>CM076902.1:34280604-34790816 GCA_039519145.1 Kokia cookei
TATGTGTCATCGTGATTATATGAATCTTTTACTAATTACGAGGTCCAATGACTATGTGTCATCGTGAGTATATGAATCTTTTATGAAGTACGAGGCCTGATGACTATGTGTTATCGTGAATATATGAATCCTTTATGGATTATGAGGATCGATGACTATGTATCTTCGTGAGTATTAAATGAGAAATGAATCCTATTATGGATTAAAGGTCCGATGACTCTGTGTCATCCCGAGTTACCAAATGCGAATTGAAACCAAGCTCGAATGAGTAAGCGTACACCTCTTGGTTAAATTTTAGATTGTACAACTTTGAAGTTTGGTAAACCTATTTAACTTTATAAACTTGCTAAGCTATGGAAAGCTTACCTGTGAAATTGTTGTTGTTTTGTAGATTTTATTTTACTACTTGAAGATCGAATCGTCTCGAAGAAATCACACTATCTCGAGAGCTTGTTCGGCAAACTTTAAATCACTTGATTATATGACATGTACTAGGATGGTGTTATCCTTGATATCACTTGTTTAGGATTGTTGAATTCCTTGATATGATCTTAATGAAATATTGTATGCTTGTTCAATGTGAAATATAGACTTTAAGTAATGTGATGTAATAACTTAGAAACTACGAGCAATGTGTTAGTCTAATGTGTTTTCTTGAAGATATGAAATGTTGAATGTTGATAAACTTGAATTTTGGCATGATTAATTGAATTCTGCATACTTGTTTCGGTAGAACCCTTGCATGTATCGGTAGAAGTACAAGGCAAGAGAGAGGTTGTTCATTGACTTGAGTTGTATCAGTAGTTGCATAACAAGTATCGATAGTTCTACTCATAGGAGTATCGATAGTTTATGTACTTGTATCGGTAGAAGTTGTAGGGTAGGACATTTTAGCTCTCTGAAGTTTTTAGTATCGGTAGAAGCATAATTTGTTTCGATAGAAGCTTCACTTGTATCGGTAGAATTATCATAGGTATCAGTAGAAGTCTACACTGTTTCCTGAATTGTTTATTGACTTGACAACTACCGATACTTGTCTAACAAGTACCGGTAGAACTCTCCAAAATCGTGAAAATGACATTTTTGCCCTTCTTAAATTGTGTTGGCATCCATGTAATGATTCATGTCATGCATGATGTACTATTTTATTAAATAAGATTTAATGAATTAAATTTGAAGGATAAATTGCTATAGATGATCAGAAGATCCCGAGACCTTAACCAATGATGGTGTCGGGTTTGGGTACTATACAATTATATAAGAATGATTGATATAACTTGGATGATATTGTGGTATTATGGTTGATATGGAATATAGATGTTATGTTAAATGATATGAATATTGATTCCTTCTTGCAATATAATGATGTGTATGTTAGGTTAAAATTTGATTAGCTAGTGATGAAAGTTTTGTGTTTGAGTCACAGTGTCATGTGATCTTGATGGAAAATTTTCGCACGTGATCCTAAGTTCTTGTATGATTAAATTTGATTTCCTGATTGGTTGAAGTGTTGTAAATGAATGTGCAAGATTAAATAGAGTTAGTATTTTGAGTTGCAGGTTTGTAATTGTATAGATTGTGATTGATTTGTGAAAAAAATTGTAAAGTTCTATGAACCCCTGAGGACTTAAACCGGTGATCGTTATGGGTTTTGGGTGTTACATTTAATGGTATCAGAGCTACGATTTAGTCGATTCTTGGACTAAGTATACTGTGAATAAAGTTTATAAAGTACATGACATATAGACTTGTGATAATGTGATATTGATGGATCCGATTTGACTCCTATTTATTTGCAGATTCTAAAGATGTTATCTGAATCTGAATGCGACGAAATTAATAGAGTTAATAATAATATCTGACTACTGATTCTAGTGTAAGTTATGACATATTGGTTTTATAAATATTTGAAATAAGGAGTGACTTTATAATCGTTACCTCTAAGTATAGGTAAATAAAGTGGGATCGAAGACATAAGGATGAATCTAAAATTTCAGTGCCTAATATTATTCCTGTTATGATATATTCTTTCGATATTATTTATTTGGTATGCACTGGTTGAGATTGGGTTAATTTATTTATATATTGCATTGTATTAATAATCGATAGAAGCCTATTTCCTAAACCAATGGGTTTGATTTTTGAATCATAAGCTGTTGAGATAGAGCTGGTATGTCGAAACTATCTGCTGAAAATTTATGATTATGATCTTTCCGACAACTTGATGTTACTATCCTTTCATGAATTTGATATTAATTTGGAAATGATTGACCAAAGATATATGATACCGTAGTGAATTACACACTGAAATGAATTGATTGAAATGTTGAACTGATGTACTAATTATGATTGAGGTAGGTAAATAAGAGTTGTTCAGATGTCTTTGTTCAGGGAATGATCTAAAATGATTGAAAACAATTATGAATATATATATACATAATTGAATACTCAATAAATAAAATTTTGATTTGAAGAATACTGTGTACCGTTCACCAATGAGTAATTTGATCTAACTCTTGAAAGATTTATGAGATTTCTGTCTAAAACTAATAATAAAATAAATTCAAGATATAGAATAAAAATCTTAATCTCATACAGAAGACTTGTTCAATAAGTTAAAGGGACGTAATAGTGTATTTGAAAGTTAATAAAGATCCAGTTATTCAGTTCTAGTTAAAGATATGAGATGCTAAAAATTTCTTTGAACTTGATATAATCATTAAAGAATTCTGGTAATAATGTCTAGATTAACTAATGTCTCTATTGATTTATGAATATGACGAATCAGATTGTTCAATATTATCTAGATATTTAGATATAGTTGTATTATGATAATTAATGATATTCTGATAGACTTTAAATAGAATTAGTGTATGCGTAATATGTGAGAAATGTATTATAGACTATGTGTGAGAAATAATTCACGTGAAAACTATCAACCGTGAGTTTTGGTTTAGTGAGGTCAATTTTCTTGGTTATGTAAAATTTGACAGAGGGATTGAAGTATGTTCAGGTAGAAAAAAATTTCTATTGTTATATGAAAACTTCAGAAAGCATCACTAAAAATTTTTGTTTTGATTTATCTTGAATCTAGAAAGGAAATCGAACATCAAGTATAGTTTAAATTATTACTGTTTATTATGATTCCTGAGTAGAGAAAATCAAGATAAAGTTTGTGTTATTTGAGATTGTTATTCTCTATATTTGGATGAGCTAGTACTAATTTTTGTTGTGAGGAAAAACATTAAAATAAATAAGTACTGCTTGATAAAATTTTCGAGGACGAAATTTCCTAAGGGGGGAGAGTTGTAACAATCTGTTTTCAGTGGTGTCGAAAATAGTGATTTCGGGATCACAAACCCGATGAGAAAATTTTTATAATTAGTGTTTAAATTAAATAAGTCAATATTAATTGTATATGGAATTTTGAATTGAAGAATTTTAATTATTGAATTAAAAGTTAGTATAAGTGGTTTGGTTCAAGGTCAAGTGGTTTTTAGAAGAAAAAGTATCGGGACCTTGTTTCTAAATTTAAAGGTAATAATATTTTTTATTAAATATTTACAAAGTCTTATTATAAGTGAATTGAAGTTTGGTTGGGTAATTTTGATGATTAATTGCTTAATTAAGGAAAAAAGGAGTAAATTGTAAAAAATGTAAAAGTTAATTGCTATTGATTAAAAATGAAACGGACCAAAGTGGTAATTACACCAAGGTCAACAAGTTCAAGCCTTGGAGGATATGATTACATTTCACTAACTTTGGGATATTTATTCATTTAGTCTTGATTAGTTAGGGTTAAATTGTAAATAAGTTGTTTGATTGGAATTTAATATAATTGAAGGGCCAATTGTGTAATTGGACGCTTCTTAAATGACCTAATAATCAAAATGATGTGGAAATATTTAGAATTTGGTAAATCCCTATTAAATCCTAATTAAATGATGATTTACTAATTAGTCTATTTTTCTATATGATCGAGAATGGTGATTTTAAGGTCATGACTTTGATATGTTAGGTCGTAAATATTACTTATTTAATATTTACGAGGTCATTAGTATTATATTAAAATTTGATTATGAAATATAATCGTTTAGATAGTTAATTAAATGAAAATGATTAAATCGTAAAAGGTGCAAAAGTTGAAATTTTCTAATTAAAAGTATTAGATGTCAATTTGAGGTTTACTTAAAAGCACCTAAATGATAATTAAACCATCTACTATGTATATAGACAATTTTGACTTTTTAAATGGCTAATTTCATGTAAATTAAAATGGGGTAAAAGGGTAATTATGCATGTTAAGTGATTTAATTAAAACAATGGTTAACTTTTTATCATTTTTCTTCCTTTCTTTTTCCTCTAAACTGAAATCCTAAAGAAGCCATTGGAGAGAGCTTCGTTTGGCTTTGCTTCCTTATTTGGGTGAGTAGATTTTACCCGTTTTTAGTAATTTTTATGTTTTTGAGTCTATATTTGCTTAACCTAGCTAACTCAATGACTAATTTGTGATTTTGTAAATGTTATAAATTTTCCCATTGATGAATAAGCTTGTTCTTGAAAGTTTATGGAATATTTATAAGGTTGGTTGTTAGATTTGATGATTTTGTAAAGTAATTTTTTGAAATTTTTATGTTAAAGGACTAAAATGTTAAAGGAATAAACTTGTACGGACTTAGGGTGAAATATTGCAAACAGTGGGCTGTAGAAATGCTTTTAAACATTCGGCAAAGCTGGAATTTAAAATAAAATGGTTAATTTGCAAGTTTGAGCTAAATGACTAAATTGAATAAAAGTGAAAAGTTAAGGGTAATTTTGTAAAAATATCGAAAAGGCTTATTTTCATAAAATGATTAAAAATTCATGTTGATTTAAATAATTGAATGAAATTATTGTAATAGATCCAGATCGTGTCCCGGTCGTGAAAAAGGGGAAAATTACGAATTTGTCCCTAGAGTTCACTTTAACTGTAATTTCAGGTAAGTTCGTATTGTTAAATTACAATTTAAATTGCATATTTTGTAGTTGTACACAACTGTTGTAAATTTGGAATGCTGAACGGAAGTGAGGAAGAAGAGAATAAAGGAAAGGAAAAGATAACGGGCTTTGAGCCGTAAATGTAAAAGGTCCGATGACTCTGTGTCATCGTGAGTATATGAATCCTTTACGGATGATGAGGTCCGATGACTGTGTCATCGTGAGTATATGAATCTTTTATGGATTACGAGGTCCAATGACTATGTGTTATCGTGAGTATATGAATCCTTTACGGATTATGAGGTCCGATGACTATGTGTTATCGTGAGTATATGAATCCATTACGAATTACGAGGTCCGATGACTATGTGTCATTGTGAGTATATGAATCCTTTACGAATTTTGAGGTTCGATGACTATGTGTCATTGTATCACCCCTATACTCGATCTACATGTATAAACCCAGTATAGGAGTATTACAAGCGAAGTTAGAGAAGCAAAATCGAGTGTAATAAAATTTTTCTTTCAAATGATGTGTATTTAAATCATTTTATTCAAAATATCACAAAATAATCAAGTATAATCAAAATCAAGACTTAAAACAATTTTAAAAATAATAAAATATGATTTTTGGTTCGAAACAAGTCAAAATATCGATACCAAATAATTGGTATCGATACTATTTATAAAATATCGGTATCAACTTTCAAAATCGAGACCAAAAGAGCTCTTTGGAACTCTAGTATCAATACCTTCTCAGAGGTATCGATATTTTTACTAAAATATCGGTACTTTGCTTAAAATCGAGACCAAAAGGGCATTCTGTCGATTCGGTATTGATACCATCTCAAATGGTATCGATAATTTTCATCAATTTTGCATAAAAATCACTTTTAAACTTTGTTAAAATTACTTACATAAATTCCAACTCAAACAAAGTTTCTAGAAACAAATATAAAACATTAAAATACACATTAAAAGGCTCTCAATAGAGCTCAAAACCTAACTTTTCAAATATTTCTTCAAATACACAAAAATAGCCCATTGTACATGCCATTTCACACAAAATAAATATAACTTGTCTTGTAATCTTCCAATGTTGATGTGATTTGATGAGAGGCACCTAATCCAACCTTAGCTTCTTAGAGATCTTGTACCTACGCATTGAATTTAACACGTTAAGTCGGTGAAGGCTTAGTAAGTACTTCAAGGATAATTAATCAACTTTAAACTTCTTATTAACTCATTTCAACATACATGTGAATATTCATTCATATAAAATACATACCTTTCACATATATATATCATTTAACTTATCTTGTTGTCACATTATACATATTCATCCACTTTTCACAACTTAGCTATTTTAGCCTCTTTAGTTTACTTAATTTTATCATCATTTGATTACTTATACACATATAGCACTTAACTTTCATGTGTTCATCATTTCACTTACCTCAATGTCACAATTTGCACATTCTTTCACCTTTCACAATTTAGCCATCATAGCTTTCTTAACCATAGTTCACTTAGCTTATTTATCCACTTGGACCATAGTAGACTTTATAGAACCTATCGGATAAACGAAACAAATGGAGAGTACCGAAGTACTAAATAGAGAGCACATAAGTTCTGGGCAACAAAGAGCACACACAGTGCTAAACAGAGAGTACACAAAGTACTGAGCACACAAAGTGCTAATTATAAAGCACACGAAGTGCTAATGTAACATTCGCGTTTTTGAACCAGAGTTGGAATAGTATAGGGAAGGAGTCAAAAATTAGAATATGTAGCTAAAATAAGAAGATTAAGAAAATTTAAGGATTAATTAGTAATTGTGAGAAAGGAGGAAGGACTAAATAGCAATTTATCCAAATTGAATTATGAGTCATCATGGGAATTAGATTGATTAAGGAGGGGAAAAAGAGTAATTTGGTGGAAGATATTTTTGGAGGCAAAGTTTTGGACCAAAATGTAAAGTTGGAAGGCCTAAGGACTAAAAGTGTAATTTTACCATTTTTATTAAAGAGAGATATTTTAGTGGAAAATTCTAGAGAAATTGAGAAAAGAAAATGGAAATAAAAGATGAAAATATAATATTCTCTTTAAAAAGTCCAACCGTCCATGTTATTCTTCTCCATCCAAACTTTTGCTTTTATTCCAATTTAGTCCCTTCACCATTGTTAAGCCCTCCAAGCTTCAAAATCCTCCATTTTCTTTGAAATTTCCTTAAGTAAGACATATAGGGAAGCTAGTAGACACCTTAATTTCCTTATAGAGTCCACTTTGAAGTGTTAAAGTGGATAGGGATTGAATTAGAATTTTGGAAATTCAAGAACAAAGGTAAGAGATGATTCAATTTTCATGACATACATGTATATTTACATAATCTAACATGAAAAAGTATTGAATTTTAGTCTTAAAATTTTATGTGTTTGTATGAAATTGAAGAAAGAGGGAAGAAGGAGAATGACCAAATTGAAGAAAAAGGAAAGGAGAAAGCTAAGGTGTGAGAAAAAAATTATCTACAAGTGAGGAAAGTACTACAAGTATTAAAAGATTTAGAATTAATTAAGTTAAAGTGTTTATAATTTTAACATATATGGTTAATTATGATAAAAATGATATGTTTAATTATAAGTGTTAATTATCTATGATTGAATGAAATTTAGTATAAAGAAACATGAGAAAAAAATTATTCTCATTAAAACAGATTGAACAGAATCAGAGGACTAACTTCGAAAATTCACCAAAATTTTATAAAAAGAGTTAAGAGTTGAATTAGATATGTAATTAAATCTTATTGAGTTTAGTTTCATATGGAAGAAACAGTGAAAGAAAAGGAATTGTACATTCTGAGATATACAAGTTTTTGTATAACAATGTCAGAGTAGGTTCGAGTTCCCCTGTTCTGACTTTGAAAAATCATATAAAAATGTAGAAAATTTATTAGAGACTGAAATTTATATGGTTAATTCTCTAATGAGTATATTTTCAAAAGAAATAGACAGGAACATTATTTGATTCCTTTAATAAAAGATAAATAATTTTTAGTAAAGAAAGGTCGAAACTGTTAGGCAGCAGAGCAGGGGTAAATTGAAAGAATTTACTGTACAAATTGGCTAAAGTAAAAATTCTGAAATTTTTATGGTAAAAATATATTTGAGTCTAATTTCAGAATCATCAAGTGGATTATAATTTCAAATTATGTAGCTCATGATATAAATAATTTAGTGACTGTGACTCAAATGTACATATTTGAAAATTAATGTAAAAAAAGAAGCAAAATTGAATAGAAATGAAAAATTGATGCATATAAAGTGATATGTGATGAAATTGAGAAATGAGAATGAAATGGATAAATCAAAGGTTTCCAAATTTATTAGTAACTAATTGTTTATGATATTTGGTTGTTATTTGGTTAAATTGATTTGTTATTGATTTGTACTACTATAATCTGAATTATTCATTATTTAATGTTTATTTCGATATTTATATTTAATAAGTGAATATAAGGTAAGCGTAAATATTGAGATGAATGAAAATTTATATTGAATTAATAGTATATTTGAATTGAATTTGAATGATTTGTGATCAAAATTGAAAGTGAAAGTGAAAGTGAAGTTGGAATTGAAAGTGATATGAATTGTAAATTGAAAATCCCTATTAACTAGTTGGGCTGAGTCGGATATAGTTGGCATGTCATAGGATTGGAAGAGTTCAGGGATACTTCGACCTTGAGTCGATAGACATTGGGTGTCATTATTTTACTTCGGATATATTCGATGAGGTACTGGGTACCACTTTTCTTCGGCTAGGCCGATGAGACACTGAGTGTCACTTTATTGCTTCGAACTATCTGATAAGGCACTGGGTGCCATTTTGGTGTGTTTGGTTGGATCTGTGTATCCGTCAAGGTCCGAGTCTTGTTAATAGGGTAAACAATGTGAAAAAGAAAGAATGTGCAAATTGTGACATTGAGGTAAGTGAAATGATAATCACATGAAAGGTAAGTACAACATATGTATAAGAAACCAAAAAATGATAAAACTAAGTAAGCTAAGAGATTGGAATGGGTAAAATGTGAAATGAGGAAGAATATGTGAATTCATAACACTATTATAAGTTAAATGTTATACACATAAAAGGTATGTATTTTACATGAATAAATAATTATATGAATAAGTTTGAAATGTGTGATTAAAAGATGAATGATTAATAACTCTTGTAGTACTTACTAAGCCTTCACCGGCTTAACGCATTTAATTCAACGCGTAGGTACAAGATTTTTGAGAAGCTAAGGTTGGATTAGGTGCCTCTCATCAAATCACATCAACATTGGAAGATTACAAGACAAGGTATACTTATTTTGAGGTAAAATGACATGTACAAATGGTACTTATATGTCCTCAATGAATGGGTTATAAATGTTATTTTGGAATACTATGAACTTATGAAATGAGATGATGAATTTTGAATGAAATTGTGTTTTAAACTGAATTGATTTATTGGTAAAGTTTTTATAAAATTTCAGGAGGTTTCTAGCTATATTTTTTGATTTTAGAACAGAGGTATCAATATTTTTATGGTGGTATCGATATTTGCCCTGTTTTGAGTAAAAATTACATTTTCATTATTTTCAAACTGGTTTTAAGTCTCAATTTTGATTATACTTGATTATTTTGTGATATTTTGAGTAAAACGATTCAATTACATAGTATTTGAAAGAAAATTTTGTTATACTCGTTTTTAACTCTCTGACATTGTAAGTAATACTCTTATACCGGGTTTATACGTGTGAACCGGGTGTAAGGGTGTTATAGCTAATAACGGAGAGCAAGAGACGTGGTAAAAGAAGAGCGCGCTAAGGTTCATTAATGGCATGCCACTAATATCACAATAGTTCTAACTTAGTCTTCATGGGCAAAATCACAATTAACATCATTTTTCACACTTAATTCATCACATACACAATTTCCTTCATAACTATTTCATCATATATTTCTTGCCTTCATTTTCTCAATGATATCCACAATATGACCATTTCATCATGTAATCAATATTTATAATTAAACACATAGTATTTCACATATATCATCATTTTATCACATATTTAACATCATATACCTCTTACTTTAATTTTCACATTAATTTTTCAAAGCTGTCCACTTGAGTCACAGTAATTATTTATATCTTGAGCTATAAAATTCAAAATTATTATCCACTTGATGTTTCTAAAACTAGACTCAAATATATTTTTACCATAATAATTTTATAATTTTTACTTTAGTCAATTCATACAGAAAATTCTTCAAATTTATCCCTCTCTGCAGCCTGATGACCTTTCTGTACTAAAAATTAATTATCTTTTAATACAAGGATCTAATGATGTTTCTGTCTATTTCTTTGAAAAATAGACTCATTAAGGATTTAACCATATAAATTTCAATCTCTGATAAATTTATACATTTTTCTATAATTTTTCAAAGTCAAAACAGGAGAACTTGAATCTACTCTGACCTTGTTACACAAAATCAAATATATCTTAGAATATACAAATCCGTTTCTATCACCATTCCTTCCATATGAAACTAAACTCAATAATTTTTAATTACATATTTAATTCAACCCTTGACTATGTTTGTATAATTTTTGGTGAATTTCGAAGTCAGTCCTCTGTTACTGTCCAAACTGTTTTAATGAACATGTTTCCTTTTTCATGTTTCTTTACACTATGTTTCATTAAATCACACATAATCAACACTTGTAATTAAACATATCATTTTTATCATGATTAATCATATATTAAAATTATAAACACTTTATTTAAATGTTTCTAAGTCTCTTAATACTTGTAGTACTTATAACACTTGGAGAAATCCTCTTTTTACTCCTTGGCATTCTCTTTTCCTTTCTCTTCAATTGGATCCTTCTCCTTTATTTCTTTCTCTTTATTTTCATACAAAACACATATATTCACATGTAAGCTAAAATTCCATCAATAATATTTTCATGCCAAAACATGAAATAAACATGTATGACATGCTAATTTTCCATCACTAACCTTATTCCTTGAAAACTCCAAAATACCAACTTAAGCTTCTTGCTCCTTAACACACCAACATGGATTTTCTCATGAAATTAAGGTAGTTACTAACTTAATCTTATGATCTTCTTGAATGCCTTAGAAATGGTGGATAATTGATGAAGAAAAAGAAAGAAAAAGAAAGATAGAATAAAGAAGATGAAAGAAGAAATGGGGGAAGAGACAAGGGGGCTCACGGCAATAAGGAAGAAATGGATGATTTAAAATAATCCTTTCTTTAATTCTCTAGAGAATTCTAATGGAATATTTTTACTAACATAGCATGGTTTAATTCTCCTTAGGTCCTTTGACCTTTCATCACTTCCACATTTAAGTCCTTTTTCAATCATTACTCATTTTAAAAATATCAAATATTCTAAATAACCAATTTACCCATCTCTAATTACCACAATTTCCATGATGAGTCATCATTTATTTTGAGCTAATTGTTCTTTTAGTCGTTTCATCTTTCTCACAACTACTATTAAATCTTTAAATTTTCTAATCTTCTCATTTTAACCACAAATTCTAATTCGAATAATACTTCAAAATTCAAATTAAAAATACGGATGCTACAGTCATCGTGAGTATTAAATGAGAAATGAACCCTATTACGAAGTAAAGGTCCGATGACTCTGCGTCATCATGGGTTACCAAATGCGAATTGAAACCAGCCTCAGATGAATACAACTTATTCCTCTTGGTTAAATTTTAGATTGTACAACTTTGAAGTTCGGTAAACCCATTTAACTCTATGAACTTGATAGACTATGAAAAGCTTACCTGTGAAATTGTTGTTGTTTTGTAGATTTTGTTTTACTGCTTGAAGATCGGATCATCTCGAAGAAATCACACTATCTCAGGATCTTGTTCGATAAACTTTGAATCACTTGGTTATATGCATGTACTAGGATGATGTTATCCTTTATATTACTTGTTTGGGATTGTTGGATTCCTTGATATGATCTTAATGAAATATTGTATGCTTGTTCAATGTGAAATATAGACTTTAAGTAATGTGATGTAATAACTTAGAAACTATGAGCAATGTGTTAGTCTAATGTGTTTTCTTGAAGATATGAAATGTTGAATGTTTATAAACTTGAATTTTGGCATGATTAATTGAATTCTGCATACTTGTTTCGGTAGAACCCTGCATGTATTGGTAGAAGTACAGAGCAGGAGAGAGGTTGTAAACTGACTTGAGTTGTATCGGTAGTTGCATCATAAGTATCAATAGTTCTTCTTATAGGAGTATCAGTAGTTTATGTACTTGTATCGGTAGAAACTGTAGGGTAGGACATCTTAGCTCTCTGAAGTTTTTAGTACCGGTAGAAGCATGATTTGTTTCGGTAGAAGCTTCACTTGTATCGATAGAACTGTCATAGGTATTGATAGAAGTTTGCACTGTTTCCTGAATTGTTTACTGACATGAAAATTATCGATACTTGTCCAACAGGTACCGGTAAAAGTCTCTAAAATAGTAGAAATGACATTTTTGCCCTCTCTAAATTGTGTTGACATTCATTTAATGATTCATGTCATGCATGATGTACTATTTTATTAAATAAGATTAAAAGAATTAACTTTGGAGGATAAATTGCTATAGATGATCGAAAGACCCAATGACCCTAACCGGTGACGGTGTCGGGTTTGGGTACTATACAGTGATAGTAAGAATGATTGATGTAGCTTGGATGATATTGTGGTATTATGGTTAATATGGAATATAGATGTCATGTTATGTGATATGAATATTGATTCCTTCTTGCAATATAATGATGAGTATATTGGGTTAAAATTTGGTTAGCTAGTGATGAAAATTGTGTGTTTGAGTCATAGGGTCATGTGATCCTTGATGGAAAATTTTTGCACGTTATCCTAAGCTCTTGTGTGATTAAATTTGATTTCTTAATTGGTTGAAGTGTTGTAAATGAATGTGTAAGATTACATAGAGTTGGTATTCTAAGTTGCAGGTTCGTAATTGTATAGATTGTGATTGATTAGTGAAAAAAAAATTGTAAAGTTTTGTGAACCCCTGAGGCCCTAAACTGGTGATGGTTAAGAGTTTTGGGTGTTACAATAGAGATTCTAGAGAATTTGTTCATCAATTTAGAAGCAAGAAAATAGTAGATGAAAGTGGAGAAAATGACAAGAAAAAGGAAGGAAAGTGGTGAAGAAGAGAAATGCATGAAAATGAAGAAGAAAGGAAGAATTTTTTGACAAAGAAGGTAAGTTTCATACAAAACCTAATTGTATTTCAATAGATTGAGTTAAATATGATTTGAGTGAGATGTATGAAACATGTATTTAATCTAAATACTAGAAATAGAAATTATTTGATGAAGAATAGAGACTTAAAACACTAAATTGGTAAGAGAAAATGTGATTTGTATGGTGAAAGTACTAAGATTAATAAATGAATATGTAATCTACACATAAACATAAGTGATTAAATTGCATAGTAATCAAAAGTATGGTAATTACGTGTGATTGAATGAAAGATAGTGCAAAGAAACATGGAAAAAGAAACATTCTCATTAAAACAGTTTGGACAACATCAATGAATTAACTTTGAAAATTCACCATTAATTATAGAAATTTAGTTATAGGTTGAATTAAATATGTAATTAAATATTATTGAGTCTAGTTTTATATGGAAGAAACAGTGAAAGAAAAAATTTTATATTTTGATATATATTAGTTTTCGTGAAATAAGGTTGGAGTAGATTCGGGTTCACCTATTCTGACTTTGGAAGATCATCAAAAATTGTAAAAAAAATTATTAGAAGCTAAAATTTATATGTTTAAATTATCAATGAGCCTATTTTCAAGAGAAACAAATGGAAACATCATTCGAACCCCGTACTAATAGATAATTAGTTTTTAGTAAAGAAAGGTCGAAACTGTCAAGCAGCAGAGCATGACAAATTTGAAGAATTTTTTGTACAAATTGTCTAAAGTAGAAATTTTGAAATTTTTATGGTAAAAGATATTTGAGTCTAGTTTCAAACACATCAAGTAGATCTTAGTTTCAAATTCTGTAGCTCAAGATATAAATAATTTAGTAACTATGACTTAAGTGGACAACTTTGAAATGAACACATAAGTAAATAGTAGAATTATAGATAATTTGTTACTACATATAAGCATGTTATATACTAAAAGCTAAAGATTTTAATAAATATATACATAAAGGATGTGGAATGGAGAGGAGGAGGAAATATATATATTGGGGGTTAATTCAATAAGTTAGGGGACCTAATTGAACTCTAACTTGGGGGTTAATTTGTGAAGCTTAAGACTTATTTGTGATAGGAGGGAAGTTGTAGGGTTAATTTAGAAACCCTAATAATCTTGAGGGACCTTCAAGTAAATATCCCTATTTCTTAAGTATTTAAGCAACCTAAACTTTTATGACTTTTATTCTCCAATTTTTTCCAAACCCTCTCTACTGTTTTCTCCTAACCTCTCTCCTTTCCCTTGTTTTTCCATCGTATCTCTGACGAAGCCCTTGTCGTTGGCCGTGTGTTGCACTGACCGTACCATCGTTCTCCTCGTCATCTCATGTTTTGACTCACACCCTTTACCTTCCTTTCGCTGTCAACGTTGGAGAAGAACGACTCTTAATCGTTTGTTTATATTTTCTTTGTTCGTCGCTTTCCCTACCGTTTTGCTTATGGTTACTCATTATTATGGGCGTAGGTGAGTGATGCTTTGATTGGTGGCTTTGTTTTGGTCTTGTTTGGGTATTTTTCGGCAAAGGAATGCCATGCGTGGTGGTCAGATCTTGACGTCGTTGGTGGGGGGTATAAACCCTAATCTGGCAAGTTTTGAAATAAAAGAAATTAGGCCTTTGATAACCCAAGTGTTGGAACCCATTTAGTGACCAATTACCCAAATCAACACTAAACCCAAACCTTTTGACCCAAACCAACCCAATAACCCTAAACCCAAGTTGAACCAAACCCAACACCCAAACCAAGTGAACTAAGCCAATCGGACTGACCCGACCTGAACCTGTTGATCGACCCAACTCAAAGCTGTTGACCCAACTCAAACCTATTGACCGAACTCGACCTGTTGACTGTTGAATTTTTTCGGGAAACCCTACCTTACCATTTTTCGACGTCATGAGTCCTATTCCGCTGTCCGTTTTGTCAAATTCAAACCCAAAGGCCTTATTTTGACTATTTTATCTTTAGTTTTGTACTTAGGGTTATTTAGAGATTTAATTTGGGAAATCTAACGTGAGATATTTGTGTTTAGGTGATCACGACTCCGAGGCTGACGATTTACGTCCTCCTCCACTTGTGCAACCTACTCCTGCATCGGTTTCGAGAGCTACATATGAGTTATTTAGTTAGTTTTGAGTTTAATTGGTGGCTTAGGAATGGTATTAATATTTAGTTTGTTTGTAGGATCGAATCTTGTTAAACCGAGTACTCGATTAGTACGTGGCGGACGACCTCCTCGTCGCTAGAGTTCTTCTTGCTAGAGGTGTGTTTCTAACTGCAACATAACCTAATGCTTGAGGTGATGTGTCATATGTGATTGTATGTTGTATTGTGGTATTTGTTAATGTGGTGATTTTGCTGAGATAAGATAATGGTATGATTGCTGTTGAGTTGTATGATGTATGTGATATTGTCATGCTTAAAAACAAAGCATGTGGCTGATTGAGTTTTATTGTGAATATTCTACTGCGCATTGAGATATAAAAATAAGAAATATTATGAGATTGAGACTGAGATTAAATTGATATAATTATGTAATCATATCATTCTGTGTTCATGAGGTGGGATTGTATGGTGGAAGATGTGGTTATCATCTATGAAAATGGTTAATATTAATATCACACTGTGATTGGTGACGATTGATTGGGAAAATGTTTTGAGGAACCTTTTCATTGTGTTGGTGTGTTGGAGTATGGGTGTATTGCATTGTGCTTGTGATTGTAACATGATTTGTGGTTACTTTTGAACAATAATTATTGTGATATTATGCAAGGTTGTTGTACTTTAAAGATACATTGGGCTTTATAGCTCATTTTCCAACAGTTTCCTTTACAGATACCCGAGATATAGGTGACTTCGTACCTGGAGGCATAAATATAGATTTATTTTATTTTATCTTTTATTTTGTTTTATTTTGGGTTTTTAATATACTTTTGGATTATTATTATTATTATTATTATTATTTTATTGGGTTGTAAAGTTGATTTTATTTTTGGAGATTTTAGTATTTTTTTCGAAGGTTAATTATTTTATCTTAATTATAGATTATATATATGTTTGTGGATTATCGGATTGTGTGTGGGAATAATTACGTAAATAACCTTCTAGATCCGATTGTATCTCTTGGGCCAAGTAAAGGGGTTACATTTAGTAGTATTAGAGCTAAGTTTAACCTACGGACTGTGAGGTTCTCCAAACTTGGTTTTAAAATTTTTTAGGGTTAAATGGAGATTTTTAAATAAATTAATATGTTATAAATAATTTTGATATATATATATATATATATGTATATAAAAGTTGGAGTTATTCTAAATCTCTAGTACCAATTCTTACTTTAGTACTATTTACTGATGTAGATAGATAGTATGCCACCACGTAGGAGTGCTAGACTTATGATTGGTCGTAGCTAAGGTCGAGATTAGGGCCATACTACTAGGGTCGTTAGTGAACCTACTCATGTAATTGAGTCTGAGGTGAATGTGGATGAATTGCTACATGTTGAGGAGGACGAGTTGCCCGTAGGTGCTGAGGGTCAGCAAGCTGTTGGGGAAGACTTACCTGTTGAGGATGTGCTTGATACTAGGGATAGTGAGACTGTGGAGTTGGATAGTGCTACGGTTAGTCGAGAAATATTGAGATTACTTCGTGGATCTGTTAAGGGTTAATCTATGAGTCTGAAGAGGCCCATTTTTGCTGATTTTATAATTGATGGGATGAAGGTTTTTGATGGTAGGACTGGTACGGATCCTTTTGTTATTGAGTATTGGTTGAAGGATCTTCAAAGATTATTTATGGAGATGAACTATCCTGTTGAGCAAAAGGTTAGAGCTGCTGTGTCTTTATTGAGGGGTGAGGCCTAAAATTGGTGGGATACTGTGGAAGAGTCTACTTCTGTTAGCCAAATTACTTGGGATTATTTTAGAGAGGTTTTTCAATATCGTTATGTGGGTTAGGAGTTTCTTGATAAGTGCAGGGATGATTTCATGAACTTAAGGCAGGGAGACATGTCTGTTAATGACTATGAGATTGAGTTCTTGAGGTTGGTTCGTTACATATCTGGGCTGGTTACTAATGAGAAAGAGAAGTGTGATTGGTTTAGGAAGGGATTGCGACTCTCGCTTCAGGCTGGGGTTAATATGTATCATGATAGATTATTTAGTGATTTGGTTAGTTGAGCTAGGTTTGCTTAGAGTTTGGAGGCTCGTACTAAGGCTTAGAGAGTTCAAGACAAGGAGCGTAGTACGAAGCCAGCAGGTACACCAGTTCAGCCTATTTTTGGTGGTCCTTTTGTTAAGAGGCCTAGAGAGGAGGCAGTTCAGCCTAATTATCCGAGGGTGAGGCCCGTGATTTCGACAGCTCTTGTGGGTAGTTTTGGTAGTTCTATTAGTCCTCGTCCCTTGCATCTCTATTCTTACTGTAATAAAAGGCATGGGGGCGAGTGTTAGAGGAAGATCGGGGCATTAGGATCACATCTTTAGAGATTGTCTTCATCTTCCTACTGGTTCATTTGTGCTGAGTTAGTCTCAAACTTTGGTTCAGGCTCCTACTATGGGTAGAGGGCAAGTTAGACCGATTGCTTCGGGTTCAGCTACTAAGTGTAGACTAGTTCAAAGTGTTGGAGCAGTTAGATCTAGAGCGAGATAGCCTGGGTTAGTGTATGTGACTAGGAGGCATGAGGATTGTGATGAGCCTGAAGTCATAACGGGTACTTTGTCCATTCACTATATTACTTACTTTGCCTTACTTGATAATGGTTCGACACATTCTTATGTGGCTACTGCGATATCTTAGGGTCTTAAGATTTCTGTCAAAAATGTTGAATCTACGGTCACTATTTAAAGTCGAATGGGTACTTATGTAGAGGTTAATAAGATTTATCGCAACTATCCTTTAGAGATCCAAGGGGAAATCTTTCCTGCCAATTTATTGGAGTTAGAATTTAGTGAGTTTGATCTCATACTTGGCATGGACTGACTTTCACCGAGTTAATTTGGACTGTAAGAAAAAAGGGTAACTTTGAAAACTCTTGATAACAGGGAGATAACCCAAATTGGTGAACGTAGAGGGTTTCTATCTAATGTGATCTCAGCCTTTAAAGCTGAAAAGATGATCAGAAACGGGTCCATGATTTATCTAGCTTACATCTTGGATCCAAGGCAATCAGACTTTAGGATTGAAAAGATTAGTGTAGTGAGGGACTTCCCTGATATTTTCTCAAAAGAGTTGCCTGGTATGCCACCTAAGCATGATGAGGTTGAGTTTGACATTGAGGTCTATCTCGATACGACTCCTGTGTCTATGGCACCTTATTGAATGACACCTAAGGAACTCAAGAAGTTGAAGGTGCAATTGCAAGAGATTTTGGATAGGGGTTCTATTCGACCTAGTGTTTCACCTTGGGGAGCACTAGTTTTGTTTGTAAAGAAAAAAGATGGGACACTTCGGTTGTTGATGGTATTACAAATGACATATATTTTCTACCTAAATTTATGTATTAATTGTCTCTTTTATGACATATTTAGCATGCATGATAGACATTTCATACTTAGTTTTTATGTTTTCTAAGTCAGTGTTGTTTGGTTTAAATTCTTGATATTTTATCTCTTTTTGTGCATTAATGTCACCACATGCAGCATATATATATATATTGCGTCCAAAAATTATCATCGCAAGGACGCATCTTAGTAGATCAAGGCTAAAAAGAATTCAGAATGCAGCCACAAGTATAGCTTGGAATTGCGACCAGAGATGTCGGCGCATAGAAAGATTTACTTTGTTTGAGTGAATTCAAGCCACAAGCACATTTGGAAGCACCAGCGTAGGAATTTCACACGTTATCACCGCAATTAAAGATTTTAGATTGCGACCAGAGATGCGGTAATAATTTGCAGATTTATAAAGATCACACCAGATCTGCATGAGTGCACAGCTAGAATTAGATCTGGATCTGAGAAAAGATGAGATCTATCATTCTTGAAGCTAGAAAGCATTTAGTTGCGGCCACAGATTGGTCCAAAAATGTGGCAAATATCGACGCAAAATATAAATTGTGTCGACATTTTGCAACAGTCCAGTAGACAAATCAGATTTGCATAGCTGTCAATAACAAACTTTTACAATTGTACAAAGTAGTTGGATCTGAGAATGAAGGAAATCTGTAATTTCTTGAGCCTATAAATAGAGGAAAAAAGATGAAGAAAAATCATCAAGGAGTGAAGAATTTAAATCCAAAAATCTCTCAAATCTTCAAGCAAGCTACCATGGAAGCTTGACACTAGAAGAGGGTGAGCTGATGGAGCAACTGTGCAACAACTTCTAACGAGGAGTGGTTGGTGCTGGGCAAGAGAAGCGGTTAAGGAATAGTCCTAGTAGTCTAGAGATAGTGAGCTTCGATGTATTTGTTAACCCCTCTTAAATGCTGATAAATTCTAATGACATTTGGATGAATACGAGAGTATCTTTCATTGTTAGATTGCTTTGATTCTTATTTAATGCTTTTCATCTATTTATTCTTGGATCTAACCGCATTAAGCACGAGAGTGAAATTGTAATGCACCAACATCGAGAGATGCGGTGACAAGTTATGTTAACAAGGAAGACAACGAGAGTTGCTTGGGATTAGAAGAGATTCTGATTGCTTGTTCTTGAGTGTACAATGTTGCTCACACCTAGAGGTGGAGTAATTGTGAGTACTTGAGTCTTGACTAAACAGAGAACTGTTATTGGTAAGGATTCATTGGAGCTTCATTGCTGCAACAATTCGTCTATACAATACATTGTCAACGCATCTAGTGTTACGACTTAGTGAAATCAGTGATCCTCTCCAATTCTTTACACTTGATAAAACCTTTAATTTTATGCAATTATATTCTCAACACTTCAACAACACTTTAATTTACTTTCAGTTGCTCTGACAATATTGACTATTTTAGCTGTGCAGATCTTACTTAATTGCGCTGACATCTTTACTCACATTACATCTAATTCCAGTATTAATTGCTCCGACATCTGAACATCAAGAACCCATTCCTCGTGCGATCGATATCCGATAGAATTTTCTATCAACTATACTTGCATCAACGTGTGTCCGCTTGCACAACTATTGTGGCGTTACAAAGGCAATCAAGTTTTGGCGTCGTTGCTAGGAATGACGTTTGTTTGATGTTTATTTTTGTCGTTGCATTTTTTCTTTATTCTCTAAATTTTATTTGTCACTAACTTGTTTCCTTTTTGTTATTTTTTAGCGAAATATGGCTAGGAACGAGGTATATAGAACCTTAAAATGTTGGATGAGTGATGCTATAAAAATAGAGCTCGATGCCATAAACACCGAGGTATCTTCTTTGACTAATATGAGTAAGTCAATGTAGAATGCTACAACAATTGCAGAATGAAAATTTGTTGCGACAAGTTGCGAATACTATGGAAGCAACCATGAGTTTGAATAATGCCTATCAAATCCAGCAAATGTGTACCACATGAGAAATTGCTATCGAAATGAAAATCCATATTCCAACACCTACATGCCAGAGTGGGAGCAACATCCATATTTTTGTTGGAACAATCAAGACCTTGGAAGTATAAACAATGATGTTAGATTCGAGTGGGCATTGTCCAATTATGATCAACCTTTGTCAAGGTAAAATATCCAGAAAGATGAAGCATCAGAGTTTTATCAATTGAAAATTTGTTGCGACAATATATTTCCAAGACTGAATCTGTGCTTCAGAGTGAAACTAAATCCATACGAGCTCTAGAATATCAATTTGGCAAGATTGTGGGCGCAATAAATTTGCAACCACAAGAAACTTTGTCGATAGATATTGAGAATTCGATATCACAAAGGCAAGAGCACTGTGAGGAAATCATTCCTAGAAGTGAGACTCGACTAAATGAAGTTGTTAAAGATGCTATAGCAAAAGAAGATAATTTAGATCTTAATAATGGAAAGATGTTAGCGCAATCTGAAAAGCAAACTGCAGCTGAAGAGGTTAAACAAAATATTGTGGTGACAGAATCAGATCACATTGTTGCCACAACTATTACAACAAAATAGCCTCAAAAACTTGAAGACACATTGTCAAAGAAGAGAAGATCGGGAGATGTTGAAGCAACCGCACTTACTGAAGGGTGCACTGTTATGACAATTAAATTGCTCCAAGAATTTAATGATCCCAATAGCTTCTCAATACCCTATTCCATTGGTGATTTGTATATTGGAAAGGCATTATGTAATTTCAATGAAAGCATAATTTTGATGCCTATATTCGTAATTAAGAAGTTACGGAATTGGAAAAAACGTAAGGAAGAGTGGAAATTTTTCAGGACCGTGTGAAGAATAAAAGAGTACAAAACACTTGAAGAAGAAAGAATAAATATTGTATCTGCACCAATTAAGGAATAAGTAAACACTATTGTCGGTGCATTAGGATTCCACTGTCAATGCAATTTTGTACAGCTGTACTGCACCTACTGACTTAATGCTGAAAATGGATGAAGTTTATGTGGAGGAAGAAATAAATGAAAAAAATAGATGTCGAGGCAAATTTAGCTAAGAAATTTGTCCTTGCACCTGGCGTTGTTAGTGCAATAACTGAAGGCTTGGCACAAGATGGATCTGAGTTAGGTGAAAGCTATTGATGAAAACCTTTGGGCGATAGTGGTATATAATGAATCAATGAATGAACTAACCGATGATGCCAAAGCAGAGATAGAAACTGAGGAGCAGTCCACAGATCATACGAAGCTCAAACAAAAGTAAAAGAAGAAAGAAGAGGACCTGATGTCGTGACAAATTCGGCTGAGGAATTTGTCACTGCACCTGAACTTGTGGATGCATCATCTGATGATTTGGCACCACTTGAAGCGAGTCAGGCGAAGGTTGTGATGCTTGCTGTTGAGGAGCAATCCACAGGTTCGTCCAAGCCAAAGGAATGAAGGAGGAAGTGCACTAAAGACAAGAAGCAACGCAAGGAGGAATGGAAGCGTAAGAAGAAGAAGACCAAAGCAGCCACATCTTCGGCTACAGCACAATGAGTTAGTTTTTATTTTTAGCACTTAGTTTAGTTTTCGTGCATATCATGTAGTTATAGTATAATTGTCCCTGCATTATTATTGTCATTGCATTTTTATTGTTGCTGCATCTACATTGTCATTGCATTTCCATATATATATTTATTTATTAATGTCAGTGCATTGGGGACAATGCACACTTTAAGTTTAGGGGAATTTGTGTGAAATGGAAATGCAATTGCATCCACATTTTTGAATTTTACATGTTTCTTTAGTTAATGAAAATATACAGAATTTCAACAAAAATGTGACCACAATTTTTTATTTGATGCGTAAATCTTGAATTGATTGGGATGCTGACATATCAATTGGATGAATGTGAATGAATATTGAGCTCCTCTATTTTTGAATGAATAATTGAATTGCTTCAGTAATGAATGGTTAGTAGCAATCTTTGAATCTTGTACTAACTTAACGAATGCAACGACATTGTTTTAATAAGAACACTCTAATGTGAGTACATTGTGACTTATAAAGGGAGAACACTCTCCTGCATGTGTTAGAAAAATCATCTAGCCAAAGGCTGTTACTGCAATAGTGTGTGTCGGTGCAATTACATACCTCCTGGAGGTTTGTTGCACCCCATCGTTACTTCCTAGGAACTAAGGTAGAATAATGCAATAACATCTCTTAGTCACTTATAAAAATTGTGAATGAGGAAAAGAAAAGAAAAAGAGAAAAAAAGAAAAGAAATATTGATATAAATGCTGTATTGGTTTAAGAAAGGATAAGATTCAAAGCATGTTGCTAACATGAGTGAAGTTGAAGTTTAATTGTTCATGTCTCTAAATTGTCGGTGCATTATTCTATCATGTGAATGCAATTTGTACGTTAGGATCCTAGAAAATTCAAGTTGTATGAATAATGATTGCGGTGACATTTTTACTTGTGACTTTATTAATTTTTGTTTACTTGAGGATAAGTAAAAACTCAAGTTTGGGGGTGTGATGGTATTACAAATGACATATATTTTCTCCCTAAATTTGTGTATTAATTGTCACTTTTATGGCATATTTAGCATGCATGATAGACATTTCATATTTAATTTTTATGTTTTCTAACTTAGTGTTGTTTGGTTTAAATTCTTGTTATTTTATCTCTTTTTGTGCACTAATGTCGACACATACAGCATATATATTGCGTCTAAAAATTGTCAGCGCAAGGACGCATCTTAGTTGATCAAGGCTAAAAAGAATTCAGAATGTAGCCACAAGTATAGCTTGGAATTACAACCAGAGATGTCGACGCATAGAAAGCTTTACTTTGTTTGAGTGAATTCAAGCCACAAGCACATCTGGAAGCACCAGCACAGGAATTTCACACGTTGTCACCGTAATTAAAGATTTCAGATCACGACCAGAGATGCAGAGACAATCTGCAGATTTATAAAGATCACACCAGATCTGCGTGAGTGCACAATTGGAATTTAACTAATTTGATAGTTGTAATTAGATCTGGATCTAAGAAAAGATGAGATCTATCATTCTTGAAGCTAGAAAGCATTCAGTTACGGCCACAGGTTGGTCCAGTAATGCGGCAAATTATCGGTGCAAATTATAAATTACGCCGACATTCTGTAACAGTCCAGTAAACAAATCAAGTCTGCATAGCTGTTAATAATAAACTTTACAGCTTTACAAAGTAGTTGGATTTGAGAATGAAGGAAATCTGCAATTTCTTGAGCCTATAAATAGAGGAAAGAAGATGAAGAAAAACCATTAAGGAGTGAAGAATTTAAATCCAAAAATCTCTCAAATTTTCAAACAAGCTACCATGGAAGCTTGATGTCGGAGGAGGGTGAGCTGATGGAGCAAGTGTGCAACAACTTCTGACGAGGAGTGTTTGGTGCTGGGCAAGAGGAGCGGTTAAGGAATAGTCCTAGTAGTCTAGAGATAGTAAGCTTCGATGTATTTGTTAACCCCTCTTAAATGCTGATGAATTCTAATGACATTTGGATGAATACGAGAGTATCTTTCATTGTTAGATTGCTTTGATTCTTATTTAATGCTTTTCATCTATTTATTCTTGGATCTAATCGCGTTAACATGAGAGTGAAATTGTAGTGCGCCAATATCGAGAGATGCAGTGACAAGTTAGGTTAATAAGGAAGACAACGAGAGTTGCTTGGGATTAGAAGAGATTTTGATTACTTGTTCTTGAGTGCACAACGTTGCTCACACTGAGAGGTGGGGTAATTGTGAGTACTTGAGTCTTGACTAAACAGAGAACTGTTGTTGGTAAGAATTCATTGGAGCTTCATTGCTGCGACAATTCGTCTATGCAATACCTTGTCGACGAATCCAGCGCTGCGACTTAGTGAAATCAGTGATCCTCTCCAATTCTTTACACTTGATCAAACCTTTACTTTTATGCAATTAAATTCTCAACACTTCAACAACACTTTGATTTACTTTCAGTTGCTTTGACAATTAACTTTTATAATTGCATTGACAATATTGACTATTTTAGTTGTGCAGATCTTACTTAATTATGCTGACATCTTTACTCACATTACATCTAATTCCAGTATTAATTGCTCCAACATTTGAACATCAAGAACTCATTCGTCGTGGGATTGATATTCGATAAAATTGTCTATCAACTATACTTGCATCGATGTGTGTCCGTTTGCACAACTGCTATGACATTATAGACACGATCAGTTGTGTATTGATTATCAGAAGCTGAATAAGCTGACGATTAAGAATAAATACCCCTTACCTCATATTGACGACCTATTCGATCAGTTTCGAGAAGCTACTGTGTTTTTTAAGACAAACTTGGGGTCTGGGTATTATCAGCTTAAGGTGAAAGATTCTGATGTGTTCAAGATAGCTTTTCGAACTCGTTATGGGCATTATGAGTTCTTAGTGATGCCCTTTGGGTTAACGAATGCACCTGTTACTTTTATGGACATGATGAATAGGGTCTTTCAACCCTACTTAGATCAGTTTGTGGTGGTTTTTATAGATGATATATTGGCTTACTCTAAGTCTGAGGTTGAGCATGATGAGCATCTTAGAATTATGCAAATCTTGAGAGAGAAGCAGCTTTATGCTAAGTTCAACAAGTATGAATTTTGGCTTTCAAAGGTTATATTTTTTGGGCATATAATTTTTGCTGAGGGTATTCGTGTGGATCCCACGAAGGTTAAGGCTATTATGGGCTAGAAGCAACCTAAGAATGTTTCTGAGATTCGTAGTTTCTTGGGTTTAGTTGGCTATTATTAAAGGTTTGTTGTGGGTTTTTCGATTATTACGGCACCTTTGATTAAGCTCTTAAGGAAGAATGTCCCATTTGTTTGGACCGAGGCTCAAGAGTCTAGTTTTGAAAAGTTGAAGTCTGTGTTGACTCAAGCACCAGTTCTGATCCAACCTGAGCTTGGGAAAGATTATATTGTTTATAGTGATGCTTCTCACACGGGATTGGGATATGTGCTAATGCAAGAGGAAAAGGTTGTGGCTTATGTGTCTCGTCAGTTGAAACTACATGAAGTTAATTACCCCACCTATGACCTTGAGCTTGCTGTAGTAATCTTCACTCTTAAAATTTTGAGACACTATCTTTATGGGGAGAATTGTTATATCTTCACTGATCATAAAAGCTTGAAGTATTTGCTCACTCAGAAGGAGCTTAACTTGAGGCAACATTGTTTGTTGAAGCTACTTAAGGGTTACGACTGTGAGATTGAGTATCACCCTGGTAAGGCAAATGTGGTTACTGACGCCTTAAGTCATAGTGCTATGACTGAACTTAGGGCTTTATTTGCCAAGATAAGTTTATTTGAGGATGACGGTCTTTTACCTTGACTTTGAGTTATTCCCACTTTACTCTTGGAGATTAAGGCTGAGCAGGCTAATGATCCATATCTTAGGCACAGCATGAGAGAGGTTGAAGGTGGTACATCTAAGAATTTCTCCGTGGATCAAAATGGTATACTATGCTTTCGAGGTCGATACTGTGTTCCAAAGGATTCTGGAATTAAATAGACAATGCTTCGTGAGGTGCATGATAGCACTTATTCCATGCATCTTGGTTGAGATAAAAGGTATAAGAATCTCCGTGATAGGTAATGGTGGAAGGGTTTGAAGAGGGATGTTATTGATTTTGTGTCGAAGTGTTTGACTTGTCAGAAAGTTAAGTCTGAGCATCGTGCCCTTCTATTACTTCAACCGATTGAGATTTTGCAATGGAAATGGGAACGTGTGACGATGGATTTTGTGAGTGGCCTTCCCTTAACACCGTCTAAGAAAGATTCAGTTTGAGTGATTGTGGATCAACTCACTAAGTCTGCACACTTCATTCCAATTAAGGTTGACTATCCTTTGAGCAAGTTAGCTCGACTCTACATTTCTAACATAGCTCGCCTTCATGGGGTGCCTTTGTCTATCATTTCAATTGAGATCCGAGGTTTACTTTGAGATTTTGGGAATCCTTGCACCGTGCATTGGGTACTCAATTAAACTTTAGTACTGCTTACCATCCGCAGACTAATGGTCAATCCGAGCGTGTTATTTAGGTTTTGGAAGATATGTTGAGGGGTTGCGTGATTGAGTATCAAGGTAGTTGGGTAGACTTTTTACCTCTGGTAGAATTTGCTTACAATAACAGTTATCAAGTCAGTATTAAGATGGCTCCATATAAGGCTTTGTATGGGCACAAGTGTTGTACTCCTATAGGTTGGACAGAGTCAATTGAGCATCGATTGTTGGGACCAGATATTATTCAAGAGTCGAAGGAAACTATTAGATTGATTCGTGAGAGGCTTAAGGCTACTTTTGATAGGCAGAAGTCTTACGTTGATCTAAAGCGTTGGGATATTTAGTTTAGTGTGGGTGATGAGGTTTTCTTAAAAGTATCTCCGTGAAAGAAGGTGCTTAGATTTGGACAGAAAGGTAAATTGAGTCCTCATTTTATCGGTCATTATCAGGTGCTTCGTCGAGTGGAACCAGTTACCTATCAGCTTGAGTTACCCCTAAGCTTGAGCGGATTCATGATGTCTTTCATGTCTCCATGTTGAGACGTTACCGTTCGGATCCATCTCATGTTGTGCCTATTGAGGAGATTGAGGTTCATCCTGATTTGAGTTTTGAGGAAGAACCAATTGAAATCATTGCTCAAGATGAGAAGGTTCTTAGGAGGAAGACCATTAAGATGGTTAAGGTCTTGTGGCATAATCATGGTATTTAGGAGGCTACATGGAAGCCCAAAGTCGTCATCAAGGCTCACTATCCACATCTTTTTGGTCCAGGTAAATTTCGAGGGCGAAATTTCTTCTAAGGGGAGGAAAGTTGTAACACCCTAATTTTATTTTAAGGATTTAATTAGGAGATTTTTGAAATTTAAGGGTTTATTATGTAAAATTCAATAAGTTAAGGGACTTAATTGAACTCAAGATCTAACTTAGGGGTTAATTTGTGAATCTTAGGACTTATGTATGATACGAGGGAAGTTGTAGGGTTAATTTAGAAACCTTAATATTGTTTAGGAACCTCCGAGTAAATATCCCCATTTCTTAAGTATTTAAGCAACCTAAACTTTTGAGACTTTTATTCTCTCATTTTTTGCAAACCCTTATTGTCGTTTTCTCCTAACCTCCCTCCTTTCCCTTGTTTTTCCATTGTATCTCTGACGAAGCCCTCGCCATTGACCATGTGTTGCACCACCTGTACCATCGTTCTCCTCGTCATCTCGTGTTTTGAATCACACCCTTTACCTTCCTTTCACTGCCGACGTTAGAGAAGAACGACTCTTGATTGTTCATTTATATTTTCTTTGTTTATCGCTTTCCCTGCCATTTTTCTTATGGTTACTCATTGTTGTGGTCATAGGTGAGTGATGCTTTGATTAGTGGCATTGTTTTGGTCTTGTTTGGGTGTTTTTTGACAAAGGAATGTCGTGCGTGGTAGTCGAATCTTGGTGCCACCGGTGGGGGTGTAAACCCTAATCTACCAAGTTTTGAAATAAAGGAAATTGGGCCTTTGATAACCCAAGTGTTGGAACCCATTTAGTGACCCAATTACCCAAATCAACACTAAACCCAAACCTTTTGACCCAAACCAACCTAATAACCTTGAACCCAAATTGAACCTAACCTAACACCCAAACCAAGTGAACCAAGCTAATTGGACTGACCCGACCCGAACCCGTTGGCCGAACTCGACCTATTGACTGTTGACAGTTGACCGTTGACTTTGACCGTTAACATTTTCCAAGAAACCCTACCCTACGATTTTTTGACGTCCTGAGTCTGATTCTGCTGTCCGTTTTGTCAAATTCAAACTCGAAGGCCTCGTTTTGACTATTTTATCTTTAGTTTTGTACTTAGGGTTATTTAGAGATTTAATTTTGAAAATCTAATGTGAGATATTTATGTTTAGGTGATCACGACTCCGAGGCTGATGATTTACCTCCTCCTCCACCTGTGCAACCTACTCCTGCATCGATTCCTAAAGCTACACGTGAGTTATTTAGTTAGTTTTGAGTTTAATTAGTTGCTTAGGAATGGTATTAATATTTAGTTATGTTTGTAGGATCGAATCTTGTTAGACTGGTTACTCGATCAGTACGTGGTGGACAACCTCTTCATCGCTAGAGTTCTGCTTGCTAGAGGTGTGTCTAACTACAACATAACCTAATGCTGGAGGTGATGTGTCATGTGTGATTATATGTTGTATTGTGGTATTTGTTAATGTGATGATTTTGCTGAGATAAGATAATGGTATGATTATTGTTGAGTTGTGTGATGTATTGATAATGTCATGCATAAATACAGAGCATGTGGCTGACTAAGATTTATTATGAATATTCTACTACACATTGAGATGTATAAATGAGAAATAATATGAGATTGAGACTGAGATTAAATTGAGATAATTATGTAATCATACCATTGTGTGTTCATAGGGTGGGATTGTATGGTGGAAGACATGGTCATCATCCCTTAAAATGGTTGATATTAATACCACACTGCGATTGGTGACGATTGGTTGGGAAAGGGTTCTAGGGAACCTTTTCATTATGTTGGTGTGTTAGAGTATGGGTGCATTGCATTGTGCTTGTGATTGTAACGTGATTTGTCGTTACTTTTTGAACAATAATTCTTGTGATATTACACTAGGTTGTTGTACTTTAGAGACACTGATCGGTGTTTTTATGACACGATGATTGTGCAAGCGTACAGACATCGATGCAAGTATAGTTAATAGACAATTCTATCGAGTATCGATCCCTCGAGGAATGGGTTCTTGATGTTACAATGTCGAAGCAACAACTACTGAAATTAATGGTAATGTAAGTACTGATGTTAGTGCAATATGTCAGATCTACACACTAAAATGATCAGTAATGTCAATGCAATCAGAAGTAAATTTCAGAGGTTTAATGTCAGTGTACTGAAAATAAATCCAATTGTATTGAGTGTTGAGTACTGAATATTTAAATGCATAAAATGTAAAAAAGCGACCAAGAATAAAGGGTAGAAATGGTTCACTGAATCTGCTAAGTTGCAACGCTAGATGCGTCGACAAGGTGTAATATTGATGGATTGTCACTGCAATGAAGTCCCTTTGATTTCTTACCAACAACAACTCCTTACTTAATCCCGACTCAAATACCCACAATTACTCCATGTAACGACTTGGATTTGGGGCTATCAGAATAGAATATTTTCGAGACTCCGTGTTAGTAAAATGGACTCATAAATATTTAATAAAAAAAATTACAGAAATAAATGGTAGAATAATTGATTTTGAATAAGTACATTTAAGTGTGTAGTGCTTTAATTGAGTATGAGGACTAAATTGCATAAGAGGAAAAAAGTGAAATTTATAAAAGGATTTTAATGAAATGAAATATGAAGGACCAAAGGGGCAAATTTTCCCCTTGGAACCTTAGTGCCATTAGGTAGCCATATATGGCTCTAAAAATTGGTTTAAATTTCATTAAGTTTAAGGGATTAAAATAAGAGAAAATAAGATGTAATGATGATAATAAGTATGGCTAGGAGAAAGAGAAATAAAAAGAAAATATCCCCTATTTTTAGGCTTGGAAAATTGACAGCAAGGGAAAGAAGAGAGAAAAGAAAACTTTGGGTTTTTGTCAAGTTTGAACTTCAAATTGGTAAGTATAATCAAGCTCTTTTCTTGTAATTTTTGTGTTTTTAGAATCCTATTACCTTCAGCTATCAAACCCATGTCATATTCTTCAAAATGATTAAGAATATTAGAAGTTATCATTGTTGAGTAAATGAAGCTTTTGGGATTATTTGGTCATGCATGACTTGGATTAGAAGAGAAAAGAGACTAAAAGATGAAATTAGTCATTAGTTTAAGTAGTGAGGATCAAATTGAGAAACCTGTGGAATTAGAGTAAGAATAAGAAATAAAGGGTTCAATTTAATTAGAGTTAAATTGTTTATAAATTAATGATTATGTGTATATTTATTTTCGTAGCTAACGTTGACGCGAACTCTTCAAAAAGGAAGGGCAAAGGCAAAGTCGTTGACGAATAGCTCGGAATCTACGGTTGGTATTTCTATAACCTAAACTAGTTTATTAAATTGTAAAATTCTAATTAATGGCTCAAAGTAGAATTCAAGGTATGAAAATAAGGTATGAGATCCTCTAATCATTAGGTTGATTTGAATAAATAGATTATATGAGAATTTTAAATGCATGTTGTCGTTGCACTGCTAAGCGCAATCTGATATTGTAATTGCGACGATACTTGTGATATTCCTGTGCTGGTGCTTCCAGATGTAAATTCAGCTTGAGTCTACTCATTTGAGGTTCAAATTCAATGCGGCGACATTTTTTTGTCACAATTCCAAACTGATTTTATGGCTGCATTCTACCAATATTAACCTTCTAGGCTGAGCTCCTGTGCTGACAATATTAAAACGCAATATTTTGGCTGCTTGCGTCGACATTAGTACAAAAATAGATAAAAATAACAAAACTTTAAACTAACTATCAATGAGTTGAAAAATATGAAAACTAAGTATAAAATGCTAATGATGCATGCTAAATGAAGTACAAAAGAGATAATTTAAACACTAAATTGGGAAGAAAATCTATGTCATTTGTAATACCATCAAACACACTAGGCTTTATAGCTCATTTCCTTACAATTTCCTTTACAGATACATATAAGTGACTTGGTACCAGGAGGCATAAAGACAGATTTATTTTATTTTATCTTTTATTTTGTTTTATTTTGGGTTTTTAATATACTTTGGATTATTATTATTATTATTTTATTGGGTTGTAAAGTTGATTTAATTTTTTTGGGATTTTAGTATTTATTTCAGAGGTTAATTATTTTATCTTAATTATAGATTATATATATATATATTAGATGAATTTGAAATGTTTTGAAATGGTTATAAGTATGGAATGATTAATACATGTGAGTATGTTTAAACGAATTGATAATAATAAGTGAACAATTGTTAATTGATGTGATATTGAAATCTTTGCTAAAATTTTATGAAAAATTAAATTGATTGGCTTAATTTAGAAATGAATATGAAATATACATAAAGTGTGTAAACTACTTTTGAAAGTGCAAGTCCTCTAATGGTCCTATTTGTAAAACTTAAATATTTGTGTTAATTTTATAAATTTTGTTATCTTTGATTGAATATCATGTTTTTATGAGGATTTGAGATTAAAAATAGATATAAGTGGATGATATGTAAAATGAAGTGGCGGTTATGTCTGAATACGATTTAGACAAAGATATAAAATAAATAAAAAGTGTGGAACTTGTAGGAAAATGGAGACAACGTCATGACGACAAGTTTGCCATGTCACGATGTGGAACCCCCAACGTCGCAATGACAGTCCAAAATTTTTTATAAGCTTTACAATTTGGTTTTTGATCAATTGTGGATGTTTTAATGAGCTCCTTTAACTTATAATTAGTTCTGTCGTAAATTTAATATTTACTAAAATGAGTAAATGAACTACATTAATTAAATAAAATGATAAATTGATCTGAAATTTTCAGTAGCTGCTCCAACAACGAATGTGATATCCTCGTGCCTTGACTCAGTGATTGGGTCTGGTATGGGGTTGATAAGTGCTAAAAGTAACATGTTTTAATCTCATTCTTAATGCGTTTTTGAATGATTATTCGATGTGAAATGGTGAATTTTATGCTTCTAATTCTTTAAATTCATGTTTCTATACTTAGGAGAGCATTTGAGAGCAAAAAGAGCAAAAAAGAGCAAAAATCAAAAGATTTGCGCAAGGTACAAGGGCCATACAGGTTGAACCCATGCCACATGGGCGTGTTCCATGCCGTGTGGATTTCGCGAACTATACTAAAAAACACGCTGAAAACGCAATTTTTAGGTTTTTCGGGCATTCTAAGACGTATAAATACAAAATATAAGAAGAGGGGAGCAAGTCGTCATAGAATTTTCAAGAAAACAACTTGGAGAACACCATTGAAACCGTCTCTAAAGCAGATTTCCATCAAGATTGAATATTTCTTTTTAATTTCTTTGGATTTTATTATGAGTTTCTCTTTGTCTTGTGGTTATATTGTCTTTGAGATGTGTTTATTTGATATTATGAACTAATTTTCTAAATACCTAGGGGAGATGAACCCTATGATAAATTCTGTGATTTGATTTCTGTTTTACGCAATAAATACTTAGATCTTGTTATCAATTATGTGTGCTTAATTCTTGGTTTAATATTTCTAGTCTATTAATCCATGTTTGATGTGCTTAAATCAAAGGAGAAATAGACTCTATTTAAAAGTAAATCTAGCATAATTGAGTGCAGTTACATGCAATCCTAGAAATAGGACGACATAAATCTCCCAAATTAGAGTCATATCTAATAAAGGGATCCATAAATCGAGTTAATGCGAGAATAAGAGTTTTAATTAGAAAGAAATTTCAATTAATCAACCTAGAGTCAGTTGCTTTTATGCTTAAATAGAGGTATTAGCATAATTTAGGGATTTCTACGGATCAAGATACTAAGTGAATAAATTATTTAATTCAAATTGATAATGATAGATGAAATCTAGGTGGATTCTTTTTTGGGTATTGCCTCACTTCTTGGTTGTTATTCGCTTGCTTTCTTGCTTTGTTCTTTGCCCTATTCTTTAGTTAATTAATTTAGTTAATTTTTGTTTTAAATAATCACTCAAATTTATCGGTTAAATAATAGGAAGACAGTAACTACTAGTACTTTTAGTCCTCGTGTGAACGATATCTGTATTCACCGTAATTATACTATTAATTGATAGGTGTACTTGCCTTAATCATATTTTTAGTTAGTTTCGATTGCATCAAGTTTTTGGCATTGTTGTCAAGGACTAAAATATTAAGAAAACTTTACTTCTATTACTTTAATCATTTTTATTTTTGTTTTAATATTTGTATTTTTCTAATTTAATTTTTCTTTTTTATTTATTTCTAGTAGGTTTTTTTGGTTTATGATTAGAGGAAACCAATTGGAACCATTGCTTTACGATTGTGAGAAATTAATAAAAGTAAAATTGCACTTTTCCTTTAAAAATTATAAAATTTAGATTTAATATTTTAAAAATTACATTTTCATTATCGTAAAAAATACAATTTAATTTCAACCCGTAAAAAAAATTCTCACTTCGCCCCTGAGTGTATGCCGTAGGCCTTTGCATTATGCCCTTACAGATGCGCCACCCACAATACTATACCAATTGTACTAAAAAACCTAAAAATAAGTCAAAGTAAAATATATCAAATATTTTAAGATGTAATGCATGGATAAGGACCAAAAGTGAAATAAAAACAGAAACTCCAGGAAAACTAGAAGACAAGAGAGAAAATTGTATAGATCAGACCCATGTCACAATCAGTCTAGAGATTGATAGTCATAAAGGAAGAGGGATTGGTCTCTAGATCATTCGAACTTTGCTTAAAGAAGTATTTCAAGCATCAAACTTAAGGGAAAATATTTCTACCAATAAAAATACTAATAAAAATAATGCACTTGAAATATTGAAGGTGTGTTCGGATATCGTAAAGTGATTGGATGAAAGTATAATTATTAGGATTGTAAGTACATTCTCTCGTAATTGCAAAGTATTGTAATTTTTAGATGCGTTTGACTGACAGAGTATAATTACATCGTAATTCTTTATGTCAAATTTGTTGGTAAAAATTGCAATTATACCATTACATACTTTAATTTTTTAAAGAATTAACTACTATAAAAATATTAATAATACTCATGACAACAATTCTAAACAAGTAATAAAATTAAATCAAATCATCATATGAAAGTAGTCATCGATAGCTTACAAATAAAAAAAAACAAAAAAAACAAACATCATATGCAATTTTATCTAGTTGATCTAACATTCCTATTTGTTGGGTTATTCATTCTCTAACATTTAACTTATACTTGTTGACCAGTTGGTCTTTAACTATTCTCTTCATCATCTGAATTGAAAACGGAATTTATGCCATCAAAACTATCATTATGTACTCTTCAAAGTATGGATCATTCCATTCTAACTATGAATGAAGTTGCGAAGTATGCAACATGTTAGTATGATCTAATCTTATTTTTTTTAGACTTGTTGAGGTGGTGTTGTTAATATGAGAATTTTTTTAGAACAACAAATGTCCTCTCAACCAATTTTAAAGCTTTGAATGTTTCAACTTAAAGAGACCAAGAATTGTCTTTAGTGTTTGTATCAACTCCATTCTCTCAAATGGTATTATGTCTGAAGATATGGTATAAGACAACTTTTTATATCTGCAAAGCCAACTTTGTGGATTTCTAGATGCAATTTTTAACCTATTTTGGGATATCTCCCAAACAACATTTCTTAACACACTAGAATCTGAGACGCAAACCTTGTAATCCTTCGATTATATTAGCTTTTATAAACCTAATTTGCAATTTACTTATGATAGGGTGTCAAATAATTTTTCGAATAACATTATTTAATGAAAATTAGGTAATAAATAATATAGAATTTATAATATAACTTTATAAACAAATGTTTTATAAAGTGCTGGATAACTTTTATAGCACTTATACTAAGGTGTTCAAATACATATTGATGCAAAAATAATATAAAATTTATAATATACAGCCTTTAGAAATTTAATTTGTTTTTAGGTCAAAAATTGTGTGAAATATTTGGACTTGATGTGTTGAAAAGCAAAACATTTTTTATCCAATAAATATGTAGTTAATTTAAAAAATAAAATATGTCCTAAAATTAATAAATTTATTTATAAAATAATTTTTTAAACTTAAATCATGTAAATGTGTTTGGAAAGCAAAGATAATTGATAATTGCTTGTAATGGGGGTGTTCAAATACGTGTTGATGCTATACCTATGAAATTACTCTCAATTTTTAACCTCCCTCTAAGAATTGAAAAATGTAATTTAGGTGGTTCAATTACACTCAATTTAGTGGAAATCACAAATTATAACAATTATTCAAACATGTAACTCTTGTGTAATTACAAATAAATAGACTAATTTTTTTTGGTGAATTACAAGGGAAGGCAAAGCCTTAACAAAAACACGTTTGGTGTAACTCGAACCCAGATCACATCTGAGGTAATGAATACTCTTAACCATCATGCCAACACACGAGGTTAAAAAAAAAAACTAAATTTTAATTGCTAGGTGGATTTCCAAATATTACCAAGTAAACTGAATACTAAATCTAACAAACTAACTAATTAATGAAAAAAACAATTAATAACGATTTTAACTAAATTAATAAGTTATTACAAACCATAAATTAATTAATTAACAACTAATAACATAAAAAGCAATGGATTTAGTTTATGGGTAACTTACAATAAAATGATCCTAAAAACCAATATTTCATGTGGAAGTTAGAGTGATGTTTGAAGGACTTCAATTGGCATGGGACACAGGTTACCACAATATTGAGGTTGAGTGTGATAACAACTTGCTTGTTAATCTTATTCTTGTGGGAGGGGCTGTAGACAGTAAGATGCTTGAAATTCGGCTCATATATGAGCTACTGAACAGAACATGGGATGTTCGTATTAGATATGTGTCTCGAGATCAAAACATGGTTTGCGGATCAGTTGATGAAGATGGCTAGTCCTCATTTGACGCATTTGGTTTTGTTGGATACTCCACCACCATCTGTGTTGCCACTTCTCATGAAGGATGTTGATGTTTTTTTCTCTAAGCTAGTTCTTTTATCTGTTTTCGCCTTTGGCTGTTTTATTTTACTAAAAAAAAACTAAGGTTTTTAGGCAGCCATGAAATTTTGCAGCATCATCAAATTTTAAAGAAATGAAATTATTATTATACACTCATCCATAGAGAAATTAATTTATGGACCCTTCCCACTACATTATTCATGATCTCTTTCCAATTATTTAATAACATTTCAAAAAATTTTCCATAAATTTGATAAATAATTTTTATAATTTTTTAGTCTGAATTTAGAATCTCGCACCCTAAACCTATAATATTGAACCTTTAAATCCTAAACCTCAAACTCGTAACTCATAACTCAAACCTTGAACCTAAACATTGAATCTCGAATCCAAAACTCAAACTCGAACTTTAAAATTTAAATCTCGAACCCAAATCCTATACATCAAGGTTCGGGGTTCAAGGTTTAAGGTTTAGAATTCGAGTTCAAGGTTTGGGGTTCAGGGTAAAATTATTATCAAAATTATGTATCAATGACATAGAAAAAATTGCATAAAAATTACTAAATTTTTTTATAACAAAAATAAAAGTAATTTAAAAAAAAAAACAAAATGATTAAAATTTGAAAAGAAAAAAAGATGTTTGTTTATAATTTTAAAAATTAATTAATTTAAATAATTTAATTAAAGTTAAATTAAGTTGGAGAAGATATTGAATATAGATGAATATATAATAATATTTTGTTATCTTTAAAATTTAATGATGTGACACTGTTTTATTCATACCTAAAAACTATATTTTTTAATATGATCCTAATATAATTTATTTCCAAATAATAAAGGTAAGTTTTGTGGATGGATAAGATTGTAACTCAAAATTGAATAATTTAACTTATATTGGGACTGCAATTTAACATGGATATAAAGTATGATGATTAGTATCGTACTGATCGATATGTATCGTTTATAAAATCTTTTCATTAAACTTTTTTATGTGTTTAGGTCATTTTAATTTGTTTTTATCCATTTTAATCATGTTGGTATGTATCGGTATATTTACTTGTAATTGAGGTGTACTTACATGCATATCATATAAATTTTAATAAAAAATAAAAATTTAAATTATAAATATATAAATGGCTTTTAAATTTATTTATCGACATTTATCATGTAAACCGTAAAAGTAACATCGAAGCATTTGCATAGGAGTCAGATTGCATTTTGCTTTTTCTACTGGAAAAATGAGTCAATTAATTTTTATAAGTTAGATCAAAAAACAAATTTATCATTCTTTTAAAATTCCATCATTTTATACTGGCATACATGAACATGTTGTTAACCGTAAATATGAATAATTTTTTTAATAAAATAACTAATCTTTAATATACCATATAAATATTATTGTCAAAAAATTAAAAAAAATATCAATAAAGTTTCATGTCACTATATTAAAAAATATATAAACATCCAAATGTAAGATCACTCCTAGTAGTTGTTCCTCACATAAATCCTTTCCGGGATTTTTTTATGGATTTTAATAATCCATAAAATTATGAATTTTAATAATCCATAAAATTATGAATTTTTTATAGTAATTTCTTTTCAAACAAATTTTTCCCTACATAAAAAGGGTTTCATTGTCCCAGTGGCGATCCTTTTTACAAAGGTTTCAACTAAAACCCTTATCAAGCAGAGACCCCAAACGAAAACAAGAGACAGAGATGGGAAAAGCAGAGAAAGAACAGCTGAATCGGGCTCTCACTGCCCACCTCAATACTATTCATGAAACTTTGCAGGTTTTTCCTTTTCTTCCTTTTTCCTTTTCTTTTATGGACTTCATTTGATACCTTACGTTCATTCTTTTTTGGGTTATTGTAAGCAGGTCTTGGATCAAACTACCCCTTCTAATTCTATGGAGAAAGTTACCTGGTCTCAGGTTATCCAGATTGGTGAACAAGTTTCCAAGCAAGCTACTATCGGTGCTCCCACTTTCTTTTTCTTTTTGGATTTTCTTTTATTGGGTCTGGGATTTTTCCTCCTTATAATTATTATGCCAAAAAAATATATAGAAAATAGGGTTTTTGGGCTTGTATTTGTTATTGATTTCTAAGATTTTCTTTTCTTTCATAATGAAAGGAATTTGCACAATATGGGTTTCTTTTGTTTTCCACTATGATTCTGTATGCCACTTTGTATTGGATGAGATTAGTGATTGCTTCTTCTGTGTGTTTAACAGCTGGAATGCTTTGGAATGGGGAATCACCTCAAGCTAAAGAAGTTGAGGAGAACATGAATTCGTATTTCAATGTGTTGCAGGGCTTCCTTTTGCTTTCCCATGGAAGTACTGTTGGTGCTGGCCCAACTCTCTCTTCAAGTATCCATGAATCCGTGAAGCATGTTGTTGATTGCAGTTTTAGGTTGATGAAGGAACATGTCTCGTTATATGGTAAACCGATTCTCTTTCTCTCGGAACTACATAAAATTTAAATCCTATAAGTACACATTAAAACCTAGGGTGAAGAGGCTAGAAGATAATGTTTTAGTTTAGTTCATATATGTAACACTCAGTTTGAGTTCTTATGCTTTACTGAACATTGAGGATGTAAAAAGTAGTGATCTAAAGGGATGGGGAAAGATGTGGCACTGAACACTTAAGAATTGGTACCTGAATCAAACATCTTCCCTAGCAGCAAAGAGTGACATATTTTAGATTTGCTCAGTGTGCATTCTGTATTCCTGAGGTGTTTTTGTGTGCATTGGCTTTGTTTTTGAACAAAAACCGATTGTTTCCGTCCAAACCAATTAATTTTGATTTTCTTCCATCAAGAAACGCTACAATACTTATGTTCAATGCTAGCAGGATCTCACAATAAGGAGAAAAAACTATTGATGCCTCAGATTGTTGGAGCAGTATGGGAGGCATGTTCTGCTCTTAAGAAGGTCCCTCCCACAAATATAACAGCGATCGGGCGAGCAATGACGCAAGTAGCAGTTTCCATGAAGGATGTACTTCGTGAGATAAACGAGCTCAAGCCTGCTTCCTCCAACCCTGGGGATGAAACCTCTGATAACACTCCTAACAAAGCAGAAAGCAAGCCTGAAGATGACGACATAAGTGATGATGATCTAGGCAGCGACTTGTCACCTGAAGAAATGAAAGTAGCTCAACTAGCTCATGGGGTTGTGTCTGAGACACTTGTGGTTATAAAGGAACTCATCCGCACAATCACCGGTATGCTTAAACTTGAAACCCCAGATGACAATGGTAAATTTGTGGATTCTCTGGAGAAATTATTGAAGATGTGTCAAGGTATGGGAGCAGAGATAGATGAGATTGGAGCCTGTCTTTACCCCCCTCAAGAGATTGATGCAATAAAACTGGCTTTGGAGAAAATGTCAAGTAGGATCAATGAAATACAGCAAGAGATTGAAAGTTTTCCAACATCTTCAGAGCCCTTTGTTGAGGCTTGCAGTGGATTGAGAACTGTGTTAAAACAAATGGAAGCTCAACTCAATTGCTTCAGCACAACAGAGTTAACAACTAAAATGCAGAACGTTGCTGTCATCAATTAGATCTATATGTAGAGAGATGGATATGTGAAAGAGAAATTTGTTCTGAAATGCCTTTAATTCTTTTAACAGTATTTCTTTTTATTTTGTATTTGAAGTCCTCAGCAGTCTAGTGTATGTAGTATGTATGATAATCGAAAGTTTCAACGATAGTAACTAATTCGTACAATTATCTTATTTTAGGGTTACCATGGCTTTTACTTTCTGAATTCTATTCTACTGCATGCTCCTCTGCAAACATTTTTTATGGTTAAGAAAAGCAAAAGCCAGTTGATATCATCAATCAATAAGATGCTACTCCCATATGTTGTTTGGAAATAATTTTTGAAGAATCAGGGAAATATAAACTTGAGTTAATTATGTTGCATCATCTCATCTTTTAAATATTCAAAACCCATCATTTGCCAACCTTCTTGGTACATTTACCCTTCAAGAATAGCAGCTACAATGTCAAGAAAGTTACAATGATACAAGTGAAGAGAATGGCTGAGTTGCAGTGAAGAAGATGGTAGAAGCAAAAAAGAACATAAATTATAGAAGGTGGGGGAGTTTAACTGCTGTAAGGGAATAAAACAAAATAAATTGACTTCCAGAAATATATGATAAAAGGAAAAAAAAATGGAGAGAGAAAGAATGAGTTTTAAACAGACATTTGTTTCATCATTTATTTTTTTCTGAAGATATTCCACGTGGTGCATTTATATTCGATGGAATTTTTTTTTACGTCAACTAAAAATTTGATACGAGTCAAAATGAATACCAAGCAAAACGATGCGTTCTACTTTAATGATACGGTGCACAGAAGACTTGTAAAAGTTTCAATGATACGAAGCGTTTCTTCTAACTATTTTCTGACTTTTTTTTTTTTTTGCTGTTATATTTCGCTGTTATCTTCTCTTATAAATACTGTTTTGTTTTTGTTGAGAGCATCAAGTGGTTAATGAAAATTGTTGAGAAATCATTCTCATTCTCTCTTTTCAGTTATTTTTCTTCCTCTTCTCAAAGTCTTCCTCTCCTCTCTAGAATTTCTCCCTTCTTTCCCTTCTTTCTTTGTCATTTTTGGCTTTTTTATCTTCAATCGATCCTCCATGATTGGTGATGAGTCGAAACGAACCCTACTGATCACAATCCATCATATGCTTTATCCTATTACTAAGGAAGTGCTCTTCCAGGTTTTCTCACCTCATGGATTAGTGGAGAATATCGTCACATTTCAAACGTTGACTTGCTTTCAAACCTTGATCCAATTAGAAGGACGTTGGAATGCTATCTTAGCTAGAATTTCTTTGCAGGGCCGTAATATTTATAATGATTGTTGCCAGCTTGATATATAGTTTTATGATGTTGGTACAGTGATCCAATGTGTAACACCCTATACCCCATTTTAACGTTTTTTCACATCACATATTAATCACATGAATATTTCAGCATAAATCATATTAACATTTAAGTATAAATATAAATCATATTAATATTTAAGCATAAATCACATTAACATTTAAGTATAAATCATATTAATATTTAAGCATAAATCACATTAATATTTAAGGACAAATCACATTAATATTTAAGCATATAACGCATGACTCATAACACATTTAATTGCATGAATATTTCAATATTTATCACATAATTGCAGCATACTATATTCACATGCAAAATTTTCTTTTAAGGGAAAAATTGAAGAAGTGAATGTGAACCGTGCACCAGATAAAGTCCCAGAAAAGGGAGATGAGTCAAATTTGACCTCTTAAAAACCAAATATTTCCTAGCCAGAGCCAATCCTAGACATGCACCTTCTCATTACCACACTTCTCACAATTATTGAAAAATCAATTTAATGTTAAATAATTTCATCTTACTTCGATTTATCAACTATCAAATATTTATCATATAAAACAAACCTCAAAATGTCTCAAATATCATATTTTCAAGTCTATAATGACATGCAAATAGCTAAAAGAACAAAGCAAAAACGTTTATAAATCCACCATATTTCCTAACACATTGTCTTAGATTCTCAAAACATAAATAACTTATAAACTTACTAATAAAAGTAAAAAGGTCAACTTGACTTGGAGCATTCTCGAGACCACACCGCTCACAACGGTACTAAGTATCTTCAATGGTTAAAAAGGGGTGGGTGAGCTTAACAAGCTCAGTAAATGTTCAAAAGAACCACTACGCAAACGAGTCATCATACATTAACAAGACCTTCATATAATATATTCAAATAGTCTCTATATTTATTATTATATTTTACATGTTTAATAATCTTTCATGCATTATTTTACACATTAATTGCATTAATCACATAAGTACTTAAGCATTTAACACAACACATATTAATTACATTTAATCACCTTTAATCACATATAATCACATTAGTCACATGATTATTTCAGCATTTATCACATCACATATTAATCACATTTAGTCACATTTAATCACATTGGTCACATGAATATTTTAACATTTATCACGTCACATATTAATCACATTTAGTCACATTTAACCACATGAATATTTCAGTATTTATCGCATCACATATTAATCACATTTAGTCACAATTAATCACACTGGTCACATGAATATTCCAACATTTATCACATCAGATATTAATCACATTTAATCACATGAACATTTCAGTATTTATCACAATAATATTTAAATATAAATTTCATTAATATTTAACACATATAATCACAGTCAAACACAATTTATGATAATTTGGCTGTTGAGACTATGAAACATATAGTGAGCTCTATCATCACACATTGGATACGCGGATCTCCAACACACCAACACTGGATTCATAGAGTCGAAACATATCCCATAAGTGAAGCATATAACTAACACTCTCCAACACACCAAACATATCCTAGTGAGTGGAGCATAACTCACATTCCCTTATCTCTCTCACATGTCCTTGGGCCTCAGTGCCCCACATATATCACAACAAAAAGGTGAGTACTCATAATCCTATGACATGTCAACTATATCCAAAAGTCTCATAAGATCACAAAGCCAAAATATTCACATTATTATAACATATTTTCTTACACATTCACTTTATTATCACAAAATAATCAGTCTCATGGCATGAAGAACATACCCACATATTTTCTATCACATGACATGTTTAACATGCCCACATATTAGCTTTCACAACAATCATCATAAGCTCATAACACATGTCACAACATCTCATGGTTTTTCACAATATCACATCTTAATTCTCTTTTTCACAATTACACAAACACGTATTTCACATATTAAGCATAGATATAAGAACACTTACATTCGAAATTTAAAGTAAGAGTTTAGGCTATTTCTAAATTCTCAAATATACAATGAATCGTCTATGAGCAGCGGTTCCAAAACACTCACCAAATATACGCTTTCTTTAGAAACCCGAAAGCTTAGACAAGCTTTCCTTTGCCTTTATCTTTGTTTGTTAAAGGACCTATCGATTCCAACACTTCAACTGCACATATCACACAAATACACAAGCAAAAATCAGTCATCCACACATCTCATACAGTCATAAACAATAGCCTAAGTTATGTTCTCTTAAATCGAAACCTTAAACCTAGTAAACTTTAAATTCTAATATCTCAGTCTACACTTAATTTTTTCATATGAATCGAATTTTATTCATCTACATATTTACCCACGATTGATTCCCAACCTTTAAACCACACAAAACTACATGTTTTAAAATATCAAATATTTTCGACATACAATGACTATAATGACGAAAATTCATTAAAACTCGAGGAATACTTAACGAAACTTCAAAGTAAGTTTAGAAACCTTCTAATCATGTTAAAACAAGTTGAAAAACACTTTAATATCAAGTTTTTATACACAAACCCAAATTTCACCGTTAAAGACCCTATTTTTTATTTTTATTCAAAACTTGCGTTTTAATGGCTAAAAGCTTAGTTTAAAGGATTAGATATCGTTTAAAACTCATAGGAAAATGATTGGTTACCTTTGCTTGAAAAAAAACGAGCTTTGTCACGAATCTAGAAAAACCCACATTTGGAGAAGATGATGAAGAAGATTAAGGTGATGAAAGTTTTTTGGTGTTTCTCTTAGTTTTTATAGGTGTCTAAGGTTTTAAGGTTATTAGAATTCAAAGGAAAGTAGTAGTTGGTGTTTAAAAGAGATTGTGAGAGCAAAGGATGTCACAAATTATTGGGGGAGGGGGGAGAAGTTGAGGTTAAATTAAATTGAAAAATGTGTTTTTAAGTTGATTTTGAACATTTGGTCAAATTGCTTCAAAAAACTTTTAATTTTGACTCTTTTACAAATCAATCCTATTTTCAAAATTAAAGCTATTTAAAACTCATTTTTAAAAATTGATTTAATATCCTAATAGCCATTGTCGAAAATATTACCTATTATAAACCTCACAAAATTTCGAACACATATAGGCTAAAATTCCTAAAATATCCTCAAAACTTTTATGCTCAATTTTGGGGTGTGACAATTCTCCCCCTCTAAAAAGAATTTCGTCATCGAAATTCCCTACTAACACATCACTTGCTTAATCACAAAATAAACTTCTACTTTTAAACTAACCATCACACTTTTGTTGTGCACTTTGATTACTATTCTTATTAACTTTTTACTGCTTTTCTTAATGATTCTATTCACTACCATGAACTATTATACGATAACTTTTGCTAATAGTTTTCCTCTATTTACTACGACACTCTCATCTAAAGAACTTGTAATCATTTTTCCTAATTCAATAGTCTTTGTCAAAATTTTCCACTTATTAGCTAAATCACTTAGAACGTACTAATATGTTCGCATACATTACATAATCATATACGAATATATAGATACACATATACATACTTATTTAGTAACCTTTGTCACATCAAATTTTAACATACATTAATATCCCATGAATATATATTATATAATATAATAACACAAGATTCACGCATATAATTATTATAAATAACTAAACCATGCACCCTTATTTATATTATATACTTACCCATTAATACAACCGCAGCTGCTCACACCTACTAATATGCACACACACACGCAACAATTAATGCACCACCCTTATCACGTCAACTTTAGCAAACACTCTCAACTTTGCACAGCATGCATATCTAGAAATTCAAGCAATACTTCAACAATTTGCACAAGGAAATAAAAATCAAAGTTTGCATACCAAAAAGGGGTTCGTAGACCTCATTTTAACATTATTGATCTCGCAATTCATGCAAAAATACAATATACAAGTGCACTTACAATAAAACGTCTATGTGGCATATCGAACTAATCGAACATGCACATAAACAAATAGAAGGTGTGAGTGGCAAAGGAAAATGATCCAAGCCTTATTCCTGCAAAACAAGTTTAAGATTAAAGGCAATGTATTCTCGTTTCTACCCCACATGCATAACAAACAATCAAACATCAACAATTTCAACAAAAAATCAAAATACTTTAATCATTTGGGTTTGAAACCCCACTATACACAACAGTATCCTAGGTCCAAGTGTCATTGAATCTAAGCTCTAATACCACCAAACGTAACACTCTATACTCGGTCCAATTGTCGAGCCCGAATACTAGGATGCCACACCACTGTCTCACACCATGCTTACATCATTTTAGCATTTATCACATCACATATGAATCACATTTAGTCACATTTAATCACATTTAATCACATGAATATTTCAACATAAATCACATGAATATTTCAACATAAATCATATTAACATTTAAGTATAAATCACATTAATATTTAAGCACAAATCACATTAATATTTAAACATAAATCATATTAATATTTAAGCATATAATGCATGAATCATAACTCATTTAATTGCATGAATATTTTAGCATTTATCACATAATTGCAGCACACTATATTCACATACAAAATTTTCTTTCAAGAGAAAAACTGAAGAAGTGAATGTGAACCGTCTACCAGGTAGGGTCCCAGGAAAGGAAGGTGAGTCAAATTTGACCGCTTAAAAAACCAAGTCTTTCCTAGCCAGAGCCAATCCTAGACATGCATCTTCTCATTATCACAGATCAAGAATGTGTTGAAAATCGAGGCAAAAAAATTATGGAATAGTCATTGTGCTTTGACGATTACTATAAATCAGTCCGTTAAGTTCGTATAGTAAAGTAATTGATTTAGTTTTTATATGTAAATTATTGAAATAATTTAGGTATGTTGTATTTAAATTTGTTTGCTTAATAAATATTTTAATGGAGTTGAATTAAATTAAAATGAAATTGTATTGAGAAGCATGATTGAAAGTGACGAAATGATGTAGTTGAATTCAAGTGTCAATGAAACGTTTAAATGATTATGTGTTGTGCTAGATTATTTATGTTACGAATGAATTAATTCGATTGATATATGGCAATTAGTAAATTGAACTAATGACATTTTTAGTTAATTTGATATTATGTTTAATAAATAATAATTGTATGGATGTGTGCTCGAAATGGTATAATGTGAATAAAGTTAATTGAAATGGACATGATATATGACACATGTTAACTTTGTGAACAAATGGGACAAAAAGGACATGACATTAGGGCTATACAGTTTCGGGAGCTTGTCATGGATGTCTTACCGACAGGTAGTCAGGAGTCATTATTGCAAATTGATCCTGTAAGTTCATGTAATTATATTTCTATTGGATTATTCTAACTTCAACTGTCTAGGTTATAATATTGAGGTTGGAATGAGATGGAAGACTCTGAAGCGATATTGGCTTGTAAGAGCGATACTAGCTTGTAAGAGCGATAGTGGCTCGTAAGAGCGATAGTGGCTCGTAAGAGCGATAGTGGCTCGTAAGAGCGATAGTGGCTCATAAGAGTTAAAAATTACTGGGAATCTTGAAGAGCTCGTATGAGTTAAATTATTGGAAATCTTGAAGAACTCGTATGAGTTAAATCATTGGGAGACTAGAAGAAATCTACTGAATGCCAAAGTTACGAGGATGACTGTTTATTTCTTTATGTTATCAACTGCATTATACTGTAAGTTAAATGTTCTCGCTAACTTACAAAGCTTTGTAAGCTTACCTGTATATCTGTTTACTATTTTGTAGATTCATTTTGCTGTTGAAGATCGGATCCTTAAAAAAGAATCACACTATCCCGGGAGCTCATTTGGTAGTCTTCTGTATCACTTGGCTATATGGCATGTATTAGGATTGTGTTACTTGAGTTGTTTTTATGCAAATGGTTAAATTGCATGGTGACATCTTGATGAATGTTTTTGGATATATCTTTGTTATTATGTGAAGAATTAAATACCAACATGAAAATGTCTTTGTAGGTATGATTTGAGAAATTGGAAAATGATGTAGGCTATATTGCAAACTTAGAAATTTATGTGTATATTTGAAATCTGCACACTTGTTTTGATAGAAGTTGCAGGGGAAATCTACCTAGCTCTCTGTAACCCGTTTTATCAATAGAAGTGTGAGTTGTTTCGGTAGTACCCATATTTGTATCGGTAGAACCTTCACTTCTACCGGTAGGAAACTGCTGTTAATTTTTCAAAGCTTACTGACTTGACTTCTACCGAAACTTGTCCAACAGGTACCAATAGAAGTCCCTCAGATTGTATTAAATGACATTTTTTACCCTTATTGAATGAAATGTTGTTAAAGCTTAAAACTTAATGCATGTATATTCTTGTGATACTGAATTGTTGAGATATGAGGATTTAATCAATGGTAGATGATTTAAAAGACCTCAAGACCCTAACCAGAAATGGTGTCGAGTTTTGGGTATTTCATAGTGATAGTAAGAATGATTGATGTAGCTCGATTGATAATAGTGGTATTATGGTTTGGTATGGAATTGATAGCATTACAAATGACATATATTTTCTCCCTAAATTGGTGTTTTAATAGTCTCTTTTGTACCTTATTTAGCATGCATCATAAGCATTTCGTACTTAGTTTTTATATTTTCTAACTCATTGTAGTTTAGTTTAAATTCTTGCTTTTTATCTCTTTTTGTACTAATATTGCTACAAGTAGTCGATGTATTGCACCTTACAATTGTCAATGCAGGAACTCAACCTAAAAGATCAATTTTGGAAGAAGAATGCAGCCACAAGACAGCTTGGAATTGCGACCAGAGATGTCGTCGTACAGAACCTGAACCTTGAATGAGTAAACTCAAGCTGAATTCACACCTAGAAGCACTAGCACAGGAAAATCACAAGTTGCAATTAACGATCTCAGATTGCGCCCAGTAATGCAGCGACAACTTGTAAATCTCTAAAGAAAACATCAAATATGCGTGAGTGCATAGCTGTACTGTAACTAACTTTGACAGCTGCAAAAATTTAGATTTGGATCTGAGAATAGAGGAGAATAAAACCTGCAACTTTTGAAGGCTATAAATAGAGGAAAGAAAAGGAGGAAAAATCATCAAGAGGGAAGGAATTAAATCTACAATTACTTTGTGTTTTTGTAGTTTTATTGGAGATCGGTGAGCTAACTAAGCAGACAAGCAACAACTCCTGATGAGGAGTGCTTGGTGCAAGCACAAGAGGAGTGATTAAGGGATAATCATAGTGGTCTAGAGATAGTAAGCTTCGATGTATTTGTTGACCCCTCTCTTTATGTTGATGAATTATTATTGACAATTGAATGAATATGAGAATATCTTTTAGTGTTAGATTACTTTGATTCTTACTTAATCTTTCTCATATATTTATTCTTGAATTCAATTGCATTAAACACGGGAGTGGAAGTGCAGTCTATCGACATAGAGAGCTGCGGTGACAAGTTAAGTTAACAAGCAAGTTAGGCGAGAGCTGCTTCGAATTAGAAGAGATTCTATCACTTGTTCTTAAGTACACAATGTTGCTCACATCGAGAGATGGGGTAATTAGGGGTACTTGAGTTTCGATTAAACAGTAGTTGGTAAGATTTCTTTGGAGCCTCATTGCTGCGACAATTCATCTATACAATACCTTGTCGACGCATCTAGCGTTGTGAGTTAGCAAAGTTAGCAATCCACTTCAGATCTTCACACTTGATCACCATTTACTTTTATTCATTTTAAATTCTCAACATTTCAACAACAATTTGATTTACTTTTAGTTGCACTGACAATTAACTTTTATTACATTGACAATTTTAACAATTTTAGTGTGCAGATCTGACTTAATTGCGCTGACATCTTTACTCACATTTCATCTAATTTTAGTATTAGTTGCTTCGATAGCTGAACATCAAGAACCCATTCCTCATGGGATCGATATCTGATAGAATTGTTCTATCAACTATACTTGCTTCGACGTGTGTCCGCGTGCACAACTGTTGTGATGTTATAGACGTGATCAAGTTTTGGCGTCGTTACCATGGATTGGCATTTGTTTGATGTTTACTATTATAGTAGCACTTATTCTTATTTAACTTTTTGTTTTTACTAATCCGTCTAATTTTCTTTTGTTGATTTTCTTTTATTTCTTTAAAAGTTACATGTCCACAAGAAGAAATTCTAAGGATATTGTAAGCTTTGATCCTGAACTTGAGAGAACACTTAGGAGGAAAAGACAAAAACAAAGGAAAATGGCTGGTAACAATAACAACAGTAATTTACCACCATTGCTGCCACAAGATGGAGTTCCTTCAATTCTGCCACAAATTGTTAATGATATATACCACCGCCACCACAAGCTGAACAAGTGCAAAATAGGACAATAAGAGATTTTTTTGTGCCTATCCTTGATGATTTACAACCAGGGGTTGTGAGACCAATTATTCAGGCTGGTAATTTCGAGCTAAAATTGGTGATGTTTCAGATGCTCAATTCAAATGGACAATATTCGAGTTTACCTCATGAAGACGCAAGAGAACATTTAAAATCATTTCTACTTATTTATGCATCCTTCAGTCAACATGGTGTCCTTGATGATGCATTTAAAATACAATTATTTCCTTATTTGTTGTAGGGTAAAGCGAGAAGATGGTTCTTGGGATTACCGACTGGATGTATTACATCTTGGAATGTGCTACCAACACAGTTTGTTTAGCGTTTCAATCTGCCGACAATGAACGTAAGGTTACGGAATGATATTACGGCATATCATCATCTGGATGATGAGAACTTACATATAACCTTGGAGCATTACAAGACATTACTTTGACGCTACCTAATGCATGGTATTCAACAAGAGACCCAGATTGAAATATTCTACAATGGTTTGAATGCCTAGACAATGAATCTTATCGACACATCTGCTAATGGTCCTTTGTTGGACTGTACATATAATGAAGCTATAAGAATTTTAGAGAGGATTGCTTAGAATGCCTATCAATATCCAATCTCTCGTTCTGCGCAAGTAAAAAATAACCCTGAAGTTCTTGAGTTAGAAGCCATTACTGCTTTGAGTGCGCAGGTATCCTTGTTGGCTAACATCATAAAGAATATGAAAGGGACAAGTGACGTTGCTCCTGTTCAAGTGGCCTAGCATTTGGATGCGCTGATATTTTCCTACAAAATTTACGACGACAGCCATAGTTATGAGGACTATCCACAACACGCAGAAAATGCATTCTATGTTAACAACATCAGAGGAGGTTCATATGGTAAATCATACAACAACCAAGCTCAACAACCTTAAGGGAATCAAAATGCTTCCACAGTCAGATATGGAAATTCCTCAAATCAAAGGGGTTATAAACAAGGGAGTTATAATAGTAACCAACAGCAGAATTATAATCAGAATTCTCATGTAAATTCTCATTCTAAACAGATGCAGACACATAGTCAGATGCAACTACAATCTTGATTACAGCCACAACAGTCTGTGCTGCCATATATGCAAGGACAATATCATCAGCAGCAACAGTAGCAGTTTTCTCAACCTAAGTCAGATCTTATAGCTGCTCTTGAGGCGTTGATGCGTGAGCATATCACGCGGACTTAAGCAATAGTACAAAGAAACTCTTCTTCCATCCGAGCATTAGAAGCCTAGCTAGGACAGTTAGCTTCTAATCTCAGCACGAAGTCGTCGGGTACTCTACCTAGTGATACTGAGAATCCAATGCAGAGGGGGAAGGAGCACTGCAAGGCTATTACGCCGAGGAGTGGGAAGCAAACGGTTGAACCAAGCAGTTCTAATCAGGACCATGTCGATGCATCTGAACCACAGCAACAAGAAGAGAATGCAACTGAAGGAAGCCGAGCAGAAGTAAATGAAAAGGAACCAATTGTAGTACCATTTATGCCTATGGTTTGTCCAACAAAGTTGTCGACGCAATTGCCAATGTCAACACCACCAAGTTTTTCACAACAACCCACTACTAAAATACCTTTGCCACTTCCGTAAAGATTTAAAGAAAAAGTCCATGATGAAGAGTATCAAAAGTTTGTTTCTACTTTGAAACAATTATACATTAATATACCTCTTATCGATGCTATTGTGTAGATACTCAACTATGGGAAATTTACAAAGGAGCTGTTGTCAAATAAGAAGAAATTATCCGAAATCAAGATGATTACGCTCATAGAGGGGTGCAGTGCTGTGCTTACAAATAAGTTGCCAACCAAGATGAAAGACCCTGGCAGCTTCACAATCCCATGCTCTATTGGGAATCATTATCTGGGTAAAGTTTTATGTGATTTAGGAGCAAGTATAAACCTTATGCCTTTATTTACTTTCAAGAAGTTAGGAATAGGATCGATGAAGCCCATTACGGTGACATTACAACTTGCGGACAGATCCTTAGTGCAACCTAAAGGTCAAATTAAAGATGTCCTTATCCAAGTTGATAAGCTCATGTTCCCTACTGATTCCAAAATCCTAGACTGCCAAGTAGATAAGAAGGTACATATTATCTTGAGGCGACCATTTCTAGCAACGGGACGCACACTTATTGATGTGTTCAAAGGAGAACTTATCATGCGACATAATGATAAGCATGTTACCTTCAGTGTGTTTGAGGCATCCCTGTCCAAAACTAAAGAGCTATGCCATCACGTTAACGTGTTGGATGAAATCATTATGGAAGAATTCAACGCAAGAAGTTCAGTAGTGTCAGATGAGGATGTGGCGACATCCATCGATGAAATCCTAGCTGAATGTATCGACAAAGAAGAAGTTAATAATTGTGAGCTGAGACAAAATTGGCAACTGAAATCTTTGGATTTATCGAACATGACAATCCTAGCATTTAAAGCATCTATTGAGCAAGCTCCTACCTTGGAGTTGAAGCCGTTGCCGATGCATTTAAAGTATGTCTTTCTTGGTGACAATGATACATTACTAGCTATTGCCAACGCATTCCTCGACGCAATGCAGGAAGATAAGCTCATCCCGATTTTGAAATAGCACAAAAGAGTCATAGCTTGAAGCATTGCAAATATCAAAGGCATTAGTCCCTCTTTTTGCATGCATAAGATAAGGCTGGAAGACGAAGGAAAGCTATCAATTGAGCAACAATGAAGACTTAATGAAAAGATGAAAGAAGTAGTGAAGAAGGAAATTATCAAGTGGCTAGACGCGGGCATCATTTATCACATTTCTGATAGTAATTGGGTGAGCCACGTCTAATGTGTGCCAAAGAAGAATGGTTTCACAATTGTGACCAACGACAAGAACGAGTTGATACCTGCTCGCGTTGCGACTGAATGGCGAGTATGTATGGATTATCGTCGACTGAATGTGGCCATAAAGAAGGATCATTTCCCACTACCTTTCATTGACCAAATGCTAGATAGGCTGGCTGGTAAAGTCTATTATTTCTTCTTAGATGGCTACTCTGGGTACAACCAAATTGCCATTGCGTCGGAAGATCCAACAAAGACTACGTTCACATGCCTTTTTGGAACCTTTACTTTCCGACGTATGCCGTTTGGGTTGTGTAATGCACCAGCAAGATTTTAGAGGTGTATGATAGTGATTTTCTTAGATATGATCAAGGACTCTTTAGAGGTATTCATAGATGATTTATCTGTCTATGGACAAAATTTTGACCAATGCGCTGACAACCTGACAAAAGTTTTGAAGAGATGCGAGGATACAAATCTAGTTCTAAATTAGGAGAAATGCCACTTCATGGAAACTGAAGGCATTGTCCTTGGCCATCGGATATCTTGTCAGGGCATTGAGGTTGATAAAGAAAATGTTAAAATCATCGAGAAATTACCACCGCCTACCAATGTGAAAGGAATAAGAAGCTTTCTTGGACATGCTGGTTTCTACATAAGATTCATTCGTGATTTTTTCGAGATTGCTAAACCATTATGCTCACTGCTAGAGCAAAACAAAAAGTTTGTGTTCGATGACGCTTGTTTGGACATTCATGACAATAAAGAAGCAGCTGACAAGCTCCAATTGTCGTCACACCGGACTGGACGCAACCATTTGAATTAATGTGCGACGCAAGTGACTTTGTTGTAGGAGTTGTACTAGGCCAACAAAAACAAAAGGTATTTCATTCTATTTATTGTGCTAGTAAAATTCTAATTGAAGCGTAGATTAATTATACAACTATTGAGAAGGAGTTGCTAGCAGTAGTCTACGCATTTGACAAGTTTCGTTCATATCTTGTCAGTGCAAAGATTACAGTATACACAGACCACTTCGCATTAAAATATCTTTTTACAAAGAAAGACACCAAATCAAGACTAATTCGATGGATCCTACTCCTTCAAGAGTTTGATGTTGAAATCAAAGATAAGAAGGGATTTGAAAATCAAGTAGTTGATCACTTGTCTCGACTGGAAGTTGGAAGTAAAGATGGACACCCAAACTGTCGGAGCATTTCCAGATGAGTAGTTATTCATTGTCGACACATCGCCCTAGTATGCTGATGATGTTAACTACCTTGTGTGTGAGAAGTTACCACTAAGTGCAACTGGTCACAAAAAGATCAGGTTTTTGCGCGACACTGCAAAATACCATTGGAACGAGCCATACCTATTCAAGGTATGCGTCGTTAATATTATCCGTCGCTGTGTACCTGAAGAAGAAATGACTTTAATCCTACAACATTGCCATGATGCCCCTTATGGAGGACATTTTGGTGGTACAAGGACTACTGCAAAGGTCTTATAGTCAGGATTTTATTAGCCCACATTGTTTTGAGATGCCCAAAACTTCACTCAATAATGTGATAGATGTCAACGCACTGGATCAATATCTCGACACAATGAGATGCTCCAACAACCGATTATGGAAGTAGAGCTCTTTGATGTTTGGAGGTATAGATTTTATGGGACCATTCCCCAACTCATTTGGGAATGTGTATATCTTAGTTGTTGTTGACTATGTCTCAAAGTGGATCGAGGTAATTATGGTGTCAAAAGATGATGCTCAGACGGTGTTGAAATTCTTTCACACTTACATTCTTAAAAGGTTTGGAACATCGAGAGCATTAATAAGTGACCAAGGAACTCCTTTTCATAACAACCAAGTGGCGACAGCATTAAAAAGATATGGTGTGAAGCATCGTATGGCCACTACATATCACCCACAAACCAATTGTCAAGCTGAAGTACCCAATCGTCAAATTAAAAATGTCCTTGAGAAGGTAGTTAATCCATCTCTAAGAGATTAGTCTTTGCGGCTACAATACGCATTGTAGGCTCTTTGCACTGCATATAAAACCCCATTGGGAATGTAGCCATACCAGTTAGTGTTTGGTAAGTCTTGTCACCTATCAGATGAGCTTGAACACAAAGCCATGTGGGCAATCAAGCAGGTGAATATGGATTATGATGTTGTCGGAAGAAAAAGATTGTTGGACATCACTGAATTGGAAGAAATATGCCGACATGCTTATGAGAATGCTGCAATATACAAGGAAAAGACCAAGAGATGACACGACAATATCATCTTGTATCGTCAATTTAGCCTTGGTCAGTTAGTGCTTTTGTTTAATTCTCGTTTAAAATTGCATCCAAGTAAATTGCGATCAGATGGTCAGACCCTTTCAAAATTGTCGAGGCATTCTAGAGTGGTGTAGTGACAATTGAGAATTTGAAAGATGGACAACAATTCAAGGTGAATGGCCAACGGCTAAACCACTATGTGAGCTTAGATGTAAAGGAACCAAACAAGGACATCGATCTAGTCACATTTAAATAATGTTAATGCATTTTTACATTTTCCTTTATTTGTTTCACTTTTACTTGCTTTGTTTTATATTCTTTGCAGAAATAAAAATCACCTTTTTATCGATTCATCGAAGCACAAATTGTCAGAGCATTCTGCGATAGGTCAGCAAAACTTTTTCAACAAGAATCGCGCTGGTTGATCTCTTTTCTATTTCAGTCGTTAGATCAAGTGAAAACGTACAATCTACAACCTGGCAATTAATAGCTGCAGAAGCAACGTTTCTCTATAACCTTTGCAATCATCACGATTTTACGAAGCCTAGGTTATGAAATCTCTTTCCCTGCAGATTTATTTTACTCACAATCTCCATTGTTGCTACATCTCATCTCTTCTATTGCTTCTATTTTCTTTATGTTCACAAGATAACTCCTTTCTGCAAGTTTTTCTCACTTTCTTTTTCAGTCATCATGGTGAAAACTAGAGCATCAAAGAACACTTCTAAAAATCCTTCAACTTCAACCACTGTGGTTCCTACCACAACACCACAACCGTCTTTAGAGTCGATCTTATTTTCGATGACTACAGTCAAGGACCGTTATCAAAATATCATGCTGAAGCGGAATCTCCACGTAGAGCAAGGTCTATAATTACCCACACATCAGACCTTGGGAAAACACGTTACCCGAACCATAAACCGCTTAGGATGGGAGTTCTTTTGCGAACATCCTTCTTGTTACGCTCCCACACTGGTAAGAGAATTCTACGTAAACTTCGTTGATGCTGAACAGGAATTTGTGTTTGTAAGGGAGGGGCTCATTTCGTGGAATGCCGCCCAAATTAATGTGTTGCTACGGATCCCTAAGAGGGTGGACGACCATTCGACATTTATCCACCGACTGGATGATGAAGTCACTACTCAGATTATGAAGGATCTTAGTGTTGATGATGCCACTTGGACAGGTAATGGGTTCCACAACTACACTATGCATAGAAGGTATCTCACAACCTTTGGCAAAGTGTAGTTCCACTTCATCAACAGTCGCATTCTTCCGTCCACTCACAGCACTACAACCACAACAAACCGTATGTGTCTTCTTCATTCCATCTTACAATGTAAACACATCGACATTGGAGAAATCATCCACAACCAAATTGTGGAAGTCGCTGCCAAACAGACTGGTATACTTTCATTCCTTTCTCTGATTATGTTGCTTTGCAAACAAAAGGGCATTGTGCCTAAGGATGGTGAGGAGGTGTTGGAGAATAAGAGTCTCATCAACGACATCTCCGTTGAAAGGATAACTTGCGGTCAAGAGACACTAGTGGCAAAAGAAGCTTCAACGAAAAAGGATAAGGGCAAGAGAAAGAAGAAAAAAGAACAAGTTGATGCACCCACAGATCCTCAAGTGGTAAAGAGACTGGCTATTTTGGAAGTCCACACTGACTGCATCGATATGCGCACAATACGCACTCTAAGAGTATTAGAAGATTTGGATTATAGGCAACATATCTTCTACGCATATATAAAGGCATGAAATGAAGCCATTGTCGCCACACTACGCAGAATAAGCCCTAATCTATTACCAGACTTCCCAGTATTTCCCGATATTTTTCACTTGATGCAAGCTTCTTCCTCTGATCATCCTACTCTTAATGATAGGCCTCAGAATGTTCCATCCCCAACGAGAATTTACATTTTCGATGACGAGGAGAGTGAGGAACATTCTAATGCCATGGAAGACTGCTATCAAACAATTGCAAGCTTATTCGAAGAATTTTCCAATAGCCCTGAGGCGACCATGACAAGCAGGGGAGTTGTCATTGAGAAGCTGAATAGCTCAGTGGGTGTAGACGTAGTGGATGGCACTGACATGGCTACAGCCGAACTAGAGCAGCATATGGATGAAGGTGTCGAGTAAGAAGATGACTAGATGAAGGAGAAGGAAGAGGAAGAGAAGGAAGAAAAAGAAGAAGAGAGTGAAATGAATAACCCTACAACAGAGTAGGAGAAGAAGGAAGAAGATGCCTCGATAACGATCGTTGAGGATGTTGTTGGCACACTTGAGAGTATGGGGGCATCAAGCACTGATGAGGCTCAACCTAATTCAAGTCGGGCTGAGATTGTTACTAGCAACATCGAGGAACTGAATCCTCTCGCCATTATGCCCTATGTGGCACTACTCGCTAAAATACACCCATCTGAAGTAACAACCGATCAGACCACCACCCAACCTGCTGAGGAGGAGAAGTTTACCAATCTGGTTGGTTCGACGGATAAAAAGAGGAAGAGACGCAAAGATAAAAAGAAGAAGAAGCACAAGGAAGAGGGTGAGCGCCCAAAGAAAAAGAAAAAGAAAACAAAGGCAGCTTCTGCATCGGTTACTGAGGAATAAATTGGTACACTTCTTTGTTGATAGTTTCTCATGCATTTTTACTATTATTACATTTTCTTTTGTCATTACATTCATTTTGCTAACTTAGTTTGCATTGTCGTTGCATTTATATTATATCTGTATAATATTGTCAGTGCATTGGAGGCAATGCAGACATTTAGTTTGGAGGGAGATAATGTGAAATGGAAATGCAATTATACCCACATATTTGAATTCTACTGATTTCTTTTGTTAATGAGAATAAGCAAAATTTCAATAGAAATGTGCCCACAATTTTTATTTTTATGCATAATTCTTGAATTGTTTGGATGATAATATGTAAATTGGATGAATATAAATGAATGGTGAGTCTACTATTTTTGAATGAATGATTGGAATTGCTTCAGTAGTGAATGGATAGTGTTGATGTTTGAATCTTGAACTAACTGACCAGTTGTAGCGACATTGTATGAATAAAAGACACTCTAATGTGAGTGCACTGTGACTTTTTAAGGGAGAACACTCTGCTGTAGGTTTAGAAAAATTATCTAGTCAAAGGCTATCACCGTAAGAGTGTGTGTCGGCGCAATTACATACCTCCTGAGGGTTTGTTACACCCTATCGTTATTGCCCAGGGACAAAGGTAGAGTAATGCAATGACATCTCTCAGTCACTTGAAAAAGAGAAAAAAAAATAAGAAAAATAAAGAGAAAAGAAAAGAAGAAAAAAAAATTATTGCTATAAATGCTGAATTGGTTCAAGAAAGATTAAGATTCATTTCATAATACTTACGTTGAAAAAGTTGCAGTTTTAATTATTCATGCCTATAAATTGTCGGCATATTATTTTATCATGTGAATATAATTTGTGCATTAGGATTTCAGAAAATTAAAGTTGTGAGAATAATTATTGCGGTGACATTTTTGCTTATGACTTTGCTAGTTCTTGTTTACTTGAGGACAAGTAAAAACTTAAGTTTGGGGGTGTGATAGCATTACAAATGACATATATTTTCTCCCTAAATTGGTGTTTTAATTGTCTCTTTTGTACCTTATTTAGCATGCATCATAAGCATTTCATGCTTAGTTTTTATATTTTCTAACTCATTGTAGTTTAGTTTAAATTCTTGATTTTTATCTCTTTTTATACTAATATTGCGACAAGCAATCGATGTATTGCACCTTAGAATTGTGAGCGTAGGAACTCAGCTTAGAAGATCAACGCTGGAAGAACATTGCAGCCACAAGATTAGCTTGGAATTGCGACCAGAGATGTCGCTGCACAGAACCTGAACCTCGAATGAGTAAACTCAAGCTGAATTCACACCTAGAAGCACTAGTGTAGGAAAATCACAAGTTGTTGTCGCAATTAACGATCTCAGATTACGCCCAGCAATGCAGTGACAACCTGTAGATCTCTGAAGAAAACATCAAATATGCGTGAGTGCATAGTTGTACTGTAACTAACTTTGACAGCTGCAAAAATTTAGATCTGGATCTGAGAATAGAGGAGGATAAAACCTGTAACTTTTGAAGGCTATAAATAGAGGAAAGAAAAGGAGGAAAAATCATCAAGAGGGAAGGAATTAAATCTGCAATTACTTTGTGTTTTTGAAGTTTTATTAGAGATCGGTGAGCTGACTGAGCAGACAAGCAACAACTCCTGACGAGGAGTGCTTGGTGCAAGCACAAGAGGAGCGGTTAAGGAATAGTCCTAGTGGTCTAAAGATAGTAAGCTTCGATATATTTGTTGACCCCTCTCTTTATGTTGATGAATTATTATTGACAATTGATTGAATATGAGAATATCTTTCAACATTAGATTACTTTGATTTTTACTTAATCTTTCTCATATATTTATTCTTGAATTCAATTGCATTAAACACGAGAGTGGAAGTGCAGTCTATTGACATCGAGAGCTGCGGTGACAAGTTAAGTTAACAAGCAAGTTAGGCGAGAGCTACTTCGGATTGGAAGAAATTCTATCACTTGTTCTTAAGTACACAATGTTGCTCACATCGAGAGATGGGGTAATTAGGGGTACTTGAGTTTCGATTAAATAGAGAGTTGCAGTTGGTAAGATTTCTTTGGAGCCTCAGTGCTGCGACAATTCATCTATACAACACCTCGTCGACGCATCTAGCGTTGTGAGTTAGCAAAGTTCCACTCCAGATCTTCACACTTGATCACCATTTACTTTTATTCATTTTAAATTCTCAACACTTCAACAACAATTTGATTTACTTTTAGTTGCACTGATAATTAACTTTTATTACATTGACAATTTTAACAATTTTAGTGTGCAGATCTAACTTAATTACACTAACATCATTACTCACATTTTATCTAATTTTAGTATTAGTTGCTTCGACAGTTGAACATCAAGAATCCATTCCTCGTGGGATTGATATCTGATAGAATTGTTCTATCAACTATACTTGCTTCGACGTGTATCTGCTTGCACAATTGCTGTGACATTACAGACGCGATCAAGAATATAGGTGACACGATATTGGATATGAGTATTGATTCTTTCTTGACTAGTTAGTAATGAAAGTTGTGTGTTTGAGACATAGGCCATGTGACCTCTTATTGGGAAAATTTCCGAATATGATCCTGAGTTCTTATATGATTCAATTTGATCCTGATTTGGTTGAAATGTTGTAAATGAATGAATAAGAATAAACAAGGTTAATATTCTGAGTTGTTAAATGTAATTGTATGGATTTGTGATTGAGTTGTATGTATTAAAAAAATCTCTCGTAAAGTTCTGTAAACCTCTGAGATCCTTAATAGGTGATGGTTACGAATTTTGGGTGTTACAGTTTCATCTAACTATTTTCTTTTACTTTTATTTTCTTTTTGTTGTTATATTTCGCTGTTATCTTCTCTTATAAATATTGTTTTGTTTTTGGCTGAGAGCATCAAGTGGTTAATGAAAATTGTTGAGAAATCATCCTCACATTCTCTCTCTTTTCTATTATTTTTCTTCCTCTTCTCAAAGTTTTCCTCTCTTCTTTGGAATTTCTCTCTTCTTTCCCTTCTTTCTTTGCCATTTTTGGCTTCTCTATTTCTGTTCTTAACAAAATTATAACCTTTTCATACTTCATATACTTAATTTCGATAAAATTTTATATTATGTGTGTAAATCAAATTGATAATAAGGAAAATTATAAAAGCTTTAGAAAATTTGTATTATGTATAAATTATAATTATTAATTAAATTTATAGTTTTCAAATATAATGTGAGTGAAAGAAAACTATTATGAATATCGTTAACTACTATATCAAACATAATTTAAACAAAAAATATTTTCCAAAAAATAAATAAAATTTATTTTCAATTGAATCGACTTTTTTACAAAAAAATATTTTTTTATAGAAAATCTTTTTAGACTAATTGATAAGAGGCCTTTCCATTTTTGGTGTTGAAGGAGAATAAAAAGGAAATAACAAACAATTAGGGTTTACAAAGCAATTAACCCTTAAAGCTTTTTTAAGTAGCCAATCTAAATGAGAAATTTACATATCAAGTCCTTGAAAATTTTAATTTATCACATTTCAGTCTGGTGCTGCCAATATGTCAGTTAGCACCAGCGAAACACTGTAACAAATGCCTATTTTTGTAATTAATCTATTTTTCATACCGTTTTCATAATTAATTTTTTATATTATTTATGTAAAAAGTCTATTTTTTCATGCTCAAGTTTTTCAAGTTCATATTATCTTAAGCTTAGGCCTTTTCAGACTCTATTTTTTTGGATTTGGACTTGAATCATACCAAATGAACTCTGACAAATTCAAATAATTTTGAATTTTTAAATTATAAGTATTTTAATTTCAAATATAATAATCCATTTTTATATTATCACAATGAAATTCAAATTTGCCTTATAAAAAACACAAATTATATATATTTAATAGTTATTCTTTTATATAAAATAATTAAATTACTTATTGTATGTAAAATTTATTATTCTATGATATTATATGAATAATGAAATATTTTTTATTATTAATTATTATATTATATGGACAACTGGATAACTTTTTAGCTTTTTTATTAAATTTATAGATCTAATACTCTTATTCTGAAATATTTATTTTAAAATTCAAATATATTATACTAAGTCCAAACCAAAATAAATTAATTATAGCTCAAATCTCAAATCTAAAATAATCAATACCCAAATACAATTTGTAAAAGTTAAAGCCCATTCTAAAATCTAATTTAATAAAAAATATTTAATTAAAATATTAAAATTTTAATAATATTTTATGTATTACTAATTATAATTATAAATATATATTTTAATATACTAAATTACACATAACTATTGATTATATATATTTTATTATAGGCTTAGTTGGTACCTAAACTTGATACTTTTTACTAATTTGGTACCTAAACTTTTTTTGTCCAATTTGGTACCCAAACTTGACATTTTTTTTCTAATTTGGTACCTAAACTTGGCAATTTTTTTTAAGTTGGTACTTAAACTTTTTGAGGTCAAATTTGGTACCTGACTCTTTTTCCTAATTTGGTACTTAATTTTTTTAATATTAATTTGTTAAGCATAGATCAATACCTATTTTTAACATGAATTTTCTCTAAAACTGACAATATTTTTGTAGCATAACAAAAAAAATTTCAACATCGTTATTGTTTTGCGTAATTTTTATAATATTTAATAAATTTAGGTATCAAATTGAATCTTGAGAAAAAAAGCTTAGGTACCAAACTAAGAAAAAATGTCAAGTTCAGGTACCAAATTGGATCCAAAAAAAGTTTAGGTACTAAATTAAGAAAAAGTGTCAAGTTCAAGTACCAAATTAAGTAAAAAAAATTTAGGTACCAAATTAAAAAAAAGTATCAAGTTCAAGTATCAATATTAAGACTTTATTATAATATATAATATAATAATAATTATATATATTATATTTATAAAATATATTATTTCATCATATAATACTATATAACATACTATAATGGTAGAGTAATACATAATATATTAATTATTATCATATATTACTGTTTATTATAATATTGATTAAAATATGTTCTAAGTCTTTATATTTTTCATACATTTGAAAATTTCTCCTTCTATTATATATATAATGCTATATCATATCATATAATATATAATATATTAATAGTTTATATATTTGCATCAATGATTAAATATTATATATAATGTAATATTATATTTTTTAATTATAATCTATAATATAATAATAGTTATATACAATAGCAATACATTATATATTACTTAATATTATATATTATTGTTTGTTATTATACTATTTGAAATGTGCTCGAAGTTTCTATGCTTTTCGTACATTTGAAAGTAATATATATATATATATTATAATATATAATATAATAATAGTTAAATAGAAAAGTTATACGTTATATATTAATTATTATGTATTATTGTTTATTATTATATTAGTTGAAATATGCTCTAATTTCCTATACTTTTTGTACATTTGAAAGTTAATCTTTCTACTATATTATATAATGTTATATCATATCATATAATATATTAATAGTTATATATAACAGAAGTACATTATATATTACATATTATTATATATCATTGTTTATTATTATACTAGTTGAAATATGTTCTAAGTCTCTATACTTTTCATACATCTGAACGTTAATCCTTCAACTATATTATATATTGTTATATCACATCATATAAGAATATATTAATAGTTTATTTATATGCGTCAAAGATTAAAAACATAATATCATGTAATACTATATCTTTATTATAATCTATATTATAATAATAGTTATATATAATATTTTTAATAATAATTATATATTATATTATTATTTTATGTATTAGTAATATACTAATTAAATATATCATTTTAAAGTTAGGTTAGGTGATTTGTTTCGGTTTTGGTAACAGTTATAAAAACATATTATTATATTATAATTAAGGTTTAATTTATAGGTTTTAATAATTATTAATTATATATATTTATTATAGTATTAAAAATATTTTATATTAATTAATGTTTTTAAAAATTTATTTCACTTTATAATTAACATAAAAAAATATCATTAATAATTTTTCCTATTAATAAAATTTTAATATAAATATGAAATGCTTTTGAATATATTTTCAAAAAATAAAATATTCATTCATCTATATTTTATTTTTATTTAAATTTTATTATAAAATTATATTAATTATTAATATCTATTTGACTGCTCAATTATAATTTCAGATTTTGGATCGAATTTATCTCAAATTTGAATATGTTACGGACTCAATTCAGTATGGGGCTATGGGCAGCTTTCAGCATCCTATTTTGACAGCTATAGTTACTGTATAAAAAATGTTTAGCTTCCCTGTTTGTTAATTCTTTGTATTAATGTAGCAGCCATTATTGCTTTTGGATAATAAAATACAATGTTTCCGCGAAAAACACTTCAGCAATATTACATAATTAATTCTTGGTTGAATTTCTGGTTTAAAATAATTAAATAAAAGAATCCGTATATTGATTTGATGATTAAAGATATTTATTGTTTAAGATGTGATTTGAATTCAAGTCGCGTTAATCACTGTTTATAATTCATCAAAAAAAATTAAATAAAATTCATTAAAAAATATATATAAAAACCATAAACGGATTGAATTCCCAATCTTTTCTTCTCGGTTTTCAGTTATTTTATTGGTTCATAAGATTTTGCTTTAGTTCCAATCATATACCACCTATTAGATCATCAATTTTTTTTATCTCGATTTTCAGTTCTTTTATTGGTTCGTAACTTTTTACTTTAGTTACAATTATATACCATTAATCTAACCATCAATTTTGTATTCAACTACTCACGTCTGCTTCTAACATCACCGCAAAACCAACGAATCTAAAGGGGTATGTATATCAAGTATGAAACAAATTTGTATTTGAACAGACATTAACTTGAATTTATTTAATAAATAACCATATAATTTAACAAAATATATAAATATAACATAAATTATTAACTTATTTCAAATTTATAACCTTCAATTCATTTTCAACATATTTTAATTTTTATTATAGGTATAAAAATTGTCATAAGTACAGGATTTTCAAGAGCGTTATATACTCGTTCGTTTTTAAACATTTTTTAAATAATTTTTTTAAAAACTAAAGCTAGATTAAAGAAAATCTAGTTTAATTTAATTTTAAAAATTAATAAATTAAAGATATCGAAAGATTTAAATCCAAATAATCTTGAATATAACACAACTATGGCACCTTTTAAATGAGCGGTGATGTGGTGCGGTAAAATCTTTTACCTCATCATTATAACAATTAATCTCATCGCTATTACTGTTTTAATATCACTGAAAATAAACACACATCCTAACTTAAATATCGAACCCAAATTAAGCCAACCTGAATAAGGAAAACAGCAATAGCCCGAACTTGAATCGTCCAAGCCTAAAATTGATTGAAATTGATCTACCAGCCAAATAAACAATCTTAGATATGATCCTGTTTCGTTCACAAGGCGTCAAGGGAAGTGATTCGAGGATTGTTTCTTCTACTCTCCCAAGTAATTTATTCAACCTCCCTAGTTTCAGGAGGCATAGCAACATGTAAAAAACTTATCTAACACCAAGTTAGAATCCTCACACAAAAAGCCATAGATACCCGAAAACGGGGAGCAAAAACCAGAAATTACAGAGTCTTACGCCTTAATAGGTATAGCCCTTAACAAACATTCCTTTCTTGGCTTCTTCACTTTCACCCTCAGCAGAGTATTTTCCGAGTTGAGCCAGAGAGTTTGCCTTTGCACGCACCAAAAGAGCCTTCTGTGCAGCTTCAACATTCTCTGGACGTCCTTGCCATGTCTTAAGCACAGTGTTCTGCAATGCACGTGCGTAAGAGAAAGAAACGTGCCATGGGTTGGGGCTCTGGTTCATTGCATGCAAGTTCAATGTGGCTTCCACCTCCGATTGTCCTCCAGATAAAAACTGTAAAGATAAACAAATGCACACACCTTTTCATTAATCAAAACTTCAGCATATATCAAACAAGCTTTATGAATAAAGATGTAAGAACTAGCACGATGAACTTCAAAAACTAAAAGCTTAGATAATTTTTTCATGTCATTTCACCCAAACATCATTTAGGGTTAAATTTGAGAACATCAAACAAACGGAGGCTAAATGTGAAAAAGGATTTTTAGGTACCATGATTCCTGGAACAGCTGGCGGAACTCTCCTTTTCAGCATAGTGAGCGTATAATTGGCAATAGTCTCAGGGTTAGCCTTCTTCTTGTGTTCAGCTCCTGGGGTTACCATGCTGGGCTTGAGTAAGATGCCCTCAAATATAACATTGTTCTCAGCCAAGTAGTAAAAGACTTCGGCCCAGACTTTCTCAGCTACTTCAAGAGTCCTCTCAATAGGATGGTCACCATCCAGAAGAATCTCGGGTTCCACTATTGGCACAAGGCCATTGTCCTGGGTATCAATTCACATTAATATACAATTGAGCTCGATACACAAACCAACTACAATATAAAATAAGAGCAAGTACACGCAAAAGTAGCCAACACACAACTAATGTCAAAATTTGATAAGACAACAGAAAATTAATCTAATTGCCATTCACAGAATGACGCATATTGGTTAAAATTTAGAATTCCAAGAACTTCAATCTTGAGTAGGGAAATAACAAGCCTTGAAATTGATTTAGCAAGTTATAAGAAACTGATAAAATCTGATACAATACCTGAGAAATGGCAGCATAACGTGCAAGTCCCCATGCAGCTTCCTTAACAGCCAGAGCAGAAGGACCACAAGGAATGCTAACTACTGTTCTCCTGAGTAATTTAACAGTACAACATTTAATGAATGAGAAATGTAATACATGTATGTATGTGTGTATATATATAAGGTTTTATAAACCAATCAGAACATCCATTTAAACTTCATAAGGCACAAGTTAACTACATAAAATTGACTTACCACTTGGCAAACCGAGCACCTTGTTTGTAGTACTCGGCAGATCTTGATGACAATCCATCCAAGCCTTGGCACCAAGATTCATTGTTTGATCCAGGTAGAGGAACCAAACCCTAAAACACATGAATGTAAAAGATTGAGTTAATGAGTACCATCAAAAGGAATTCACACGCATATAAATGTAGAAATTCAGTAGTGTCACCTTATCTACTTTGATGCCAGGCACGATTTTCTGGTCATGCAAGACATCAACAAACTTCTTTCCATCTGTCGTTGACTGGTAAAGTGTTTCCTCAAAAAGAATGGCACCAGAAATATATTCTCCAAGGCCAGGAGTTGTGAGCAGAAGCTGTCTGTAAGCCTGGCGGTTGGGTTCAGTATTGTCTAAGCCAATAGATGATAATCTCTTCCCACATGTTGCATTCGATTCATCGATTGCCAGGATTCCACGACCAGGTGAAGCAATAGTTTTCTACACCATATAAAGAAACAAATAGAGAATAATTTATCACAGTTTCCTTTCATCAGGCAACTTCGCCAGCCCAAAAAATTTCTCATATAATTCTCCATTCATGGATTCAAATCATGATTGCAAATTGTGTTGCAGCCAGCTATTTAAAATTTTAAGTCTCCATGTCTCCATCAAGCATTAATGAAAAATAACTGCTATAATCTCCCTAGTTTAAGGAGTCATAAATCAAACTTAGTAATTAGAAAGGAATTCCATCAATATCTTAAAGATTCCTGTAGTCATGGAAAGACACAGAAAACCAGAAATTTTATATATGAAAACAAATACTAATATATAAAATAACGAAATCATAGAAATCATATTTTTATAATTATTTCATCACAGATGGCAACAGATTTACAAGTAAAAACTAAATCACAATTTACAGGTTAAAGAAAAATAATTGGATTTAATAAAAATTATAGATCTTTAGCCAACAAAAAAATTTAAAAAAATCATATGAAATAATTTAGGAAAAAATAAATGAGAATAAAGAAAACACTAACGGCGGTTTTGATGAGTTCGTCGGTGTAAGCACCAGCACGGATCGGGAGTGAGACTCTACGAGTGGCGAGCCGAGTGGATGATCCGGAGCGTTGAGGGAGAGACTGCTGGCCACCGATCCAAGAGGAGGACGGCGCGTTGAGTTTAGCGAAGCTAACACAAGCCATGGTGGGGCAATAAAGAAGACGATAGGGGAGTTCGATTATTATAAAGAAAAGGGCAGGTGGGTTAGGTAGGGAGAGGCTTACGAGTATTTTGGGTTGTTGTTTTATATATACTGTTTTTGCCTAGGAAAATCCGGAAATGCGGAGTTGAATGCTTACGATGGGACAGAAACACGCGGCGTTACCAAACAGTCCTTTATAAACCTACATTTACTACATTGCCCACTTTAATTTTACCCTTTCAGCCTTTGTCCTTTATATTTCATTGTGGACCTTTTTCCCTCAATTTAACTTTTCACTTTAATATTTTGCAAAATACTACATTTTTTGGTCTTTTTAAAAATAACCCAAAATTTTTATTAATTATAAAAATATCAATTTTTTATTACGTACATAAATGATCTAAAATGAGTAGTAAAAATGAGTGGAGCAAAAAAGATTGGTGTTATCCTTTTACCACGTTAGCAAATCATTGGTTGTTAGAATTAAAAAATCAATTTTTTTGATTGGAACCAATATATTTGGCATCACCTACATAAACATCACCTCTAATACCAATATGTTCATGTATTTCGTGAGGCAAAAAATAAATTTTGGAGAGAAGTCAATCTATTTGGCATGACCAATGGTAGAATAGTGGTGTAGCCAAATCGATTGATGTTACCACTTTAATTATGTCAATTTTTTATAACTTAAATTATTTTTTTGCATAATTGCATAAAATACCCTTAATGTTTAGGGGTTTATGATTTTGTTTCATTTACCTTTTCTAATTGACACTCTCAACGTTGTAATTTTTTCAGAAATCAATCTAATTTTAATGGTAAACATGAGTTGACTGTCAATCAAACGTTGGCTAACAAAGTAAGAATATGTGACATCATAAATGACATCAACTATTTTTTTTTCTTTTTTTTCCATCTTCTCTCTTTTTCTCCCTCCCTCTCTTCCCCTATAGCTACTATTATAGTAAAAAAAAAAAAAAACACACTCACCACTATTTTCATCAGAGCCCACACCTGCATTTCACTCTCTCAAATACCTATTTCCTTTCTGACGCAGTGACGGCCGATGAATTAGCAACCAAGGTCATACACAAGAGATATGAAGGGTTAGTCATGGTTCGAATCAAGGCAATAAAAGGTAAAGGAGCTTGGCATTAGGCTCATCTTGAGCCTATGCTTGTTCACAACACCAATACTAGACATCCCAAAGCTGTGAAACTCTAGTGTGCTTTATGCGACGCTATTTTCTCAGCTTCTAATCCTTCAAGAACAGCTTCAAAACATTTAAAGCGAGGAACTTGTCTTAACTTTAACTCTCTTGCTAAACCTATTTCATTTGTTTCACCATCTTCGACAACAGTCATAATTCCAACTACAACTCAAAGTAATAGAAAACGAAGTTCATCTTCAGTTACTGTGCCAACCAATGGTGGTGTCCTTGTTGCTTCGAGTTCTGGTTCTATTTCAAGTTCAAGTTGTTCTTATCAAGCTACTCCTTTGGCTATTGTTGACCCATCAAGGTTCTGTGGGGAGTTAGCTTATTCACCCTTACCAGGGGCGATTGTGACAGCAAGTGGTGGAATTGGAAACTTATTACCACAACGACAAAATTTGATTTTGTCTAGTGGAAGAGAAGATTTAGGTGCTTTGGCTATGTTGAAAGATAGAGTGAAGAAGCTAAAAAGTCCTAAAGCATCACTTGGACCAACTTTAAGCAAATCCCAAATTGAGTGTGCTATTGGTTTTTTAGTTGATTGGATGTATGAATGTTATGGGTCAGTTTCATTTTCAAGTCTTAAACATCCCAAGTTCAGAGCTTTTCTTAACCAAGTTGGGTTACCATCAGTTCCAACCTATGAAGCATGGACACAAACACGCAATATGGGTACGACACGATATAGATACGGCGACATGGTAAATTTTAAAAAATGAGGACACGAATACGGTAAGATACGACAATAAAAATATTTTTAATATTTATATATATATTGATAAAATATCTGATGAGTGCATTTAAAAAGGGTGATAAATACAAAAGGGCTTGCCATTATAACACCTTTACAATTGTCACCCATCTATTAGTTCCTGCTGTCGGTGCCACTGATGACTTGACACATTAATAATTGACACACGAAATTGAAATTCTTATCTACTCAAGAAAGACTCTAAACGTTTCAAAATGAACAAGGAAACGTTCTAAGCCTTCCAGACTAATCTGCAACCCTAAATGAAAAACAAAAATTAAAACTTTCTACTTCAAAACCATAAAGAAACAAAAAGACTCCTCAACCTTTCCATAAACCAAAAGCGCCAAAAAACTCATCAAAATAGATTATGTGCGTGTCACGTCCCTAAAAACTTGATTCTTGGAGTGTGCGGCCTTAGACGCTTTTCGATCAAAACAACACCTAAGTAAGCCTGAAACTGATGAAAGCTAAAGTGCTTAGATCCTTGCGGAAGCAAAAGAACTCTAAAAGAAAAGACAAACAAAAGACAAGGAAGAAATTTGAGTGAATGCTCTGTATATTCCTAAAAAATAAAGTGTGGAAATGAGGTGGGGGTAAGCCTCTATTTATAGTTGAAGCCCCTTACATCCAACGGTTAAGATTAGAGTACATCGACAGTGGAGATACAGTGATATCTATAATATCCCTTAATCTAAGGAATTATAGTCAAACATTCCTAAGATAAGAGATTACAATGGATATGGAAGGAATAAAAAAAGAATATGCTTGATTATGTGCTACTTGCCATATCTACTTTGCATGGTTCTTCAATCCAAAGTGTTGGGCCAATTTAGATGTGTGGTGATAAGCCCAAGATGCTGTGGAGTGCTTCTTGGGCAGCTTGGTGCGTATTGGTCTCGAGCCTTGGTGTACGGTCCGTGATATTCTCCTCCACTAAATCTGGTTACGCCCTCGTCACTCGACTAGCATGGTATCTGTCCACTTGGTCTTTGAATTGCCACAGGCCCTCGACTAGTTCTCAACTACCCTCACTGTCAGGAAGTCCCTTCCACTGAATAAAATATTTCTCGCCTTGGCCGGTAACCTGGTCGTTGAATAACTCTCTTTACCTGGATCTCTCGAACTTTGTTCTCGTAACAGATCTTCACTTCGATTGGTACTCGGTGTGATTTGCCTCGATTCGGATCTAACTCATCTTGATGGTAAGGCTTGAGTAGGCTAACATGAAGCACTAGATGAGCTCGGATAGTCGGTGGTAACTCCAGTCTGTAGGCCATGGTGCCTACCCACTTCACAACTCGGAACAAACCCTCCTATTTTCGTACAAGCCCTTTGTGCACGATTGGGTTACGCAAGATCCCGATCAATTTGGTAAGGACTAGATTACCAACTTGGAAATTCACGTCCTTACGCTTTCGATTTGCCCATTTCTTGGTCCACTTCCTTACCTTGTGTAAACAAGCTTAGGCTAAGTGATGATGCTCTTGCCATTCCGTGGCAAACTTATCTGCTACTGGATTCGGCCCCTCATACCTAGTAACAACTGTGTTGGGTGTAAGCGGTTGTTCCCGATCACAATCTCGAACGGACTTTGGTTTGTGGCCTCGTTCCGTTACAAGTTGTAGGAAAATTGAGCATATCCAATAGTTTTGGCCAACCACGCTGCGTAGCACTAACATAGTGCCTCAAATAGATCTCCAAGAGTGCATTCACTCGTTTAATTTGCCTGTCGATTTGGGGGTGACCACTAGTTGAGAAGTTCAAGCTTGATCCCATGAGCTTGAATAACTCGATCCAGAACCTCTCTGTGAATCGTGTGTCCCGATCACTAACAATCGTCTTTTGCACTCCCTAACACTTGACCACGTGCTTGAGGAAAAGGCGAGCTGTCTCCTCGGTTGGACACACCTTGGACGTTGGAATGAAGGTCCCATACTTTGAAAACTTGTCAATCACAACCATAATACTTGACAAGCCATCACTGTTGGGTAAACCGACTATAAAGTCCATGGAAACACTTTCCCATGGTCACTCGAGAATAGGTAATGGCTGCAACAGTGCAGTTGGTTTCTTCATCTCTATCTTGTCCTATTGGCACACAAGACAAGTCTTCACATAGGCGTCAACATCTGTGCCCATGTGTGGCCAATAATAGTGCTCTATAATCAGTGCCAATGTTCAGTTCATCCTCGGATGTCCCGTCCACTTGGAATCATGGTATTCCCTCATGAGCCCCTTGCGTAATTCTCTAAATTGAGGTACATAGAGGCAATGTCCTTGAGCATACAACAAGTCCCCTTCGAGCCAAAACCTTCTAGTCATCCCCTCTTTGGCATAATCGATAAGCATTTTGGCTGTTGGGTCATGTGACAATCCCTCATTGATGCGCTCCAATAGTTATCCTGCGGCAAGCTAACAAACTCCATATTGTACCTTCAGCTTAGGGCATCGACAATGAAATTCACCTTTTCTGGTTTGTACTCCATGGAAAAATCAAATTCTGCAATGAATTCCTACCATAGGACCTGCTTTGGAAACAACTTCTTTTGGGTTAGAAAATAACTATTGGCAACATTGTCAGTGTATACCACGAACCTGGACCCAAGTACATGGTGTCGCCAAGTGTCAAATAGTACACCACTACAGTCATCTCTTTCTCATGGATCGTGTACCTCCTCTCAATCTCATTGAGCTTTCGACAAGGCAATTAGATGTCCTTCTTGCATAAGAACCTCACCAATGGTAACATCGGACGCATTGGTGTAGATCTCGAAAAGCTTGGTGTAATCTGACAACACCAACACTAGTTCACTCACCATGACCTTCTTCAATTCTGGAAAGGCTTGTTAGCAATTGATGCTCCAATCCTATGCCTTGTCCTTCTTTGGTAACTCGATCAATGGTGCGACTATTTTGGAGTAGCCTTTGACGAACCTTCGGTAGTAGTTGGCTAGCCCCAAGAAGGATCCCAACTCTGTCACCTTGGTTGGCGGCTCCCAATCTTCAATTGCTTGAATTTTGGCCCCATCCATTCGGATCTTACCACCTCCAATAATGTGGCCTAGGAAAGGGACCTCCTTTTGAGCAAACGAACACTTCTCTTCTTTAACGTAAAGCTTTTTCTCTTGCAAGACTTTAAACACCTTTCATAAATGCCCTAAATGTTCCTCGAGTATCTTGCTATATATCACAATATCGTCAAGGTAGACAACAACAAACTGATTAAGAAAGGGTTGTAATACCTTATTCACAAAGGTGCAGAAGTGGCAAAAGCATTCGTAAGACCGAAGGGCATCACAAGGAACTCATATGAACCATAACGTGTCACACAAGAAGTCTTTGGTTCATCTCCTTCGGCTATTCAAACTTGATAATATTCGGACCTCAAATCCAACTTGGTGAAGTACCTTGCACCACCAAGTTGATCGAACAAGTCGGTAATGAGTGGGATTGGGTACTTATTCTTCACAGTGAGTTTGTTCAAAGCTCGATAGTTGATGCACATTTGAAGTGTACCATTATGCTTCTCTTGAAAGAGCATCGGTGCACCAAAGGGTGCTTTGGATAGTCGAATATATCTCGCATTAAGGAGTTCCTTCAATTGTCTGCGCAACTCCTCTAACTCGGGTGGAGCCATTCGGTAAGAGGCTCTAGCGGGTGGCTCCGCATTCGGCACAAGTTCTATCTTATGATCCACCTCCCTCTTTGGTGGCAAGCTTTTGGGTAACTTGGTAGGCATCACATCTTGGAATTCTGCCAATACTTGTCCTACCTCTTCTAGGACTTCAATGGACATGGTAGGCTCATCATCAATGAGCACAGCTAAGTAGGTTAGTTTCTCCATGCGCACCCCTTGCTAAGCTGGATGGCTAATAGTATTTTGGCTCCAACTCCGGACTCTCGGGTTGCCGAAATAATGCATTGGTGTTTCGGATCAAGAATGCACAAACAATCGACAAAGGGAATAGGGAACGCATTAACCCGATCAAGGAAATTAAGTCCAATCATAAAATCAAAATTATCGAGTGGGATTACCTTAATATTTTTCTTACCGTTCTAGCTCCAAGGTCTAGCATGACTCTTTGTGCCACCCCCGCAATCGAAGCCTCTTTGGAATTGACGGTTTTAATAAACCTACTTGCCTTCTCAACATGAAGGTCAAGTCTCTTGACAGCCCGTTTGGACACGAACAATTTCGAGATATCGATGTCCACTAACGCGCTCATCTTTTGGCCTACCACAATGATGTCCACAAACATCAGTTCGTTCTTCTTATGACCCTTCTTAACCTCTATGGAGCTAATGATGGTGTTAAGCTTAAGAGCCTCCTTCTCTTCGACATCCTTCCCTTAGATGACAGTGACTTTCTCATTTTGAGGACAGTTCCTCACCAAGTGCTTGCCTCCACAAGTGTAGCACTTGAAAGGCTCGTTGTTCTTCTCCCAAGGCTTACGAAACTTGATATTACCACCTGTCGGCTTCTTGGACCCCTTCTTGGTTGGTCTTTCCTTGTCTCGCCCACCATTGCCTTTGAATTTTGACTTTGGTTTGGTAGACTCGATCCTTTTGATCTCAAACTCGGTAATTGACTCAGTTACAGGCAAGGCGTTGGAAAGCTTTTGGACCCCCATCTGCTTTAACTCCATTTTGGCCAATCGTTGGAGTCCATCCATGAAGGCAAAGAATCCTTCTTCTTTGCTTAACTTTGGGATTTGAAGCTTGACTCGGTGAATCACTTGACATAGTTTTGGATCGAGCCATCATGCTTGAGTTGTCGTAACTTTGCTTAGGCTTCTAGTTGAGTATTTTTGGGAGAGAACTGTTCCTTGAACTTGGACTGGAACTCACTCCATACAGCAATGGAAATTTCCTTGTTCTCCTCCTTGGAGCACCTACGTCGCCTCCATAAAAGAGTAACATCAGTCAAATAGGTAGAAGCAATGTTTACCTTTGTTGCTTCGTCCTTGACCCTCATGGCTTGGAAGTGCTGCTCCATGGTCCAAATGAAATTCTTAACATCTTGGGCCGATCATGTCTCTGTATACATCTTCAGCTTTGGGACATCGATCTTGGGTGTGGGTGCCGCTATTTCTACCATCATGCCATTCTTCAATGCTCTCTTGTAAATGACAAGCTCACTTCGGAGATCCTTTATCTCCTTCACCAACTCGGCCTTGGTAGCCTCCCTTGTTACTTCAAGGGAATTGTCCCTTTGGTCTAACTTCTCATACATGTCGTCGAGAAGTCCTTGAACCGCAAGCATGACTTCTTCTTTAAGAGAATCCACTCTCTCGAAGTATGGTTCTGTCTCTTCTTAGGCCTCTTTAACTTCCTTCATGGAATCTTCAAGTCTAGTGACCCTTCTTTCCAAGGCTGAAATGATGTCCCTGAAACTCTCTCTCTTCTTCTTCTCAACAGCAGCACGAGTCTCTCTTTCAGTTGCTGAAACCTCGCTTGAGTTTTGTGATGCAAACTCTCTCACTCGAACAGGCTTGGATACCACTTGTCACGTCCCTAAAAACTTGATTCTTAGAGTGTATGGCCTTAGACGCTTTTCGATCAAAACAATGCCTAAATAAGCATGAAACTGATGAAAGCTAAAGTGCTTAGATCCTTACAGAAGAAAAAGAACTCTAAAAGAAAAGGCAAACAAAAGACAAGGAAGAAATTTGAGTGAATGCTCTGTATATTCTTCAAAAATGAAGTATGGAAATGAGGTAGGGGTAAGCCTCTATTTATAGTTGAAGCCCCTTAAATCCAACGGTTAAAATTAGAGTACATCGACGGTGGAGATTCAATGATATATATATAATATCCCTTAATCTAAGGAATTGTAGTTAAACATTCCTAAGATAAGAGATTACAATGGATATGGAAAGAATAAAAAAAGAATATGCTTGATTATGTGTTACTTGCCATATCTACTTTGCATGGTTCTTCAATCCCAAGTGTCGGGCCAATTTAGATGGGTAGTGATAGGCCCAAGATGCTGTGGAGTGCTTCTTGGGCAGCTTGGTGCGTGCTGGTCTCGAGCTTTGGTGTGCGGTCTGTGACATGTGCCTCTGGCTATTTGTCCTTTTGATTCTATCTTCATTTCAAGATCCCTAAGCCAGTTTCACACCTCCACTTGAGATTCATCGAAAACATGATTTCACAGTCTTTTTTTCGGTCTCAGCAAGTTCACTCTCACCATTTTCTTTCCCTATATCCCTCCATAGCGCAGGGTTAATGACTTCCTCCATTTCTGGTGGCATTTCTTCAACCCAAAATCGTGGTGAATCAAAGCGACATCCCCAATCTGCAAGAATATGCGCTGCTTTATTTGCAAATCTACGCACAGAATGGAATGGTAAGTTTCTGATTCTTCTCCCCTTATTATTTATTTCCTTTATTATCTTTCATATTTCAGATCTATCATCATATTGCAATCTTAGGTTCTTTATGACCGTAAGTGTATCTCCCTCTATGCAGACATCTTGGAATCCCAGATCTACCACAAATCAAACGGCCTTTTGGCAAGCAAGGGCCTCAACCGTTGTTGGGTCTCTTATGTTCACAAATGGGTAAGTACATGATCCCATAACCAACCCTTCACTATTTCGTATAACACATCCACCTACTGCTAAATGTGTTTGTGAAGAAAAAGAAGCGTTAAAATTAGCTTTAAACACTGCTCGTTCTGGTGCCTCCCATCGTTCTTCTTCTTGCACCTGGTTACTACTTAAACTCATGTCTAAAATGTTCAGTTCAATTTTGTAAGCCCGAATGAAATTATATTTTGAGCAGTTTCTTTTTGTCTATTATGCACCTTTTTGTTTCTACTATACCATATAGCCCAGAGTGCTATTGCTAATGTTACGTTCTGTTCCTCAGTAGAATTGTTAAAAATTGATTCTAAACACTCTTTCCAACTGTTTTGCATGTTGAATCTGGCCTAATCTACATTCAATTCACTAAGTACCTATTTGGTGATGACACATTCCCAAAACAAATGGATTGATGTTTCATCCGCAGTTCTGCATATTGGACATAAAGCATCTGTTCGCAAGCGTCTTGTAACAAGATTAGTAAATAGGGGTAGATAGTTATATATGATTTTCCATAGATTGATTCGTATTTTTCTAGGTATTTTAAGTTGTCATATTTTTGTAAAGAGTCTGTTTGTATCTGTTGCCTGTTCATCATTCACGAGCCACTGATATCCTTCATTCACCGAATACTCCCCTTATTGTCTTCACGCTAAACAATCTCATCAGACTGTGTGGGGCTTACTAGTGGAATGCTGAGAATGCTATCGATCTGGTCAGGTATCAACAACTCTCTTATTACCTCATTTTTCCATTTGAAGTTTTCTTTGTCAATTAGATCTACAACTTTAGTATACCGGGTACTAATGTTCTACACTATGACCTTCCCGTTTCCAAGTTTCAGTAGCCAGATATCATTCCAAATATTAACCTTTTCACCGTTATCGATTCTCTAGCCCAGTCCGCCCTCTAGCAAACTTCGGGCACCCCAAATACTTCACCAGGTAAACGAAGGGTAAAAGCCTAACCTTGCACTCATGAAATCATTCTGCGAGTAATATTTGGCTTTATAAACACGCACTAACAAACTTGACGGATTAGTAATAAGTTTCCACCCTTGTTTTGCCAATAAGGCTAAGTTAAATTTTGTAAAATCTCTAAAACCAATCCCACCACGCGTTTTGGGAATACACATGGACTGCCAATCACACTAGTGTATTCATTTACCTGTTTTTAAATTACGCCACCAAAATTGACTCATAAGCGCTTCTAATTCTCGACGAAATGAACTTGGTAACTTAAAACACTTCATTGAGTAAGACGGTATAGCTTGCAAAATAGCTTTCAAAAAAATTTCTTTTCCACTTATAGATAAGTTTCTTACGCTCCATGCTTTCATCTTTTGAACAAATTTTTCTTTAATATCTATGAATGTGTTTTTCTTACGATGACCCACCATAGTGGGTAATCCCAAATATTTTTCTAGATTGTTGACATTTGAACTCCTAAAAGTTGTGTAATTTGGTTTCTGATATTTTCTTCTACATTACTGCTAAAGTAGATGAGCGATTTTTCAAAATTGACAAGTTGAGCTGACATATTTTCATAGTCTATAATTACCTTCTTTATAGCAGCTACCCCTTCCATTAAAGCTCTTTCAAATAAGATGCTGTCATCAGTGAAAAACATGTGGGTGATAGCTAATCCTCCTCTCCCTTGTTTTACCCCACCTAGTAAACCATCCTGTTTTGCAAGATTCAACAGTCTAGAAAAGCCTTCAGCACATATGATAAATAAATACGGGCTTAATGGATCACCTTATCTCAATCCTCGAGATGGTTTAAACTCCTCACCCTTTACCCCATTTAACACAACTGAATAAGAGACAGTTTTTACACATCGTAAAATCAAATGCACCCATTCTTCACAAAAGGCTAGATTTCTCATCATATCTTCTAGAAAAGTCCATTCCACTTTATCATAAGCTTTGCTCATGTCAAGTTTTAAAGAAAAGGAACCCGTTTTTCCTCCTCTTTTCTTTTTAAGGGAATGCAAAACTTCATAAGTAATTAGAATATTATCAATAATATGTCTTCCATGGACAAATTTACCTTGATTTTCACCAATGCAAAGTTCAAGTGCCTTTTTGAATATGTTAACCAACATCCTGGAAATTATTTTATAAACAACTGTGCACAAACTGATTGGCCTATACTGACTCATATTCCTTGGCATCTCCACCTTAAGAAAGATAATACTTGTTTTATTGACATCCCCTAATTCCCTTCCATTATTTAACACATCTAGACAAAATTGTGTAACATCTTTCCCCACCAAATGCTAATACTTTTGAAAAAAGTAAGTAGGAAAATCATTTGTACCTGCTTCTTTTAATGGGGCCATCATTTTAGCGCGTCTAAGACTTCCTCTTTTATGAACTCTTTTATCAACTCTAGGTTTTATTGCATTCCAATACACGGCTCAATTTTGTCCATTAGACTAGTGCTCTCCTACACCGGTTTTGTAGAAAACAAATCCTTAAAATACACTGTCGCTAGCCTAATGAGATTGTCTTCCCATTCTATCTTGCTATCATTTTCATCTTCCAAGGATTGCACTAATTTCTTCTTTCTTTTTTGAGCAGCAAGTGCATGGAAATATGATGTGTTACGATCACCTAAATGAAGCCAATTAGATCTTGCCTGTTGAGCCTATTACAGCTCTTTTATCTGCCTCCATATTCAAGGCTAGTTTTACTTCCATCATACTAGAAAGAATCTCATCCTCGAGATCTTTCTTGCTCAATTCCTCAAGTCGATTTGTCAACTCCTTTTTCCTCTTAGCTCTCTTTGTTCTAGTCTCTATTGCCCGCTCTCTCAAATGCTTCCCCAAACCTTCTAGCTTTCTAGGTAACGAAACCAATTCATCTCTCCACCCCGATTGAATTTGTTCATCAAAATGTTCTTCTAAAACCCAATCTGCATTGAAACGAAAATAATTCCTTTTAGTTTGAGTTGCCCTTTTTTCTAGATTATCCAATTGAATGAGAATTGGACAATGATCTGAAAAAGTATACAAAAGATGCTTAATCGAATAATCTGGGAACTGTTCCCACCAGGCCATATTAGCCACTCCTCTGTCAAGTCTCTCCCTAATATTATTTTTGACAAGCCTCCTTCTTTCCCATGTGTACCATTAACCTGAAAAACCTAGATCATTAAGTTCACAATCATCTAGGGCATCTCTATAAGCCATCATTTGTCTTTCCTCTTGCATCCTTCCTCCTTTCTCTCGAAGGAGAATAAGATTTCATTGAAATCGCCCACAACTGGCCATGGACAATTACTAGCGCCCTTAAGTTGCCGAAGAATATTCCATGATTCATGACTTTGACTCTCTACCGAGGCCCATAGAAGCCTGTCAATCTCTACTTTTTATTACCGTTACTTTCTTCAATCACAACATCGATATGTCAGAGAAACTTTTCAATTACACCGCCATTTCATCATTCCACCCTAGAGAATGCCCCTTTGTCCCTTCAGTGCTAACATTAACACCGTTCTTATACCTGCACTTTTACCGAATCTATTCCATTTGTCTGTTACTAACTTTTGTTTTGATTAAGAAGAATACCTTGGGCCTATATTGTCTCAAACTATTTTTGATACGAGTGACAGTTCGTGGCTACCCGAGACCACGAACATTCCAGCTTAAAACAATCTTCAGGACCGATCAACCACCACATTGGTGGCCAATATGCTATCATCTCTTACATCAGTATCCATCCCTATCTCATCCTTCACATTAACCCTCTATCATTTTTCCCTTCTAAAACTCCGCATGGTGAATTTTCAATTTCATACATCCTTCCCTTTTCATTCTCGAACCTAGATCGATTACTTCCATAGCCTTCTTTCAATTCATTATACATCATAGGCTCCTTCCCCTCCCTTTGTCTACTTGTTACACCTCATATGTGAAAGACGATTAAGTGTTTGTTGAAAAACCATAGCATTCCTTCATTAACCCTTTAGAGATCAACTTCATTATAGAATCGGAATAAAACTCTTTTATCTTCAAATTAAGAAATCATAACTCCTTTTATAGGGTGCCAAATTTCTACCAAAACATTCCATAGTGAAGGAAAGTGACAACACTATTTGTCAACGCCTTCCCCACCAAACAAAGATGAAATCCTCCTCAATATCCTACACCTCATCCTGATCTCTATTAGGATCGTTTTCTTCTTCCGCCAATCTCAATCGCACCAGTTCCACTTACATTCTCCTTTCTAGAATGTTGGAATCCATTAATCAACTCACTAAAACAAACAAATTTCTAAATTCAAATCAAAAGAATTACACTGCATAGAACTACCAATTGACGGCAAACGAATCAAGAAAAAAATAAAACCTAAACACAGAGAAAAAACCCTAAACGTGTGAAGAGTGCAGACTAAATTTTGGGTTGAGTTTTTTAAATGAGTTATTTATATATTCTTTTATGTTAAAATATTTAATAAAAATGAAAATATTGAAGTTTTTCATTAATATATAATAAAACAAGTTAAGATTAGTTTATATTTTTAATAATATGTTGGAACTTTTATTAACAAAAAATAAAAGAAACGAGCCTAAAGACAAACACCAAACTTTTGGGTCTAAAACATAAATCCAGTAGAAAAAGGAGAAGTAACTTTCTGAGGCACCGATGCTTCAGCCAATAAGAAATAAATAACTCTCCTAAAAAACAACAAAACATTAAATGAAAATCAGACCTAACATGCCTTTCCATATTTTCCTCCAATCCTTTCATCTCCATTTCCCAATCCTTCTTTCAGATCCTTCCTATCCTGTTCCTTTCTCCCAAAATCAAAGAAATGGTTTATCTTCCCATACTCCTTCTATCCTAAGGTTAGTATATTTTTAGATTAAATCATTTTTTGACGTATTCCGGCATATCATGACCATGTCGGGAACGTGTTCAACATCTTTATTTTTACGTATTTCGACTTGTCCTGTACGTATTTGGCCGTGTCCGACGAGTGTCCATGTTGGACACATGTACAACACCAGTACGAGGAAGGATAAACCGTGTCGATGCTTCCTAGATTCCAACAAAGGAGCTTGTTGGGTCTAAATTGGATGTTAAGTATAAGGAAGTGAAAACCGAATCAGAAGCAAGGATAAGAGATGCCATGTTCTTTCAAATTGCAGCTGATGGATGGAAAGTTAAGAACTCTTTTAGTGGAGAAGAAAGCTTGGTGATTTTGACTGTGAATTTGCCTAATAGGACTAGTTTGTATAAAAGAACAATTTTCTTTACTGGTTCAATCCCTTCAAAATATGCAGAAGAGGTCTTGTTGGAGACATTAACAAGTATTTGTGTGAATGATGTTCAGCAATGTGTAGGGATTGTTGCTGATAAATTCAAGACTACAGTTTTAAGGAATTTAGAGAGTCAACATCATTGGATGGTTAACCTTTCTTGTCAATTTCAAGGTTTCAATAGTTTCATAAAGGACTTCACCAAGGAACTTCCTTTGTTCAAGACAGTGATAGAGAATGCATTGAAGATTGCAAATTTCATAAACAACATCAATCAAATCCAAAGTAGTTTTCAAAAGTATCAGTTGCAGGAGTGTGGGATTGCTAGGTTATTGAGGGTGCCTTTGCGTGATCACAAATCCAGACCGATGTACACAATGGGAAATGCTAGTGAGGGCTCTGATGAAAATGGTGGTGGGTGTGTTTTTTTACTATAATAGCAACTACAAAGGAAGAGAGGAAGGGATAGGAAGAAAGAAGATGGAAACAAAATGAAATAAAATTGATGATGTCATCTGTGACATCACATAGGCTTATTTTGTTGATCGGTGCTTGATTGACGGTCAACTCACGTTTATCATAAAAAATTGGACTGATTTTTGAAAAAATTATAACGTTGAGGATGTCAATAAAAAAATCAAGGGCACAAAACAAAAAACAGATAAACGTTGAGGGTATTTTATCCAATTTTGCCTTTTTTTTGGTGGTGCCATAGAGAATGACATGACCACCATGCTATTAGCATTTCTTTTATTTTTTTTTCAAAATTGCTTTTAATAAAGATATTTTTTTTTATTTTGGTGGTGCCATTCCCTTTAGCATATTGATGTTTCTTTTCATTTTGAGTTAATAAAAAAAACGAATGACTCCATAAAAATAAAAAATTCATTTTTTTATTAAAAAAATAAAAATACTAAAAAAAAAAAAATGCTAATAACATGGTGGTCACACCATTCTCTATGGCACCACCAAATAAAAAATAATGAGTTTAAAAAAATCAATTAAAAAAATTTTGACAAAATAAAAGTAGTGATGCCAATCTATTTGGCTTCATCATTATTCTACCATTGGTCTCACCAAATAGATTGACTCTTTCCCAAAATTTATTTTCTGCCCCACGAAATACAAAAAAAAAAACTAGTAATGGAGGTGATATTTATATAGGTGACACCAAATAGATTAGCTTCACCCAAAAAAATTGTTTTTTTAATTCTAACAGCCAATAATTAGCTGATGATAAGTGGGTGATGTCAATCTCTTTGGTTCCACCCACTTTCACTATTCATTTCAGGTTATTTACGTACATAATAAAAAAAGAGGTAATTTTTTTAATTAATAAAAAATCTTGGGTTATTTTTATAAAAAGCCATTTTTTTGTTATCTTGGATAAATTATAAAAATTATTAGTTACGTTTGGTTAAGTTTATGTTTTGATCACTTAATTTTAATTTGTTACGTGTCCGTATTCGACTTGATACGACAAATCCCTTAAGAAGAGTTGTCTTCATAGTTGGAAAAGATGGAAATGAATTCCTTTGTAGTATGAAATACGAGCGTATTTCATATTTCTATTGTGTGTATGGGAAGATTGGTCATAAAACGCTGCAGTGTTGTTAGTATGTGCTAGGGAAAGATGATTTTCAGTTTTTAAGTTGGCTTTGGGTTCAAATGACACAAGGGCTTCCAGGGTCGGGAAGATGGAGGTTCAAAATTGAGATTGTGAGGGAAGAGGATACGGAAAGCTTTAAGCAGGGCACATTGATTAGCATTGAGGCAGATGGTAACCAATAGCTTCCTCGCAATAAAAAGGGCAAGGGGAAAACGCATGACGATAAATCGGACTCCTGTTCACCTACTGAGAGGAGAATGATACAAATTATTAAAGATAGGGAAGGGAAACATAGTATTAAGCAGAAGAAAGGAAAATGCTTAAGAGAGGGAAATGAAACTAGTCCTCTATGATCGGTTCGAAGAAAAATCATGGAAGGGGAGTCCCCTTTGATGGCGGTGGCTGGCGAGCAGCCTTGCCTAGCAAATAAAACTTTTTGTTGGAATTATCGTAGGCTCTAGAAGTCGGTAACAGTGTTCGAATTAAGGCAACTCCTTGTTGCTATTAACCTTGATTTTATCTTCCTTTGTGAAACAAAAATAAATGCTAATGAGTTTGAACCTATCCACATGAAATGCAATTTGGATGGCTGTTTTGTAGTTGATCCAATTGGTTATAGGATGGACTTGCTCTCTTCTGGAATGAAGAGGCAATATTTGCATCCAATCTTTCTCTCCTAACTATATTGACACCTTAGTACGTATGAAAGGTATGGACATGTTTCGTTTCTCTGGATTTTATGAATATTCTGATGATAGTCAAAGACATCTTTCTTGGGAGTTACTACATAATATTGGTCAAAGGGTTAGAGAGGACTGGGTGATCGGAGGGGATTTTAATGAAATTCTCGATGAAAACGAAAAGAATGGGGGTAGAAGGAAATCTATGGCTGCCTAGGAAGAATTTAGAAAAGTTGTCAAGGAGCTTGCTTTGGAGGATGTGAAACCTAACAAGGGTTGGTATACATGGACCAATAATAGAAGTGGTGACAATTTAGTGAAGGAAAGGCTTGATCGTTTCCTTGTGTCTTCTAGCTGGTGTTTAATGTGGGTTCTCTAACCTGTGCCGAACATTCTGTTACACGTTATGGTCCCTTTAGACTGGAAGAAACAAACAGAAATGGGAATAAAGTTCAAACTAGTAGGGATATTTCAAGATTTATTTAACAATATATATGTGAACTTAATGGTATAAAAGTGACAGATAGTACCAAGGAGACAGTGCATGAGGTCTTGGAACTACCACCTATAGATGAGTATAAGGCCAACTTTGATGAAGCGATCTCTAAATCAGGGCGGAGGTGGTTTTTTAGTGACTCCAGGTGTCTGGTATTAACGTCCAAAGTTGTTCTACATTCAAACGTTGGGTCCGCCTTCACCGTAGAGGCCCTCGCATGCACAAATACAGTCAAAATGTACTTAGATCTGGGAACGGAAGTGGTTACTATTGAAGGGGACTCCCACATAGTGATTAAAAAATGTAAATTGACATTAACAGATAGATCGAAAATAAGTCCTTACATCTGAGATATTAAATCTCTTCTTGGTGGTTTTCGACGCATTTGTTTTTAACATTCGAGAAGATCGACGAATAGACTTGCCAATAGTATTGCTACCAAAAGTTTGAGATCAGGAGAGGAATTTTACCTATTTGGTGATGTGCCAATATGTGCAGCAAAGATCCAGGCAGATGAGTACATTCGAGAGCCAAAATGAGTCAACGTCAGCCAATAAGAAGTTTTCTTCCTCTTATACATCAGAGAGCCATAGCAGATGAGTGATTTGGAGAGATCTCTGATGAGGGGGAAACAAGTTTTTTTTCTAAAAGAAGACTTGGGAAATGGGAACTGTCCAGATTTCAAAAGTGATTAATAAAGGGTAATTTGGTAAAATGGGAAATAAGTGGATTAAAATCAAAACCCTAGAAGGAATGGAGAAAGAAATCAACCAACTTGAGTCCCTTAATAAGTAAGTGAAATCTCGTCCATTTTTAGTGATTTTTATGTTTTTCATCTCGTATTCGCTTAATCTAGGTAACTCGAGGACTAATTTGTAAAATTTTCAAATGTTTTAAATTATGCCAATGATGAGTTTTATTTATTCATGAAGTTTTATGAAAGATTATTAAGCTTTGTTGTTAGTTAGGACTATTTTGTAATGTAGTTTTTTATGATTTAAATGTTAAAAGCCTAAATTGTTAAAAGTGATAAACTATAAGAATTTGATGTGAATTAACAACAAATAATAGCTGTAGAGAAGCCTAAGAGGTTTAATTTTGTAAATAAAAATGGTTAATTTGCATGTTCGGGGCTTAGGGACTAAATTACATAAAAGTAAAATGTTAAGGGTAATCTTATAAAAGGTTAAAAGGAACTTAATTGCATAAAATGATTTAATTTAATGTTGAATTAGATAATTGAATGAAATTATTATTTTAGATCAAGAACATGCTGATAACCGAGGAAAAGACAAAGTAGCTGAGTTGTCCATGTACTTTGGTTGTTATTGCAAATCAATTCGGTAAGTTCGTTCGGTTTAATTTAGTACAATTTAAATTATATTATAGGACCTTTGATATTGAGTGTTGAATTGTTGAACCAATGCTTGAATATGTAATTTGAGGTATTAAGTTATTCATGTACTGCTTTGTTATGGAATGCTATGAATCGATGAACGTAGGATAAAGAATGATTGGCAAGCCAATAGGTTATTTTGCAAGCGATAGGGGGAAGATTAGAGTAGTGGAGATGATTACTGTAGATTATCTGTTCACTGGATATGCCAAGATCCTGCATTTGTTGCGTAATACCGTGATATATTGCAGTGTTATTTGGTGTACTAGATAGACTAGCTCATACGAGCATTTGGTGTGCTAGATGGTTAATCGTGTACTCATATCCACTTATAATTCACCGAACTATGTTTATTGACCTATGAAAGTATTGAAATGTGGAAACTTATTAGTATTATTGTAATGAGTATTACTCACTTGTTGTGAGCTATGATTGACAGGAACCAGTTCTTAAATTTGTTATTTGAATAGTTGTATTTAATTCGGTAAGATTTATCATTAATTGACGAACTTACTAAGCTTTCCATAAGCTTACTTGTGTCTTGCCCTTTTTCTTGTAAATTACATTTTATGGATGAGAGATCAAATCAACTAGAGGAATCACACTATCACGAGGACCCCTTTGTAGATTTTGTAAACAACTTGGCTTATATGGCATGTAATAAGGCAAATGATTAAGCTGTAGTGTTTCATAGTTATGTATGGTGTTTTGGCATGTTTGATGTTGTGGAATGGAAATCTTATGTGGTATGCATGTTGAACTTTAAGTTAAGCTTGAGTAGTTGATCATGGAATGGTAAATGTCATGTTTAAGCTTGACGATGTGGTTGAAATAGGTTAGTTTGTCTGTATGCTATGGCTTATAGGTGATTGCTTTGATAATGATTTGATATGAGCACTATTATGTGTTTAATGTATGATACTTTGGTATGGTCTTAAGTGGTTGAAATTGGAATGTTTTGGTTGCTTTTAAGTGTGTTTATAGTCTTGTGATCATATGTTATGAATTGGTTTAGATACCTATGCAAGTGGATATGAAATGAGCATGATTTAGGTCACTTTTGGGTACACACGGGCTGTCACACGGTCGTGTCTCACACACAGGCAACCCACATGGGCGTGTGCCTTGAGCGTGTTAGGTGTAGGGTTCACACAGGCTACGACACGGACGTGTGGTCCAAGTCAGTGGGTTACACAAATAAGCACATGAGATGGGACATGGGTGTGTGACCCAAGTTAGTGAGTTACACAAGTAGACGTATGAGCGTGTGGAGTAGCCACACTGGTGTATGGGATAGCCACACAACCATGTTAGGAGCCACACGGTCTAAGCTCTGTCACACGGCCAAGACACACAGCTATATGACCCTGTAGTGAAATTTTTCAGTTTTTTCCTGAATGTTCTTATTTATTTCTAATTGGTCCTTGATTGTCCCTGAGCTATTTTTAAGACCTTGTAGGCTCAGTTTAAGGTCCCCATAAATGTACGTTTAACTTCATTTTGATTTGCATATGTATTTACTAAATTAATTTGATAATTGAATACTATTTGCTATGAAATATTCTAATTTGTGCAGTAATACTCCGTAACCCTATTTCGACGATGAAAACAGGTTATGAGTGTTACAAATCGTGCCTAAGAGCTGCAATTTCAATCACTCACCTTGTCGATCCCTTATGCACAATAATCTCAAATGAGCTTTCTTTCCCTTTCGCCTTGCTTGTAAAAGCTCCTAACGAGTCTGACACTTTGCACTCACATTAAATACATTACAAACACGTTATTACCAGGCCTTAAACTAAAAAAACAACAGCAAATCACTACTCTAAGGTCACTTTTCTCATGTCGAAAATCAACTCATTTTGTCTAAATATGAGGGTTTCTCACGCAATTTATGTTCCTAAACCTTAATTAAGTTTCTAAAAATCCTATTTAACCTATCATTACAAATAAAAACATTTAATTTTACCGTATCTCACAATTTTAAAATTTCCAAAAAATCAAGCTTGTATGAACATACAAAAGGGGGAATTCGAAATTCTTGAAAATTCATTACCGATCCATTAAATTGAGTTCAAGTACCTTATATTTAGTTAAAAATGGATTAGAAATCAATCAAAAACGGTAGGTTCAATCATTATTTTGGATTTCATTATTGTTAAATCAAGATTTGATTAAAAGCTTTAAATATTAAAAACTCTTAACACACTCGATTAAATTCTGAACTAGAAAAACAACAATCTTAATCTAATCATAATATGTCAAGACATTACCTTAATTTGAAGAAAATAACATGTTGTGGAGCTAATTCGAAGTTGGACGTGAGTAGGATAATGACGAATTTGATGAGAATTTAATGATTTTTTTTAAAATTGGAAGGTGTTGAGGTGTTTGGATAGATAGAAAATCACTAAGGGTGACTTAATTTTGAGAGAAAATATCATATTTGAATTTGGGAGATTTTTTGAATCTAAAACTAAATGGGAGGAATGGAGCATGGGGGTTCTTAAGGTGGAAGAAGTGAGTAGTTTTCTTTATAAATAAGGAAAATTTTCCTTTTGAAAACACCCGATTTTCTCTTTCTTTCAAATTAGTCCTTAGTTTAATTAAAACATATTTTTCCTCAATTATTTTCAAACTCAATTTTATTTTTTACATTCGTTTTAATAAAATTAATTCTCGAACACTTATTTTTAATTTTTTAACCTAAAATTATTAATTTTATTTAATTAATTTCTAATTATTTTAATGATCTAACTTAATTACGATTTTCCGTTCACTAATTCCCGATTTACTATCCTGATTCTACTAACCTGATTTTCGAGATATAACAATACTTTAATTTCTTTGTTTTTCTTATTTATTATCCAACTATATGAATTCTATTTATTTTTTTCACTCTTAACAATTTGCAAATTATAAATCATTAAACAATAATTCATATTTCACATAAATTACAATAAAATATTAGCAAACATCATTATAATATTTGCAATTTAAATATGTTATATCTTAATATTTCTATTATTAGTTTATTTAAAAAATAGTCTTCTATTGTTATATATTAGTTTAGTGTTTCATAAATTTGTTGCCTAAGGGTTAAAAATTTGTTTTGGATTAGAACTGTGTTCTGGCTTGAACATGGTCTTGAAATTCTAAATGTGAAAACCACAACTTGAACTCATTTTTTTGTTTAAATTTGATTAAGGGTTAATTGTTTAATTATTTCTGTCGTCTGAGCTTTCACGCTTTGATTGCTGCAATAAACTTGGGAAACTGGAAATTATTTTTTTGGTTGATTTAATTTTTTTGTTAATTGAAATTGTTTTTATATTCCAGATAAGATATTGATCCAAAATAACTTTGTTTGAACCACGTTAATTTAAAGAATGTCAGATATTCATATCTTAATACTATTACGTATTCTATTAAAAGTCAAACAAATCGACATGAAATTATAACACTAAAGATAAAATTGCTTAAAGAAAAAATAAAGGTTAAATTGTCAAAAATTATAATGCAAGGATAGTTAAGGGCTGTCAGAGGTTCCAACTCCTTAAAATGAAATTTTTTTTATTTAGGTATTTTAAAATTTTTAAAATTTCAAATTAGTAAATGTAAATTTTTACTTTGACTCCTTAAAAATGATAAAATTTTAATTTAATTCTTTAAAAATTATAAAGTTATAGGCCTTTAAAATGGTAAAATTATATTTTATTATTTTAAAAATTACAATTTAATTTTGACCATTTAAAAAAGTTTTCTAGCTTCGCTCTTGCTATACCATGAGACAAAAAAAACTATATGCACCGCACTGGAAATAATCGTCCATCTAAAGAAACCCTAAATAGGGTTGAGTACTTGATCGAGTCAAGTCGAATTGAATAAAAAAATTTCGGGTCAAGTTAATGAATCCTATTATTTATACTCAATATTGTGTTTACATGAACCGATTATTTAACTAGTTGACGAATTAACGACATAAACAATATAATTTACTTAATAATTACATGTAAAGAACTATTTTAATCATGCAAAATAACTATACATAACGTTGCAAGAGGATCATTGTGATCATAATTCGAGTCAACTACTTAAGCTATTACACCACACATATAATTATATTTACATAGTGCATAACTATGCGTCAAGAACTATATTATATATAAGATAACAAAATGATATACAAAAAAATATAATACAGGGATACATATCACTACTACACAAAATATTATATAACAATGATACACCAAAAGTATGATATAGATGGTGTGACGCTTCAAGACTCGAATTCAACAAAATAGATCCAAGCCTCCTACACAACATAATCAAGAGTTTAAACAATTGTTTTGACCAAATCAAATCAAAGCAAATGCAAGGTTGAAGTTTTCATAAGCATTAACAATATATCTATTCCAAAAAGTTAAAATCAAACTATCTTCAAGCTTCATATTCTAACACTGTAGATAGTACCGACAATTCTATAACAAAAGTAAAAATGTATTTTTAAATTATGAAAATATTTACTAGAAAAATTAAAATAAACATTCAATTTTGTGAGTTGTAGTTAAGTATGTTACCATCTTTATGTTCTGATAACTTTGCAATTATAATAAATATCAAAAGAGAAAAATGTTAGTTAAATTGTGAGAATGTTTATAAAAATAAATAAATAAGCAATTAACTTTTTGGATTAAAGTTAGACCCTTACCATCATCTATATTTTGAAGATCCTCCACATAATCCTCAAACTTGATAAGATTTTTTAATCTTTGAAGACAATCTTGTGCGCAAACCAAAGCCTCAACCATAGAAGGAGTCAAAGAACTTCTAAAAGTATCTAGAGCACGTCCAATCGTGCTAAAAGTACTTTCGGATGCAAGAGTTGAGATAAGAACGAATAACACATCTCGAGCCATTTGCGTAGCAATTGGGAATCTTGGACTATTAACTTTCCACCACAATAACAAATCAAATGAATCTGAATTATTTTCACAATCTTCTCCCAAATATCTATTCAACTCAAATTTACTTTCCAAGCCAACACATAGCTTTTTCATCATATATTGTTGCATGACTAAGTGTAAAAAATTGATTGTCAATAATGAAGAAATATTGCAATGAAAAGAGAAAGAGAAAGAACACACAAATTTTACGTGGAAACTCTTTCGAGGAAAAACCACAGGCAGAGGAGAAGAAAATTCACTAATGTCGAAAATCGAATGATTACAAGAGAAGACGACTTCGTCTATTCATAGGTTGAAAAACCTTATTCTAATCAGTCTCTAATAGAAGTAGCTTTGAAAGGTTGAAACATCTTATTCTAAACAAAAACAAATAGTAGAAGTATACTTCTATACGGCCTTCAGCCTTACCCCTATAAATTCCCTTATTTTTCCACTTCTATATTATTTCTTTAATAAGAATTTGGGTCACACAACTCTAACACTAAGCCTATCTTCGATTTTACTTGATCTATTCATTTTCACTTGAACCTAAAGCTCTAGTAAAAAAATTAGATTCAACTTCAACGTTCATTTGATGGTTTCCCTTAACAACTATAGAATATTCATCAAACAAACAATGCAATTCTCTATTTCCCATCCTTATAATGTCATTTGCAATAGTAGGAAAAAAACAAGTTGACTCCAAATGCAAGAAAATTCATTTTGCATCGTGGGTTAAAGATACTACTAGATAAATAAGCAAGTTCATCACTTTTAAATCACCCCAATACTTCTTGTACTTGTAATTCATTTTTTAAGCCCTATACATTATGTCTAAATCCCCACAATGTTTTCGCCCATCGAGAAGACAATGCACATCTGTGACTATTTCAAAAAAAAACATTAAAGGTGACATGCAATGTTCAAGACACCTTCAATGTAAGTTCATAAAAAGGCTCAAGTACTTTCGTAACTCTTCGAACATTTTCCCAATCATCACATGTGAGGACTCCATATCCAACACTAAGGTCTAGAAAAAAATTATGATCATCATAAACATAAGCTTCAAACACACATCCTTATTTTTCGACCACATTTAACATCATATAAGTTGAATTCCATCTAGTAGGCACATCTAGACATAAATGGGACTTAGTACCTACCAATTCTTCTTTTGCCAGAAGGTTGAATTTAAACAACCTTGATGGTGATGCTCTAATATATCTCAAAGCTCCTCTAACTCGATTGATCGACTGTTTAACGTCACAGCAATATTGTGCAAGCGTACACTGTCGATGCAAGTATAGTAGACAGATTTGATTCTGTCGGATATCGATCCCACGAGGATGGTTATCTTTTGTTTATTAATGTCAATGCAATGAACAGATAAAACAAGATAAATTGTGATAATAGTTGTCGGAGCAATAACTTGAAAATAAAGATGAAATATGATAATGATAAATGGGATCCCAACGTGAATGTTCAACAGAATGCTAAGTGCTCATATGGTTTAAAAGGATAGGTGATTGTCGACACAATAAAGTGCAATGTATATTTTACCAAGCTTAACTTCTATATTTAACCTAAGACTTAAACATGCACATTAACCACACCTTCTGATGATGGCAATAGAACATGATAAAAATAAGTGGATTAAATTCATCTAATCCCCAAGCAACTTTCTTTATCATGCTTGTTAGCTTAAACTATAGCTGCACCTTCCAGTGAGAGTGACAGCAATAACACTTCTGTGCTAAAAAATTCAAACCCAAAGATTAAACAGTAGAAGCAAGCTTGAATAAAATAGCATTTAACCCATAAATTATGTGTACTACCATACAAACATAAAATAGAGAGTAATCACCAGCATTAGAAAAGAAATGTAAAAGAGACAAATGAAGAATACTATTTCTGAACAACTCGACTTGCTTCCTCACTTCCCTCTTGTGTCGCACTTAGGTCTCCTCGTGAGGGGCTGATCTACATCCTATTCACATCGGTTCACCCGTGGGGGTCTCAAGCCTCTATAGCCGAAAAGCTCAAAAGCTAGGTTAAGGAAGATAATGCCCAAAGGAGCTCACCTTTTTCTCTTTCCTTGTGAGTATTTATATTCCTCCAAATAGTTTAGGTGTCATTTTCCAAGAATCATTCTGCCTTTGCTCGTATAAGTTGGTTATACCAGACTAGACAACTCACATGGTTTTGTTCTTATCTGTATTGGCAGCTTCTTTGACAGCTGTCAGGTGTAGCAACAATACTGGGAGAAATTTGGAAAAACTTATGCAGCGACATTAGTACCAAAACATGACAAAATTAAGGGTAAGTACAAGTTGTCCTTGTGCAGGTGTGCTTTTATCAGAATCAAACAGTCGATAGTCGTACAAGTTGGTTATACCAGACTGGACAGCTCACACATTTCTATTCTTATCCGGATAGTTGTCGGGTGCGACGACAATCTTGGACACAATCTAGAAATACTCATGCAGCGACATCAGTACCAAAACATGACAAAATTAAGGATAAATAGGCTAAGGTCCACTGAGTTATAAAGTGTAATTTACTAAATTGAAAATGCTAAAATATGTGCTAAAGATAACTAAATAGGAATAAGTAGGGAGAACATATGTTCTTTCTAGTACTATCATCGATCCACGAATATAAAAGCGTCCTTAACCTCTTCTTGAACAATAAGTTTAATAATGCGTGTTGCACTTCTCATATGTATATATTTACCATTCGCAACATAAGCTTTTCGATAAACCAACTTCTTTCTCAAATAATCAACAACAACATTTTTAGAAGATGCATTATCAACAAAAATAGCAAAGACCTTCTTAATCCCCCAATCTCAAAGACATTTCTCAAGGGTTTGACTAATGCTCTCACCTCCATAAACAGAAATTAGGTAAAAGTTTATAATTCTCTTTTGTAACTTCTACTCATCATCTATCCAATGAGCTGTTAGAACCATGTAGGATATCCTCTGCAATGAAGTCCAAGTGTTTGTCGTCAAACAAATTCTACTTGTCTCTTTTTGAAAGATTGCTTTAATGTATTGTTAATGGCGTTAAACAAATCAAGACATCCTTTTCTAACTGTCCAATGAGATGGAAGATGAAACTTTAGGCATGCTATAAAAATAAAGAACTTAAAACCCTCCTCTTCCACAAATTTAAAAGGCAATTCATCCACAATAATCATATGAATCAATACACTTCTAATATCATCTTGATTAAACACCCAAGTTGAGAAATCTACATTTTCGTGGCCAGATTTTGTAAATGCAAGTTTTGCCTTCTTAAGATCAGAGGTATTACCACAAGGTTTTCTTAAGTAGGTATTCAAATGGTTATTTAAATTCGTGGTAGAAGCCCTAGTTTCCATTGTGGAAGTAACATCGCAATAATTTCTCTTTGTTCTATTCTCCCCATCTTCTGTTAAGTATTCGCTGAAAAGTTGCTAACAAGGTGCCCTTAGTTTGGTCCTTTTTCGAGTAATTCCCTTCTTTGTTGTGCGGACAACTTTAGTAGGAGAAGTAGGTGTAGCTTCTTGTAATTACTTTTTGCTTTGACACTTTTGCGATGACATTGAGTCATTCATCTACAATAATAAATATAACCAATTAAAATTACAAAGTGGATATGGGTCATAATTCCATCAAAGTTTCATACTCATAGATATGTTCCACACAAATACTAAGAGTCGATACTAACAAGTTGTTAGAACAAAGCAGTCAATAGAATTTAATTTACAATTGTTTGCCTTCAAGCACGTTATTTAAACAAATAATCTAATATAATTAATATTGCAAAATACCAAAATCTAATAACATTTCACACCAGACAATAACAGTTGTAAAATAATGATATGTAGGAGAATATAAACAAATTAGGTTCAACAAAATAATTTTCCCAAGATCAAAATGGCACCATAGAGAAGAAAATATACCCTTCAGATCCCATCAGCAATGTAGTTTGTTCAAGCCCCACAACAGGATGATTTTTGAGCAGTTGCCGCAACCCCATCTCCTTGGTCTTGTTGGTTAATTTTGATTGCATGTGACTGTAAAGACTTAGAAACGGTTAAAGTAGCATTTCCTGATTGAACTTTGTTACGCTCATGGACCTTGTCACTTATTTTCCTAATTTGTTTCTTTTTCTACACCTTCCCTACACAAAAAAAAGTTGAAACAATCAACATATATAATATAATTACAAACAGAGCAAGGTCACTTGTTCAGTTCTCATAAAGTCAAATGGTGGTACATTTATCAGAAAATACCAAATTAGTAAAGCAGAAATTATTTACTACACACAAATTATACCTTAAGTAACAATGAAAACAAGTAGCCATGAAAACACATTTGTTTCAAAGTGTTAGATAATTTAGCAGCAACTAACAATTCCTGTAACACCCAAAAACCTGAAATCGTCGTTGGTCAGGGTCCTAGTGTCTTACTGTTCATCTTTTATTTTCATCTCATTCGATCATATTTAAAAGAAGAGATGTGTACCCAACACATCATAAATCATCAATCAATTATAATCAAAACTCAGCAAGGGCAAAAGGTCATTCCATGATTTTTAAAGACTTCTATCGGTACTTGTTGGACAAGTTTCGGTAGTTGTCAAGTCAGTAAACAGTTTAAGAATAGTGCAGACTTTTACTGATATTGAGATAATATTACCGAAACAAGTGTGACTTCTACCGAAACATGCCATGCTTCTACCGATACTAAAAATTCCAAAGAGTTAAGAAATCTTACCCTACAACTTCTATCGGTACAAGTGTACGAACTACCGATATTTCTATAAGTAGAACTACCGATACCTATGATGTAACTATCGATAAACTCAAGTCAGTGAACAACCTCTCTCCTGCCCTGTACTTCTATCGACACATGCATGAGTTATACCGAAACAAGTAAGCAGAATCTCTAGAATCATACCAAAACATAAGTTTTTCAACACATAACCTTCATGACATCAAAATGCATTAGACCATTACATAATTCATAGTTTCCCAAGTCATTTCATTGTACTTCCAAGACTATATTCTATCGTGAACATGCATATACTACATTCAATATTTCATTAAAATATAACAAGATCATCAAAATCTCGAACAAGTAAACAAAAGTTAACATCATACTAGTACATACCATAAAACCAAGTGATGAAAGACTACCAAACAGGCTACGCAAAAGTGTGACTTCATGGAGATGATCCGATCTTCAAACAGCAAAGTAATCTACAAAACAACAATAACATTTTTGGTAAGCTTTAAAGCTTAGTAAGTTCGAAGAGTTTAAAGAGTTACCAAACATATGCTTTAACCAGGTATAACTCAACTGAGCTAGGATGAACAGTTATTCCCTCAAGCCATATTTGGTATTCCAACTTTCCTATTTATATCTTTTTTGTTACCAGTACCTGACGCTGCTCACATGAGCTGTCGAGGACTCGTAACGTATGGGGTACCCCAGCCACTAATACAACGTTTGTCTGTAAATTATCCCCTAATAATGCTGCTCACACGAGCTATCGAGAATATGCATTTAAGCATAAATCACAGCCATTGTAAGACCTATAATCCAAAATTTTGGATTCATTTCTCATTTCCCATTTAATATTCACGATAACACAAAATCATAGAACCTTAAATCCGAAAAAGGATTCATATGCTCACGATGACACATAGTCATCGGACCTCATAATCTGTAAAGGATTCAAATACTCACGATGACACATAATCATCGGACCTCATAATCTGTAAAGGATTCATATACTCACGATGACCATAGTCATCGGATCTCATAATCCGTAAAAGATTTATACTCACGATGACACATAATCATCGAACCTCATAATCCGTAAAGGATTCATATACTCACAATGACATATAGTTATCGGACCTCATAATCCGTAAAGGATTCATATACTCACGATGACACATAGTCATCAGACCTTTTCCGTTTATGATTCAAGACCTGTTAACCTTTTCTTTCCTTTGTTCCCATCCTCCACACTTTTGATCATCGATCCAACTCACAGCAATTGTTTACAATACAAGAATATACAATTTAAATTGGAATTTAACAATACGAACTAACCGGATTGATTTGTAGTATCGGCTCAAGTACAAGGATTATCCATCAGTAAGACATCCAAGTCTAGCTCCCGAAACTGTATAGCCCCTAATGACATGTCCTTTTGGTCCCAAATATTCATGAAGTTCATATGTATTATATACCATGTCTATTTCAATTAACTTCCATCATATTATACCATTTCGAGCAAACATCCACATAATCCTTATTTATCAGACATAATATCAAATTAACTAACCATGTCATTTAGTTCAATTTCTATTTTTCATGTATCAACCAAATTTATTCATTCGTAACTTGAATAATAACAAACACAACAATAATCATTTAAGGATTTCGTTGTCACCTAATTTTAACTATATCATTTTGTTACTTTCAATCATACTTCTCAATATAATTTCATTTCAATTTAATTCAATTTCCCAATTTAATATTTACTAAGCAAATAAATTTAAATACAGAATACTTAAATCATTTCAACAATTTACAAACAGAAATTAAATCAATTATTTACTGTACGAACTTTCCGGACGAACTTTCAGTTAAAGTGAACTCTAGGGGTCAATCCATAAATTTTCTTTTTTCACGATCGGGACACGATCTTGATCAAATCAAAGGCCTAAGCTTGGCCAAGTACTTTCAAGCTTCAACCATGGTGGTTTCGGCTTTTGAAAGAAGGAATCAAGAAGATGATATTTTTTTTAACCTTTGTGTTCTTTTTCTTTTATTTACTTAATTTATCAATTTACTAATTTAACCTTTAATACTCATTAATAATTTACCAAATTAATGGTATCTACCGTCCAACATAAAATACAATGGCCAAATTGCCCTTTAAACCCCTTTATTAACCCTTTTAAACTAATAGAAATTGACTTTTACAATTTTTATGATTTAGTCCTTTTTCTTTAATTACTAATTAATAAGAATATAATAGAAATTAATCACAAAATTAAATAATTCCACATCATTTCTATTATTAAACCATTTAAGGAGGGTCCAATTACACAATTGGTCCTTCAATTATATTAAAATTCATCTAAATAAACTTTATTTCAATTTAATCTTAAACTACTTAGGACTAAATGAATAGATATCTCAAAAGTTAGTGGAAGGTAATCTTATCCTCCACCGCTTGGACTTTTTGACCATGGTGTAATTACCACTTTGGTCCCTTTTATTTTTAATCAATAGTAAATAACTAAAACCCCTTTTACAATTTACTCTTTTTTCCTTAATTAAGCAATTAATCATCAAAATTACTCAATCAAACTTCAATTCACATATAATAAAACTCTGTAAATATTTAATAAAAATATTTATGGCCCTTAATTTTAGAAACGAGGTCTCAATACATCATTTTCTAAAACCACTTGACTTTTGAACCAAATCACTTATACTAACTTTTAATTCAATAATTAAGATTTTCAATTCAAAATTTCATATAAAATTATCATTGACTTATTTAATTTAAACACTCATTATAAAAATTTTCTCGTCGGATTTGTGGTTCTAAAATTACTGTTTTTGACACCACAAAAAAACAGACTGTTACAACTCTCTCCCTTAGGAAATTTAGTCCTCGAAATTTTTATCTAGCAGTAACTGTTTATTCTAATGTTTTTTTCCTCATAACAAAATCATTACTAGTTCATCCAAATATAAAGGATAACAATCTCATAATAATCTCAAATAACACAAACTTTATCTTGACTTTCCCTACTCAGGAATCATAATAAGCAGTAATAATTTAGACGATTACTTGATGTTCAATTTTCCTTCCAAGATTCAAGATATATCAAAACAGAAATTTCTAGAGATGTTTTCTGAAGTTTTCATATAATAATAGAAAAGTTTTTCTACCCAAACCTACTCCAATCCATTTGTCAAATTTTACATAACCAAAAAAATTGACCTCACTAAACCAAAACTTACGGTTGATAGTTTTCACGTAAATTATTTCTCACACATAGTCTACAATACATTTCTCACATATTATGCATACACTGATCTTATTTAAAGTATATCAGAATATCCTCAATAATCATAATATGACTGTATCTAAATATCTAGATAAGGTTGAAAGTCTGATTCATCATATTCATAAATCAACAGAGACATTAGTTAATCTAGAGAATATTACCAGAATTCTTAATGATTATCTCAAGTTCAAAGAATTTTTAACATCTCATATCTTTAACTAGAATTGAATAACTAATCTTTAATAATTTCCAAATACACTGTTACATCCTTTTAACTTATTAAACAAGTTCCCTGTATAAGATATATATATATATATATTCAATCATTTTAGGTCATTTCCTGTACAAAATCATTTGAACAACTTTGATTTATACTATTTGATTTACTAGACTCAACCATAATAAGTACATCAATTAGCCATCTAAGTCATTTTCATTTTAGACTATAATTCACTATAATATCATATAACTTCAGTCAAGCTATTTTCGAAATAATATCAAATTTATGATTTAATAATATCATCAAATCATCAAGAAAAATCACAGTCATAAATTTTCAGCAGATAGTTTTGACATGCCAGCTCTAGCCTATCGGATTATGATTTAAACATTAATCTCATTGGTTAGGAAATAAATCATTTTTCATTATTAATACAATGCAATGTGAGAATAAGTAACCCCATCGCAATCAGTGCTTTCACAATAAATAATCCCGAGAGAATAGAATATACCAGAAATAATATCGAGCATTATAACTTCAGATCCATCATTTTGTCCTCGATCTCACTTTATTTACCTATATTCAGGGATAACAATCACAAAGCTACTAAATTGGCTTACACAATTTCTATAAACCACTGTCTCATTAAATCCAAAAGACATTTGACTTTACCATCAAACATTTGTAAAACTGATAAACTTTGACTCATCTTTTCATTTTCAAATATTCATGAAACCGATATATTATAACTGGTACTAGAATCAGTAGTCAGAATATTACCACTAACTTTATTAATTTCGTTACAATCAGATTCAGATAACATCTTTAAAATCTGTAATAAAACAGGTGTTAGATCGAATCAATCAATATCACACTATCATAGGTTTATATGGCATGTACTTTCTAAACTTTATTCTCACTACACTTAGTCCAAGAATCGACCAAACCGTAGCTCTAATACCACTAAATGTAATACCCAAAGACCTGAAATCATCACCAGTCAGGGTCCCGGTGTCTTACTATTCATCTATCATTGTTCATCTTTTATTTTCATCATCATCAATCGATTATAATCACAACTCAGCTAGGGCAAAAGGTCATTCCATGATTTTTGGAGACTTCTTCTGGTACTTATTGGACAAGTATCGGTAGTTGTCAAGTTAGTAAACAGTTCAAGAACAGTGTAGACTTCTACTAATACTTGAGATAATATTACTGATACAAGTGTGATTTCTACCGAAACATGTCATGCTTCTACCGATACTAAAACTCCAGAGAACTAAGAAATCTTACCCTACAACTTCTACCAATACTTTTATAAGTAGAACTACCGATACCTATGATGCAACTATCGATACAACTCAAGCCAGTGAACAACCTCTCTCATACCCTGTACTTCTATCGACACATGCATGAGTTCTACCGAAACAAGTAAGAAGAATCTCTAGAATCATACCAAAACATAAGTTTTTCAACACATAATCTTCATGACATCAAAATGCATTAAACCATTACATAATTCATAGTTTCCCAAGTCATTTCATTGTACTTCCAAGACTATATTCTATCTTGAACATGCATATACTACATTCAATATTTCATTAAAGTATAACAAGATCATCAAAATCTCGAACAAGTAAACAAAAGTTAACATCATCCTAGTACATGCCATAAAACCAAGTGATGAAAGACTACCAAACAGGCTCCACGATAGTGTGACTTCGTGGAGATGATCCGATCTTCAAACAGCAAAGTAATCTACAAAACAACAATAACATTTTTGGTAAGCTTCAAAGCTTAGTAAGTTTGAAAAGTTTAAAGTGTTACCAAAATGCTTTAAGCAGTTATAACTCAACCGAGCTAGGATGAACTATTATTTCCTCAAGCCATATTTGGTATTCCAACTTTCCTGTCTATATCTTTTCTATTACTAGTACCCGATGCTACTCAAATGAGTTGTCGAGGACTCGCAACGTATGCGGAACCCCAGGCATCGGTGTAACGTTTGTCTGTAAATTGTCCCCTAACGATACCGCCCACACGAGCTGTCGAGAATATACATTTAAAAATAAACCACAGCCATCGTAGAGCCTATAATAAAAAATTTTAGATTCATTTCTCATTTCCCATTTAAAACTCACTATCGAAACATTTATTTTTAGGAAAACAAATAGGTTTCGGAAAATATTTTCAAATCAAAATATGGAGCCGCCACCAATCTATTATTTGGTGTGATTAGATCATCACAAAACGTTTAAAGTCCGTTTTTAAAAAACATTTTGGTCTTCGAAATCCAGAAAATGGGTTCTGGAGTCAGTTACGCGTATGAAAGGATTAGCACCCACACACGCTCAAAATTGGTACCACATCGATTATTATTCGGTCTTGTTTGTCAAAATTTTCAAAACTCGAGTGAAGTTTTAAAATACGATCCTTAATCGCATAAGTTACTTTGATGTACATGTTTAAGAAAGAAATTGATTTTCATTTAGAAGTCTCGTAATTTCGAAGTGATCGAGGAAGAAAGTCACATCCAGTGAGTTAGGACATAACATTTCGAGATCCGAAAATAACAAGCTTTCCTTTGTAGATTTTAAACCATGAAAAGGGTATTCGATTATTCCGATTTGAAGAAAAATCGCGCCTAGTAAGTTAAGGCACAATTTTTTAGAACCCGAGATAAAGGAATATTACCTCGATTTTAAATATTTATATTTTGGAGAAAAAACAAAAATGACTTTAATTAAAATATAGAGATAAAAATAAGCATGCAAATTAAATACGAGTTATGCAATCAATGACAAAGTTAAATAACACGAAGCACAAACAATTATACGAATGAATAAATATACGAAAATAAATATAAGAAAAATAAAATATGAATCATGAATCAAAATAAATGAGAAAATACAAGATCAATTCAAAATAAAAAAAAAAGTTAAAATTATATATACAAAAGTCGAAGAAAGAAAAAATGGGGTCGAAAATTAAGTTTCGGAGAGTTCAGGGCTAAAACGTAATTTTGGAAAGTTTAAGTGTAAAAATGTAATTTTAGGAAGTTCAAGGTAAATATGTGATTTTTGAGAAGTTCGAGGAAAAATTTCATTTTTGGAAGTTCAGGGGTAAAAATGTGATTTTTGAAAGTTTGGGGGAAAATGTAAATTTTAAGAAGTTTAAGGGTAAAATTGTGATTTTTAAAGTTCGAGGGAAAAATGTAATTTTTGGAAGTTTAGGGTTAAAATGTAATTTTTGGAAGTTTAAGGGTTAAAAAATAATTTTTAAAAAGTTTAATGGTTAAAATGTAATTTTTAGAAAGTTTGAGGTCAAAATGTAATTTTTTGAAAGTTTGAGGACTACATAGATAATAAACCCAAAATATTTGACAAGTGGTAGTCTCTTAGGCCTCCAAATCAGGGGACCAATTTGAAAAATAATTAAAATTTTTGGGTCAATTTGTAATAAATTAAAATTTGAATTAAGGACTAAACTGAAACAAATAAAAACAAGGAAATGCTAACTACATAAATAAACAAAAAAATGACACGTGGTAGCTTCCTAATCCTCCAGAAAGTTAAGGGACTAAATTAAAAAAAGAAATAAAATTGATGGATAATTTTAAAATAAATTAAAAATATGCAAAGAGACTTAATCGTAAATTGAAAAAAAAAGCAGAACGATCAAAAGGGAAATTTCTCCATTTTTTAAAAAAACTGATTCTCATAACATAGGCCAAAACGACGTAGTTTTGGGGTGTTTTAAATTACTCCTAAAACTACGCCGTTTTGGGAGGCTATATAAACCTCATTAAAGACTTTTTTTTTTATTTTTCACATTCTCTTCTCCAAAAAGCTCAAAAAATCCTCTCTTTTCTCTCTTTTTCTCTTTTCTCTTTTTTGAGTGAGTTTCAAAGGTGCCAAATACTCTCACCGTCCGTTGACCACCGCCGGTGTTGCTGCTCGAGGTAATTTTTTTGCTTTTAAAACATAGATCAAGGTTAGATCTATCAAGATCTACCCCCTAAACTTCGAAAAAGTTTTAAAAACGATTTTTTTTGTTTTTTTAATATATTCTAAATCTAAAATTTTAAATATTTTTTGTTTTTTTTTTTAGTTTATGTTTATTTTATTTTTGACAATATATACTGAAAAAATAAAAAACGTAATGGGAAATAGGTAGTATTATTTTCGAAATTTAAAAAAAATAAAAATAAGAATAAAACTAATATATGCGTATATATGTATATATAAACAAAAATACCATACCTTGCAATATCACTTAATTTTTGAATCTGTTTTTTTGTTCTTTTTCTATTAATTTCGTGTGAAAATCGAAAGGGAAAAGAAAAAAAAAAGAGCCCCCTCTTTACAATTTTTTTTGGCTTTTTATAGCCATTACAATACAATGCACTTTGTTGTTTCTTTATTGTCTTATTTGCTTTTGCAGGTGCAACAATGGTGCCAGCTTTCGGTGGTGGTGGGTGACGTGGCACCATCCGATTGGTAAAAGCAAGCGACGGTTGGTGCAAGTGGTAGATTTAGGGTTTGAATTTTTTTGTAAAATTAGGCTTATTGGGCTTGTTGGGTAATTGGGTTTGGGTTTAATTAGGAATTTTGATATTTTAAATTTAAAATTTTATTATTTGGGATTCAAGTTGAGTTCTAATGGTTTTAATATCGGGCACGGATAAAATTGGGCTCCAACAATCATGATGACACAAACTCATCGAACCTTAAATCCAAAAAAAGATTCATATGTTCACTATGACACATAGTCATCGGACCCAATAATCCATAAAGGATTCATATACTCACGATGACACATAATCATCGGACCTCATAATCCGTAAAGGATTCATATACTCACGATGACACATAGTCATCGAATCTCATAATCCGTAAAGGATTCACATACTCACGATGACACATAGTCATCGGACCTCATAATCCGTAAAGGATTCATATACTCACGATGACACATAGTCATCGGACCTCATAATCCGTAAAGGATTCATATACTCACGATGACATATAGTCATCAAATCTCATAATCCGTAAATGTTTCATATACTCATGATGACACATAGTCACCGGACCTCATAATTTGTAAAGGATTCATATACTCATGATGACACATAGTCATCGGAACTCATAATCCGTAAAGGATTCATATACTCACGATGACACATAGTCATCGGACCTTTTCCATTCACGGTTCAAGACCCGTTAGCCTTTCATTTCCTTTGTTCCGGTCTTCCACGCTTTTGATCATCGTTCCAACTCACAGCAATTGTTTACAATACAATAATATACAATTTAAATTGGAATTTAACAATACGAACTTACCAGATTGATTTGTAGTATCGCCTCAAGTACAGGGACTATTCGTCATTACGACATCCAAATCTAGCTCCCGAAACTATATAGCCCCTAATGACATGTCCTTTGTGTCCCAAATATTTACGAAGTTCATATGTGTCATATATCATGTCTATTTCAATTAACTTCCATCACATTATACATTTTCGAGCAAACATCCATATAATTATTATTTATCAGACATAATATCGGATTAACTAACCATGTCATTTACTTCAATTTCTATTTGTCATATATCAACCAAATTTATTCATTCGTAACTTGAATAACAACAAATACAACACAGAATCATTTAAGCGTTTCGTTGTCACCTGATTTTAATTATATCATTTTGTTACTTTCAATCATACTCCTCATTACAATTTCATTTCAATTTAATTCAATTTCTCAATTTAATATTTACTAAGCAAATAAATTTAAATACAACATACACTTAAATCATTTCAATAATTTACAAACAAAAATTAAATCAATTATTTACTGTACGAACTTATCGGACGAACTTGAAGTTAAAGTGAACTCCAGGGGTGAATTCGTAAATTTCCTTTTTCCACGATCGACACACGATCTTGATCAAATCAAAGGCCTAAGCTTGGCTGAGTACTTCCAAGCTTCAACCATGGTGGTTTCGGCTTTTGAAAGAAGGAATCAAGAAGATGAAATATTTTTTAACCTTTGTTTTCTTTTCCTTTATTTACTTAATTTATCAATTCACCAATTTAACCTTTAATACTCATTAATAATTTATCAAATTAATGGTATCTACCGTCCAACATTTACGGCCCTTAATTTCATAAATGAGGTCCCAATACATCATTTTCTAAAACCACTTGACTTTTGAACCAAACCACTTATACTAACTTTTAATTCAATAATTAAAATTCTTCAAAAATTTCATATAAAATTATTATTGACTTATTTAATTTAAACACTCATTATAAAATTCTCATCGGGTTTGTGATTCTGAAATCACTGTTTCCGACACCACAGAAAAACGGGCTGTTACAATTCCAGTCAATCTGCTCATCTAAGAATCATATTCTAAATACCCATTTCTTCAATAGGATAATTAAAGACTTTTGATATGCTTGAAAATATTTACTACGAATCTCTATCTTATACTGTACGTAATAAAGTGGAAGTTACACTAAACGTAACGAAAACACCTTCCATTGCGAAAAGCATAAAAAATTAAGCCTGAGCGGGGTAAAGAAGCAGTAGCACTCAAAAGAAAGAACAGAAGTAAAGAGAGAGCATTAAAAAGTGACCTGTTGAGGGACACCAAGTGGGGAGATAGTGATGTATGATAGTTTAAAATCATATAGGACATAAGGGTCTTCAAAAAAGCAGAACAATGTGAATAAAAAGAAATAGAGACACTCGAATCACATACATGAATGCAATAAAAATAACAAATTGATCACCCAAATCACATCCTTGGAGACAGTGATGTATGATAGTTTAAAATAATTATCACACCCGAATCTTATTCCCAATTCTTTCTCAGTTTGCTCAATAATGAAACCTCTCATGTTTTCTGCACAAAGTCATTTCAAAACCAAAATTGAGTGTGTCATTATAGTCTATAAAACCAAACGTGACTGAAAACAAGAAGCCAAAAAAAAAATTATAGTCAACATAGGCTTTTAGAACTATTTCGATGGTCTCATTTTATGTTGATAAATGTCTATATCAGAGTCATATATACCAATGGTTACTTTTCTATCAGAATAACCCTTTTGGCCATCGATATAGGATTTCCATACCTATACTAATATAACATTTTGTTTTTAGCAATGATTTTTGAGCCATAGGAATATGAAAATTTGTTTTTAGTTGAATGATAGTTTTATACCAATATTCACAAATAGATAAATTTTGAAACAATTTGTTATGTCTTAAAGTAAAGAAAGGTGCACAACTTTCTATCTCAAGTTTTATCTTTCTTTCGAAGACTATCCAATGACAGTGGAAGAAAGAGAGCGTCTAAGAAATGTTTTATATGCATTTTCAAATGGAAGTCTTATATATGCAATGCTTTTTCCATATTTCTATTTTGCAGTTGGGATGATGAGTCGATAATTGATGAATTTTGGCCCTAGACACCAAAAAATAGTGGAGCATATACTTAAGTATCTAAAAAAGAGGAATTATATGTTATAATATTTTTTTTATGAAAGAAAGCAAATGCGATAAAAAGTATCTAAATAAACCTTAAAAATAAACACATTTTGATAAAAAAAAATCCAATTACCTTTTTAAGCTATTTTTTAAATAATTTAATTGTTAAAATTAAATTACTTTTACTAAAATAAAAATATTATTATAAGAAAATTGAAATCTTTTAATAATTTATATAAATCTTTTTTTAAAAAAACTTGAAAATACAAAATCAAAAATAAAAATTTTGATTCTTTTTAAAAAAAAATAACATCCAACTGGACTTTTATTTATCCTGAACAAACTTAAAGTAATACATAAATAAAGTTCAGCCCAAATTAAAAGAAAACATTGCAAACCCAAACAGTAAGCCCAAAAATTAAACAAAACAAAACAGAAGAAAAATTCCATAAACCACCTGTTCTTTGCCTAATCGAAAATCTGATATCTTTTCCCAAAAAATCATCATTACTCTTCTCAGACATTTTCAAAACAAGGGTTACCATTTCAACAAAATACCCTTCACCTAACTCTCAACTCTCCCACTTCTTCATTCCAAAAACACCCAAAAACCCTAGTTTGGTTCCCACACCCTTTTCGCCATCATCATTCTTTCAACGTACAATGGAATGTTATCAACAAGGTAAAGTTCCTTTTTCCTCTCTAGCATTTTTGTAGCTAACAGATGGGCTAAGACATTAGTCGATTTCGAGATGTGGATGAATTCAATACTTTGGAAATTGGATTTTAGCTGCTGAATATAAAAAAAACTGTGGGCATATTTGAGATACTTTTTATCGCATTTACTCTCTTTTTAACTTGCTTTTCTTCATGAATTTTAAGATGGCTACCATATTTAAATTTTGAAGAAAAAAAAGAGGAGGAAAAGATAGAAAACAAAAGAGAAAGAAGGAAATTATTAGAAAAAAAAAACAGAGAGAATAAAGGGAAAGAAAGGTGAGATTTTTTTATTTATTGTCTACCATCGTTTAAAGACTTTCATTTATTATAATATTTATAGAAAAACAATAAACAAAATTAATTTCATTTCATCTTTTTTCTTCTTCTTTTTTACATGGAGTGAGTACTCATAAAAATTACAATGACGCTAATGAAACTAACCAGTAAATAGTAAACAATAAATGAACATTTTTTTTTCATAACATTTGATTCCCCTTTTATTCTCTCTTTTTTTTTCTAATGTTTCATTCCCCTTAGGATTACAGGGTTGCATAAAACAATAAAAAATTACGAACACTAAAAAAAGCTACAATAAATGTGAAGAAATAAAAATTCTCCTGTCAATTTATAAATTCAGTTGAGTGTAATCTAAAGGTAGCCTTAAAGTGATCGTTGGATAAAAAAAGTGACCGTTGGATTAAAAAAAAAATGACCATTGGACATCAAATTTTGGGGTAACAACGTGCAGGAGAAGACCCCCGCTGCCCATTTGCCTCATTACTGTCATTTCAAATATGATTTCCTCCCCAAAAACTCAAATCATTCCCCCATTTCTTCCCTGTTTCTCTCTCTATCTCTCTCTCGTTCCCTTTTCAAATTTTTACTCTCAACCTTGTCTTTTTCCTTTAGTTTTCTCTTTTGTTTTTATTTTTCTGATTTTTGAAATCCCTCACCTCATCGGAGATTGATTTCAGGTATGAATATGTACTTAAACGTTGCCTTTTTCCTTTTCATCTCTGTTTTTAGTTTTAGATATATGCTTCTTTTTACTTTAATTTTCAATGGGTTTTTGTCAGGGTTTTTGGTTTCCAGATTTATATATCCTTTATCTTTTCATTTTCATCTCTGTTTTTAGTTTCAGATATATGCTTCTTTTTAATTCTATTTTCAATGGGTTTTGTCAAGTTTTTTGGTTTTTAAACTTAGAGATCCTTTGTCCCTCTTCATCTCTGTTTTTAGTTTCAGATATATCCTCATTTTTATTTCAATTTTTTAGTGGATTTTCATCCGTATTTTTGGTTTTCAAATAAATGCCCTTATTTTTGTTTATTATTATTTTTCAATAGAAAATACAATTAATGAAACTTTAAATTGCTAGATATATAATAAATGAAAAAATCTTTCATATTTATTTCCCTTTGTTTCTCTAATGTTTCTTTTTCTTCTCTGACTATGGTTAATTTCTTTGAAATCTTTGCTTAGCATAATATTGTTTGGGTTTTGGGGGTTTGAGACGGTAGATGGGTTCGTTTCCCTTTTTTTCGAGTTGATGGGTTTTATTTTTGGTTTGTTGGGTTCGATTCATTTTGGGTTTGTGTTCTGCTTGGGCTAGCTTCGATTATAAAGGCCTCTCTTTTTGAATTTGTGTTCTTTTTTAATATAGTGGTGAGTGATTCAATTTCGGTTTTGGGCCAAATTTTGGGTTTCATTTATATTGTTTAGTGTTTTGGGATGGGTTCAGGTTGTTTTTACGTTGGTTTGGGCCATTTTTAGGGTCTTGTTTGGGATGCTTTAGAATCCAATTCAAGGTATTTTATGTCCAGTTCAGACTTTTTAAGTGTCCTGCTCGTTTTAATTTTCGATCTTATTCCACACTAGGGATATCCCCTTATATCCCAATTTTTAATAACTCATTCTTAGAATATCATGGTTTTTTATATCTTGTTTGTGCATTATCATTGCCCGGTTCGGTGATTTAATTATCTAGTTCAAATTTTTAATATCCTTATCGTGTTAAATTTTCTAGCTTATTCCGCTTTTGTGATATCTCACCTCGAAATAACCTGTTTCGAGGATATCCATATAATGTGATACCTCATTCACATATAACAGTTCCCGGTTCAATTGTTTTAGTGGTTGGTTCAGATTTTTTACTTGTAATTTTTGTTCTACTTTACGATTTTATTCTAGTGTAGGATATCCCATTCCAACCGTATCCTAATGAAGGATTTCCCATTCTAAGTATATCTTAGTACGGGGTGTCCCAATCACAGATTCTTACTTCTAGATATCACATTCCAAATACATCTCTATTGTATAGGGTTATGGGGTTTTGGTTTTAGAGGTTAGGGGTTGTATTTCTTTGTTTCAAAGCTCTAAGGTCTGGCCCAAAAATGGAGCTAAAAGATATCTCTTCTTTTTTTTGTTTTTATTATTAATTAGTTTCAATTTGTAATAAATGAAACATTGAAAGGATTAATTAGATGGGTGAACAACTTAACTCTTTCGTCATTATGTCTGAGTACATGCTGTTACCGTTGCTTTTTTAAATAGAAAAACCAAAAAAAGTAAATATCTAAAAAAAAAAGTGGCAGAATCATGGATAAATAATAAATGAAAAGAGAAAGTTACTTTTAATTATTGTTTTTACCAATAAGATTAGAATAAATAACTTTATCATTTCAACCGTTAGAGAAGAACTTGCTGCCCGTTTCTTCATTGATGTCAATTCACATCGCGTTCCCTTTCATCCATAGCTTCCCTATTTCTTCAACGATTTTAGGTTTCAGGATTTAAGGTCTAAAGATTTTGGGTTTTTAGTTTAAGGTTAGTGGTTTGGGGTGTATGGGTTTAAGGTTTAAAGGTTAAGTGTTAGGGTTTGAGGTTTGAGATTTAAGGTTGGAGTTTAGGGTTCGGGCTTAGGGTTTTGGGGTTCGGGTCTAGGGTGTAAGGTGTCGGGTGTGGAACCTTAAACAATCAATGGGGTTGTGGCTTGTGGGATCTTGGTCGTGGGACCATATAAAAAGACAACAAAGGGTAACATTTCAAAACAGAGTCGTGAGACCAATTAAAAATATGATGTTTGTCCCCAAAAATCATCATTACTTCTCTCATACATTTTCTAAATGGGGGTTATCATTTCAACAAAACACCTTTCACCTAACTCCCAACTCTCCCACTTCTTCATTCCATAAACACCCAAAAACCCTAGTTTGGTTCCAACACCCTTTTTGCCATCATCGTTCTTTCAGCGAATAACGGAATGTCGTTAACAAGATAAAGTTCCTCTTTTCTCTTTAGCGTTTTTGTAACTAACAAATGGGTTAAGACATTAGCCAATTTCTGGATGTCGTTGAATTTAATACTTTGGAAATTGGTTTTTAGCTGCTGAATAAAAAAATTTGTGGGCATATCTTAGATTTTTCGATAACATTTAACTTGCTTTTCTTCAGGAATTTTAAGATGGCTACTATATTTAAATTTTGAGGAAAAAACAAGAGGAAGAGATGATAGAAAACAAAAGAGAAAGAAGAAAAATATTAGAAAGAATGGAAAAAAGAGAGAGAGAGAGAGAATAAAGGGGAAGAAAGGTAAGATTTTTCATTTATTGTCTACCGTCGTTTAAATATTTTCATTTATTATAATGTTTATGGAAAAAATAATAAACAAAATTACTTTCATTTCATCTCTTTTTTTACACAGAGTGAGTACTTATATAATTACAATAAATGGCATTAATGAAACTGATCAGTAAATAATAAACAATAAATGAACATTTTTCTTTATCATAATGTTTCATTCCCCTTCTATTCTCTCATTTTTTTTTTCTAACGTTTTATTCCCCTTAAGGTTACAGGGTTGCATAAAACACTAAAAAAAAGCTACAATAAATGTGGAGAAATAAAAATTCTCCAATCAATTTATAAATTTAGCATAGGAAAAGTGTGAAATACACTTAACTGTCTAGTTAAGTGTAACCTAAAGGTAGCCTTAAAGTGACTGTTGGATAAAAAAAAGTGACAATTGGTTTAAAAAAATAAAAAGTGATCGTTGGACATCAAAAAAATCTTCAATTGTAAGGTAGTAATGTGCAGGAGAAGAGCCGCGCTGCCCATTTTCCTTATTACTGTCTCTGTCACTCTCTTGTTCCCTTTTCAAATTTTTGCTCTCAACCTTGTCTTTTACCTTTAGTTTTCTCTTCTGTTTTTATTTTTCTAATTTTTTGTAATCTCCTACCTCATCGAAGATTGATTTCAGGTATGAATATGTATTTAAATGTTGCCTTTTTCCTTTCCATCTATGTTTTTAGTTTTAGATATATGCTTCTTTTTACTTTAATTTTCAATGGGTTTTTGTAATGGTTTTTAGTTTTCAGATTTAAAGATCCTTTGTCTTTTCATTTTCATCTCTGTTTTTAGTTTCAGATATATGTTTCGTTTTAATTCTATTTTCAGTGAGCTTGTCAAGGTTTTTGGTTTTTAAATTTAGAGATCCTTTGTCCCTCTTCATCTTTGATTTTAGTTTCATATATATCCTTTTTATTTGAATTTTTCAATGGGTTTTCATTCGCATTTTTTATTTTCAGATAAATGCCCTTATTTTTTTTTATTATTATTTTTCAATAGAAAATACAATAAATGAAATTTTAAATTGCTAGATATATAATAAATGAAAACATATTTCATATTTATTTCCCTTTGTTTTTCTAACGTTTCTTTTTCTTTTCTGATCATGGTCAATTTCTTTGAAATTTTTGCTTAGTAAAACATTGCTTGGATTTTGGGGGTTTGAGACGGTGGTTGGGTTCGTTTCCGCTATTTTTGGTTTGGTTGGGTTTTATTTTTGGTTTGTTGGGTTCGATTCGTTTTAGGCTTGTCTCCCGCTTGGATAGCTTAGATTATAAAGGCCTTTCTCTTTAAATCTGTTTTCTTTTTTAGTATGTTAGTGAGTGATTCAATTTTAGTTTCGGGCCACATTTTGGGTTTGATTTATATTGTTTAGTGTATCGGGATGGGTTGGGGTCGTTTTTATGTCTAGTTTAGGCCATTTTCGGGGTCTAATTTGGGATGCTTTAGAATTCAATTCGTGGTATTTTTTGTCCAATTCAGACTTTTTAAGTGTCCTTCTCGTTTTAATTTTCAACCTTATTCCACACTAGAGATATCCCCCTTATATCTCGATTTTTAATAACCCATTCTTAGAATATCACGGTTTTTATATCTCATTTGTGCATTATCAGTGCTCTGTTCGATGGTTTAATTATCCATTTCAGATTTTTATTATCTTGATCGTGTTGATTTTTCTAGCTTATTCCGCTTTTGCGATATCCCACCTTGAAATAACTTGTTCCGAGGATATCCATATCTTCTGATATCTCAATTTGCATATAGTAGCTCCCGATTCAATTTTTTTAGTGGTTGGTTTAAATTTTTTATGTGTAATTTTTGTTCTACTTTACGATTTTATTCCTGTGAGAGATATCTCATTCCAACAATATCTTAATGAAGGATATCCCATTCTAAGTATATTCCGGTCGGAGATATCCCAATTACGAATTCTTGCTCTAGAGATATCCCATTCCAAAGATATCTCTATAGTAATAGGTTATGGGATTTTGGTTTTAAGTGTTAGGAGTTGTATTTCTTTGTTTCAAAGCTAAAAGGTTTGGCCCAAAAATGGAGCCCAATGTAAAAGTAAACTTGGATTGTATTTCTCTGCTTCCTTGACTGTGTAAGTCTCCTTTACTTTTTTTTATTATTAATTAGTTTCAATTTGTAATAAATAAAACTTTGAAAGGATTAATTAGATAGGTGAACAGTTTAACTCTTTTTTCATTATGTCTGAGTAAATGATGTTACCATTGTTTTTTTAAATAGAAAAACTAAAAAAAACAAATATCTAAAAAAAGTGGTAGAATCATGGACAAATAATAAATGAAAAGAGAAATAGTTTCTTTTAATTATTGTTTTTACCAATAAGATTAGAATAAATAACTTTATCATTTTAGTCGTTGGAGAAGAACCTGTTGCCCGTTTCTTCAGTGATGTCTTTTCAGATCCTGTTCCCTTTCATCCATAGCTTCCCCATTTTTTCAACTATTTTAAGGTTTAAGTTTAGGATTTAAGGTTCGAAGTTTGAGTTTTGAGTTTAGGGTTTTGGGTTTTTGGGTTAGGGTTAAAGGGTTTATGAGTTTAAGGTTTATGGGTTAATGTTTGAGGTTTGGAGTTCGAGGTTCATGATTTATGGTTTGGGATTTGAGTTCAAGCTTAAGGCTTAGGGTTTTGGGCTTTGAGGTTCAAGTTCGGGTCTAAGGTGTGGGGTGTGGAGCCTTAAACAATGGATGGGGGTTATGGCCTATGGGATCGTTGTCGTGGGACCAAATAAGAAGACAGAAAAGGTTAAGTAGGTGTGGGGAGAGAATCAAAACTTTTGAGTAAACTAGAAAGGGAAAGTGGAGGGGATTTTGGAATGACAGGAAGGAAATTAAGGATGATGGATTAAAAAATATTAATTTAATATTCATCAAAACGACGTAATTTTAATTTATCTTATTCGGATATTTGGATAACTTAAATTATGTAATTCATATCCGAGTTAAATCAAAAATTTTAAATTATTTATTCGAGTTGATCCAAATAACTCGAACTGTTTAATTCAAATTTTAATTTTTTATTAAACTTTTCGAATCGAATTTTATTTACTCTTAATATTAAATCAGGTAAAGAAATTGAAACCTATCTCGGCAAGCCCAAGAAGGGATGTAAGGATGAGAGATATAATAATAGAATGAAAATTGTTTTAAAAAAGAAATGAAAGGATAATCAAGTGATCCGAGTGAAACACATGCGGGTCCGCCCCACTTTCTTGAAAGATCCAAATATTATATTAATTCATTAACAATGTGACGGTGGATTCGCGGATCTTGGTGGATGGTAGAGATTGCGGATTATGTTTGTTGTTGAACATTAAACAATTTATTTGATTTTAGAAAATAGAATATTAATCTCACACCACCAAAGGGATCATGCCAAATCTATCCTGTCCCACCTTTAATTAATACCATCTCAATTGTATCCTTAATTATATTAAAAAAGTACAACATACTCTATTTTACGTATAATTTTTTAATAATTAATTTTACATAAATTTTATATCGTTTTTGAATTTTTTTAATATAACATTATTTTTTTTTTCTATACCGTGCATATTATATTACCAATGGTTTGTTTTTGTTCTACTTATAATTGGTATCATTATTAGTATTTTGTAATAATTTATTAAAACCCAACCCCTCAAGCATGCCGGAGATTCTGGCCACACTGCTACCTTCCATTTTACTTTTTTGACCTTTTTTCCTTTAATTAATTCAATTTGCAATTTTTCTTTTTCGAAATTTGCAATTGCTTATGATTACTATGTTTTCCGTAATTATATCAACGTTTATGATTTTTGTTTTCTTGATTGTTAAGAATAGCAGCTTAAATGGCTCGTATCACCATGATATATATATATATTAGATTTTACCTTATTTATAAAATTATGTAATAACGAGCCTCCCTAAAATAAAATAAAAAAATTATTTAGATTTTTGAATTTTTTTAAAATTTTAAATTAGTGAAAGTAAAATTGTACTTTGGCTTCTCTAAAAATGATATAATTTTAATATAATTCTTTAAAATTGTACTTTTATTATCGTAAAAATTACAATTTAACTTCGATCATCCTAAAAATATTTTTTTGGCTTCACCCCTGTATATAATAAATATATTTATTAAAATTTTTATATAAATTAAATAATTGTTAGAATCGTTAAAATCTTGATACTAAACTTAATAAATTAAGATCTATAATGATAAATAATCAAAAATAAATCAAAAACAAAATTAGATGCAGAAGTGTACCTACATTCATCAATTTCTTAAAATCTATGGATTTTACGATTTTGATCTTTCAAATTAGCACATAAGTAATCTAGAAAATGTGACTCTCTCTTTTTTAAAAATGTGATATTAAAAAAGATACGTATATATAATTTGGGGATCATAACCTTAATATATAACTTTTGAATATTAACCCTAATTTCTAATCAATCCATCATCAATTAAAAATTAGTTATTAGAATCTCTACACATATTTGACCCATATTTTATTTAATAACTAAAGCTCAATGAAGCTTAACCAAATTATATCACTTTTAGTTGGACTAACCTTGTATGATAGTAAATAATAACATGTAATTACTCTTATTATATATATGATGTCCATATTTTCTAACAATAATGTTTTTGTTGAAATTGTAAAGTTGAAGATTTAGTTTTTATAATATTCTTAGTTCAAAACATTTAATGTGTAATTTTTTATTAATTTATAAAAATATAAAAAAACATTCTCATAATGATATAATTTACTTCATAAAAAGAATGAACTTTTTTTGTAAAAAAATTTCAACTGAATTAAAACACGACACCAATTCAATCAAAAATTTTATAATTGTGGAAATAATTTTTTTTATTTTTGGTTGGACTAATATTAAATCAATGCATTTAAGGTTTTACTTTTGGGAAAATCTTTAGATTTTAGGTGTTTATGTTCTAAGTCTCACTCTATGTATATCCAAATTTATTCTAACTTAAATTTTATTATATTTAAGTTTTAATCCAAATTATCTCTAATTAATGATATAATCATTAATATTAATAATAATAATTTGAATATTATTATCTTTATAATTATTAATCAATATAATTGTCCTTCTACTCTGTCTTAAAAAATTTCTTCTAGAAAGATAAAACATAATTGAGAAAAAAAACTCAATCTAGTTGTATTACGTTTTGAGTTATGATTAAAAATTTTAAAGTTTAAGTTAAATCCCTCTTTAATTAAAAAAAAATACAAAAAGCCTAATTAAAGATCTATTTTCTTATAATAAAATATGGTTTTGTATATAATCAAACCCGGTTTTGAGATCATTTGGAGGTGCGGCTGTCTAGGCTTAAGATTGAAAAGAGTTTAAAATATTATTTTTATCAAATTTTAAGGGGCTTAAAAAATTTTAGCTCAACTTTTAAAGGACCTAAAAAAATTTCTCTTACTTTTAAAAAACCTAAAATCTCAATTTATTATTTTATTTAAAATCTCAAAAATATTAACAACGGGGTATATAATCAACTATAGTTACTAATAAAAAAATAAAAGTAAGTTACATTTTGAGAATATTTTGTGTTTAGATTAAAAAAAAAAAAAAAAAAAAGTCCTCCTAGTCTCCACAATAAGAGTGCTTAAAAGCCTTTTCCTTTTTATTTTAATAATTTTTTTCCTGCTGCATTTACGTAGAAATTTTGTGTGAGGGGATAAAAATTTAGGATTAAAATTAGAAATTTTGTATTAATAGGATTTTAGATTGAATTATTAACTTTAAGGAGGGCGTATGAATTAGATTTTGTATTAATAGGATTTTAGATTGAATTATTAACTTTAAGGAGGGCGTATGAATTAGGGTCAATTTACGATATTGAAAAATTGTATTAATTTTATACTTCCTAAAAGAAAATAATTTTATAATTTTTTTTCTAGTTAATATTTTAACAATGTAAGTGTTGGATCTATTCATATAATTGTTGCCTGGATATTCGGAATTGTTGTCACCGATTTAATATATTTATCATTAATTAAGACGATTATTTTTTTATATTAAATAAAGTATTATATATTTTAAATTAAATTCAAATTTAATGTGTATAACTCATAAAATAAAATATTACTATCGAATTATTAAAATAATAATGATTAGTAACTAATAATAATGATATGATAACGGAAAAGTTCAAAGAAAAAGTTTTGTTTGTTTTTATATGAAATCAAAATGGAAATTTGTTTTCGAAATTAATTGAGAATAAAATTTAATCACAATATATATTTTTTAGGGGAGAAATCTATTTATATTAGTGTAAAATTAAAGTAGTTTTATATATTTTCGTATTTTTTTAATATGATTAATATTTTAACAATTCAACTGTTGAATTTCTAGATATAATTGTACTTATCATACATCTAAATTTTCGAACCAATCCATATCTCTAATATATTGATCTAAAATATTGTATATATTGATATTAATTGAACGGTTGAAAGCTTTTTTCACATAAAACTAAGTAATTAGAAATTTTTAGTTTACATCAAATTCAACGGTCTATATGAATAAATATAAATTGTGATGGTTTGATCGTCAAAATATTAATCGTACAAAGAGATACAAAATGGTGTAAAACTGCTTTAGTTTTACAACGGTATAAGTGGATCTCTCATTTATCTTTTATGGGGAGAGATCCACTTACTAAAGTGTCAAAATCAAAATAGTTTTACACACTTCTGTAACCAAAGGTAAAGTTAGAAAAAAAATTTAGGTGGTTGAAATTATATTACAATTTTTACGATAGTAAAAATGTAATTTCACCATTTTAATAGCATATATTTTTATAATTTTTAAAGGATTAAATCAAATTTTTATTGTTATTAGGGGACAAAGTGTAATTTTACTTTTACTAATTTAAAATTTTAAGGGTCTAAATGGAAAATTTTATATTTTAGGAGGGTCAGAGTCCCTGCCAGCACCCCTAGCTATGCCCCTGTTTGTAACTATATATATTATTAATATTTTAACGATTCAACCGTTGAACTTATCAATATAATTGTACTTATTATGTATATAAATTTTCAAATTGATATGATATCTTTATCATATTGATCTAAAATACTCTATATATTAATATATATTCAACGATTGAAATTTTTTATATAAAACAATTAGTTAGAAGTTTTAAGTTTACATCAAATTTGACATGCATGATCTACATGAATAGATTATAAAATATAACAGTTGAATCGTTAAATTATTAATCATATAAATTTATTTGCAGTTTAATTTTTATATAATATAAGTGGATTCCTTCCCTTTTTTACTATATTGATTTAAAGATAATAGGGATGGATATAGATGAACAGTACGTTTATTTGCAGTTAGTGTAAAAATAACAGTAACGATAAAATTAAATATTATAATATAAAATAAAAAGTAAATTAAACACATTGTATCGCATCCACTGTCCATTTAAACTCACTATAAATAAATTGTAAAGGGGAGAAAATGAAAGGAAGTGCATGTTATTACGTAAGTTATTTGGGCATGTGGATGAATCAAAATATTTAAAATAACAAGGTTAAAATTTGGTAGGAAAAAGTGAAATCTGTATGGAAAACAACAAATTAGGTAGTGTGAAATAAAAAAAAATCTGCAACTTCTGGGCTCTTCTTCTATCTCTACCCATCCAATGGACACATCACATATTCCATCAGCTCATGCACGTAATTAGCCACGGTGTGTTTGATTAATTGGTTGAAATTTTCTAACAAAGTGTACATTAAAGAAAAGTGGGTGGAATTAATAAGACGTGGTCGGCTTGACCGTGGAAATTGTCGGATTATAAGTCACTCACCGGCACGTAATTAACCACTTAATTGTTCTTCAATCATTCAATCAACGTTTGTATTGCACATGTCACAAATATTTTTATTCAACAAATATGACCATTGAAATGCTTTATATCTTATAGGAAACAAATATCAAAGAATTAACTTTTAAAAGATAAATTGGCGTTTTCATAAAAGATTTGGATAGTGTTTTTTTGTAATCAGTGTCTAAATGTCAAATTTGATCATATGGAACTAAATTGAATCTCATCAATTGGAAAAAACAACTTTTAAAACTTTTTTTTAGTGAAAGAAATACTTACGAACTAAATTACATGGGTGTATGTGGAATACAAATTTTTTTAATTTTGTTTTCTTTGGTAAAAATTAAGATTTTTTTTGGGTGTTTCGATCGGTTGTAATTTTTTCTTTCTTTTAAAGTCAATTTGATTATGAAATCAACACTTCGATTCTTCTCTCTGGAGGTATAGTGTAGAAGCCAACTGTTTGCTGAGATAAAATGCGATAGATTCTTCTAATTAATGTGAACTGCAATGTTTTCGAGTCACCTCTATGAATAACTTTGACAACTTTCATGCTATCTAATTGGATTATTACCTTGGAGTGATATCTTCTTTGGATAATATTTAGTCCATCTAGAATAATTACTTTTTAAATAATTAAGAAAATATAATTCAATTTTAAAAATTGTACGGGTACTCATATATATATATATAAAAGTAACTATAATGGAAGAACTTAACGAGTGGTTCAAGTGGTAAAAAAGAATATTATTTATCCTAAGAGACTTGGGTTCGAGTATCTATGTGTACGATGTCAAATGATTAAGAAAATATGAACAGATATTACTATGTAACCACACCAGTATATTCATTATTAAATTTTAATCTTAAATTACTTTTTAAATAGTTTCTAAACTTTAAGAGGACATTTGATTAGCAAATCTTACATTTAAAAAATGTAATTGCCATTTTGAATTTCAAAAATACCAATGAAGGGGTAATTTTACATTCCCAATAATGTTAAAATTTCAGGATATAAGGATAATCTCAATATAACTTTTTTCTTAAGTAATTTTACATTTCGACTAGAATATTACATTTTAAATAATTTTACTCATTAATTTTATTATTTTAATCAATTACATCCTTTTTTGAAGTAAATAAAATATAAGTCTAATTAAAAAACATTGAATTTAGTATGGTTTTGACTTTCAAACACTGATTCTACAACATTTTTGTTATTGATTATTATTGTTAAAGATCGAAATACACCAAAAAGGGGATGAATTGATGTTTTAAAAAATTTTCAGTAAATTTGAGAAATGCAAGAGACTCAAGAATTTATAGTGGTTCGGTCTCAATTGCCTACGTCCACTACCTTAGGTTTCCTCAACTAAGGATTTCTCAAATCCACTAGATTTGAACTTTTAAGGGCAATGTTTAACCTTACAAATCTCTATCTTTTCAAAGGCAACATAAAACCACTAGCCCTTAAGGTTTTCTACCCAAAACCTTAAGTAACACCTCATAAAATGAGAGAAAATAAGAATGAATGAGAATATAACTCTAAAAGGTAAGTGATCAATAATTAAGCACTCTCACACAAAGTTACAACACTTGAAAGAATGATTGAAAACTTAACCCACAAGTGTGTATAAGAAATGTTTGATAGAAGATTGATGAAAGATTGAAAAATGAGTTCTTTGAAGTTAAGCATTTATTTATTGTCTTTGTTGACTTCAATGGGGAGCCTTGACCTTGTATTTAAGTCCTCTAACAACCTTGTGGACGTTTGTAACCGTTAGAAATAAAATAGTCGTTGCAGCCATTAAAATCAACATTTAATGCAAACAGCAGCTTCGTTGTTCTGGTAGAAGCACCACACTTGTATTAGTAGAAGCTTTTGCATAATATGATCGTTGGAGTCGTTGTATCGATAGATCTCTCCTTGTTTTGGTAGAACTCTGAGGGTTTCATTTGGTATTGGTAGAAGTGCAAGAGATGTTGAACTTTGGCTATTGACTTGACTTGTTTTGGTAGAAGCCTTCAAGGTATCGGTAGAACAGAAGTTGTTTCGGTAGTCTTAGCCAACGTATCGGTAGAAGTCTCGGGCCACAACTTCCTTGCTCACTAGAGTTTGTTCTACCATAAAAGTCTTGGTTGTATTGGTAGAACCAAGAGTTGTATCGGTAGTTGTCTTTGATCTATCGATAGAAGTCTGAAGCATTCCAAAGGTTTTTCTACCTTGTGTTCTATCGATACTTGTTCCACTAAGTATTGTTAGAAGTTTTCCAAACTTAAAAAATTTGTCAAAAACTAAGTTATTTCAAGGCTTTCTAAAAGTTTATTTTGTCCAACACTTTGAAAATCATATTAAGAGCTTATAAATAATTTTTACAAATTTAAGTAGGGGATTTTTAGTATACTTGTTGTTATATCAAAATGCTTGAAAAACTAGGGCTAACAATTATATTATTTAAAATGGGTAAAATAAGATGTATATGTCATTTTTAAAAAAATAGGGTTTTTCGTCATTTTTAAAAATATTTAGGGGAATAGGTCGATTTCACGGAAAGTGGGCGAGCTTTCCATGAAATTATTTATTTATTTTTAGGTTTTATTTAATTATAAAACAAATTTTTACATTGTAAGATTTATAAAGACAAAAGTATTGTATGAATGAAAAACATTAGTTTATTTATTAATAAAATATATTTTTTAAATCGCAAAATTTATAAAAAAAAATACATCAATCAAGTCATCAAGGAGAATGTGTACCGCAAGATGATGAACGACGATCGCAAAGAGGATTTCTGCGTACCACGAGTCGTACAACCATAGGGTAATCTAGAGGTGGAATCAAAGTTGCATCTGGAGGAGTATCTAGAGGTTCAGGCTTGTAGACTTCCTCCTTCTCATCGTCGTCATCATCAACTGAATACAGCCTTAGCACCATCACTTGAGCAACATCATTATCTTCTTCGTTCGTCGATTGTCGTCACTCCCTCATCCGATCGTTGTGACGATGATCCACCAACGTAAAACAACGACGCGCACGATGTTTGGCCCAATATAGGATTGTAACCATGAGGTATCCCAACCCTCGAGTACGTCGAAAAGGAACCCTAATATCTTCTAACTCATCGGGCACGTCCACATAGTTCGACTCATGGTTCCACCTGTGCAAGTGATGTGTTAGTCAAAGCGTATAATAAAAAAATTACTTTACTAACTACGTATTTGTTAAGAAATGATGTTTATCTCGTCACTAACGGAAAAATATAGGGGTCAATCACCTTAAGACGTAGAAATGGTAGTCGCCACCAAGCCCACGATTGTAGCAGTAGCGAACAACCACGGATCGACGTAGTTTCCAGATGCGTGGTTCAACACATCTCTCGATATAACGTCACCATTATGACAGATCCCCAATTGAATTTACTACTCTCGTCGAAGTCCACTAGATGTAGAAGCCACCTTACGTGCACCAAATTATGAGATTTTTCGGGAATTAAAATGCCCCTGATCAATCTCAGAATATACGTTCGAGCGTATTGTTGTACAACCTCCTCCATTGCATTTTCAAGAAGCTCATCGAAATTTTTCTTCAACCAATTCATCGAGATCTGACCACCTTCGAAACAGTTTGGGATCTTCCCCAACAGTGTATCACAAAGGGTCACTTACCGGTAACGACCGATGCTCCCGTGACGACTAACCTATCCATCGGTAGACCAAGTTGTAGTGCTACATCCTCGAGTGTGATTGTACACTCACCGCATGGAAGGTGAAAAGTGTGTGTTTCGGGCCTCCATCTCTTCTCCAACACGCTAATTAGTTGGGAATCAAGTTTGCAGCCCTCAAACATGCAAGACACATGTAAGAATCTAACCGATTACAAGTAACCACGAATCTCAAGGATCGAAGGTTTTCCCAAATTATTAATGAAGCCCTCCAAAACATGATCATTGACCTGTTTACAAATATATATATATATATATATATATATATATATATATATATATTTAAAATTAATAAAAATAAATTTAACAGTATTTAAATTGATGAAATTTAAATTTTCGTATTACCATTGATAATTTGGCATAAAAAATATGCTCAACGGTAGATTGGAGTAAAGAAGCGGCCATTTTTTTAAAATTGAGTTAAAAAATAAGATATTTAAAATATATATTATTTTTAAATGAAAATATAAAAAATAATTAAAATAATAAAATAATGAGATTGGTAGTGGATTTGAGAGAGTTTGAGAGAGTTGAGAGGGACTTGAGTGAAAAAGAATGAAAATTGAAGGGTATTTATAGGGGTTTAGGATTTTTTACCATTAGGGTTTTGACCATTGCTGGAAAGCGCTTCTAACTAGACGCACTTTTTAGAAAACTCGTCCAACTGAGTGAGTTTTCCACGAAATCAACATATTCCCTTAAATATTTTTAAAACGACACAAAACCCTAATTTTTTTTAAATGACATATATGCTTTATTTTATCTTTGAAATGATCATTTTAAGTTTCAACAATTTTGAAGAGTCTATTGTGAAAATATGTTTGGTATGCAATATGATCACAAGCTTTGGTACAAGAAATTATTTAAATCCAATCTGCCTTAACCCTCAGATGATTGCAATCTCACCTTAGCAAATTTAGTATGAACGACCCAGACAACCTCTCCTACTAAAGGATGTTAACTAGTCACTCAGAGGTGAATAAATAATAAAAATGCATTCAAAAAAGGTTCCTTAATATAAACATATAACCTCTCTCTCAAAGCATTCTTTCCAACTAATATGATCCTCTTCATATGAATTGTGAAATCTCCCTTGATTAAGTTCAAAATATTTTCCATGTAAAGTGGGATAAAATCCATTTAATAACAAAAGTTTTGTTTATATTTAATTTCAAGTCTCATGCTTGAACTAAATTTTTTTCTCATAACTTGTTGCTAAGATCATAATAAGAACTCTTCAAGAATCATATTTGGAATAGAACTCTTCAAGGTTGCTAATTCTCCTCATGTGATAGAGATATATTGCCTTTATGTTATAGATAAAAATCTTACAGTTTTATTGCTTATAAGATAAGTAAAAACATAAGGATAAATATAAAGTTGAAAACTTTCAACCAGTAAAATCGATGTATAAACGAGTTGTGGTTCGTCATGTAGGTATAACTTGCACCACAAGTCATTATGTACTGACAACTTATTTGATGATGCAATCACTTTCATAAATTATTATAGTTATGATTTAATAAATATATTTCAATATCATAGATTTATTAATAAATATAAATTGTAATAAAAAAGAATAGTTATAATTATTTATCACAGTTTTATGAAAATTAAAATTAAAAAAATAAAGTAATTAATCTTGCTAAAAAAATAAATTTTATAACAAAGATAATTTAGTAAAATGTACTTTTTAGATCCATAGCTCCTCCTTAACCCATAAATAGGAGGATAATGCACTTCAGTGCATTTGAACTCACATCCTTTTGCATTAACAATAATGCTCATGCCAATTGAGCTAAGACTCAATCATCTTTCTTGAACCAAATCTAAATAAGAGTTAATAGTTTTCTCTTTTTTTATCCAATGGAACTCCTTTAAAATACACTTAGATTGAAATACAAGGTTAAAGAGTTAATAGTTTTCTTTTTTTTATCCAATCAATTAAATCAATTAAATAAAAAATTAAAATACTTAAAATAGGGAAATATTTGGTATTGTCGGTAGAGTTTTTTAAACTCTATAAGTAGGGTCAGAAGATTGACAAGTCTCATATAAATGTATAATAAAATATTAAAAATAAATATTTTTTAAAAAAGAGATGCATGATAATCTTTTAAGTGTGTTTGTGGAATAAAAAAAGAAAATTTCTAGTGTACCAAATACTAATCCTAATTTTGATTTTCACGAGTTAGTTAGAAAAATTAATATTTCATATTTGAGTTTTATGAATAAATTATGTATGGATTTTTAATTCAATTTTACTCTTACTTAAGTTTTCACCATGTAAGGTTTCAAATAGATGCATTTGTTTATCAATTTGATCATGCATATAACGTTAATTATAAATATAATTAGTCAGTTGTATTATTTTTTATGTGATTATACTTGTAATTTAAAAAAATAATTTTAATGTTAAATAAATACTAATTATAATTTGTAATTGATAATAATGTCTGTTTGATTTTGTCTTTAATATAATTAATAAATTAATCGTTTAAATTTCTTCAATTAAAAAACATATTACAAAACTCGCCCTTTTTTTTATCAGATAAAGTGATTCTATGTTGATTCCAAATCTCATTGAATTGATAAATTAGGTTAAGTTAATATTGTGTAGGCGTGATTATTCTTTTGACAGAAAATTTGAAGTATAATTTATTGAGGCGTTTTTTCATATTTAGTTTTGTTATTTTTAACTTTTAGCTTATTATTTTTAACTATTGTAAAACTTATAAAAGACTAGAATCATTTGGAGTTATTCATCAATTCAATAAAAATAATCTTCTCTCATTTGAGTTGAGAGCTCATTTTTTTCTTTTTTTTTTACTTGTAAGTGTAACAGTGGTATCAGAATCAGGTTTATTTTTGTTAATCTAAATAATATTTCATTTATGATCTCAAAAAATAGTTTATTCAAATAATTATCCCTTGTTTTTATGGTCACTATGACCATTACAGTATGTTGATGGAAAATTTCCTACGGTCAAAAGAGTATTGATCAATTGTTGAGGCAAGTATCGAAGAACCTGTAGAAGGAGAAACTTTGATGATTCCCTAGAAAATAGAGTTCGAAGCAAGAAAGCTGAAAGATTTGAAGACAAAAGTTATCTCTTTGAAGTTATTGATCGTCCCATCTTGAAAACTACTATTTGCAAAAAAATTTCGAAAGATATATAGGATTCCATGAAGAAAAAGTATCAAGGTTCTATTAGAGTGAAATGAACACAACTTCCAAAGTTAAAGATCCTTTATGGTCGTGGCATTTTGTCTATGGTCGTTTAAGTTTTTGTGGTTTAAAGATACTTGAAAAATACGATGATTGTTCTTCCTTCAATTATCTCTCCCTATAACACCCCTATAACTGACCTGATCGTTAGGTCAAGATGTCGAAATGCTACATTTGTGCCGAAGCAACGACAATTTAATTTCAATTCATTTTATCACTCATTCGAGTTATTAGGATCATTATACATTTCTAACACTATTCAAACTAATGTCTACATTTTATACAAGCTTCTAACAGCTCTTTTAATAGTCTAAGATCGATCAGGGAGTAAGTTGTGAAATTTCTAAAGTTTCAAGCTGACGTTACTATGTCGGGAGTTCCACATTGCGATGCCACTTACTGTCTTATGTCGTTGAGACATGATAATTTCGACATCACGACATGCACTTTATTTTCATGATTTTTTCATTATTTCAACTTTCATCACCTAATCAAACATCATATTCCAACCAATTCAATGATCATATCATTCATATAAGTTCAATTCCAAACTCAATATTCACATAATTCATCATGAACTCATTCAATTAAGGCTAAGTTTATAAAATTAGCAAAGATTATAAAGTTCTACCAATAGGTTCACAAAAAGACTTATATTCAAAACTAGATTTTACTTATGTACATGTCATAGCTAGTATCAAAATATTCAAGACATACTTTCTTCATATGATGAGATGAGATGAGTTGAAATTGATTCTCCATTCTAGCACTTCAAGTCTAACATTTACCTAAGCATTGAAAAACAACACGTTAAGCTTTTGACAACTTAATAAGTACTACAAGAATTAAAATTTCTATTTAAGGTTTAACTAATGTTAGGAAATGTATAATTTCATAAATCCAACACTAATAAATCAGAATCAATTCAAAATGCTTAAATCACTTATCGAACCTGTTGGCAATTTTCTCTTACCATGTTTCATTTGTATAACCCATTGTAGACTAAATAGAACATATAAGATATACAAAACAGTCACAGTATTGCACGAAGTGTTATATTACAATTGCACTGAAGTGTCATTATTCAATTGCACCAAAATGTCACATTTGGATTGCATTAAAGTGCCACTTTCATTTGCGCGCATAGGATTTCCTAATGGCATGTCATTCATATCCTATTAGTTCTCATCTCGTTTACATGGGCTTTTAATACATTTATTCCATCTCATCCACTTATTCAAATGAAAACAATTTAAAATTTTCACTTTTTACAAGTTAGTTCGTATTATCACAAAATTCATTATGCTTTGTAATTCAACCCTAGTTTCACTACTCACACATTCAATAATTCTTTACACTTCATTCACAATCCAATTCAATTCATTATAAATTCAATTCTCATAACAATTTTGTACACTTTACAAGTTAGTTATTTTTAAAATTATTTTAGTTTATCAAATCAATTCTTCATATAATCAAATTTTAACTATATTTATTACTACTTATTAAAATTTTGCACGCATAGTATTGACTTATTTAAATTAAATTAATTATTTTAACATAATACATACCAAGAATAAAATTAAACCCAATTAAAATTCTTAAAGTACTTACAGTCAATGCTTGGAGAAAACCTTTTCTTCTTTTTTCACTCCTTGAAAAACTTTTTCTTCTGTTTTCACTCCTTGGCTACTTCTTTGCCTTTATCACCAATTAATCTTTCACTTTTCTTCTTTTTTTTCTTCATTTTCATGTAAAAAATATAACATTTACTTATTAAAATCATAATCAAATAACATATCTATGCTATTCAAATGAAACTAACATGAATTTCATAAAAAATTATAATTCTTACTTTAATCACTTTTAATCAAACCCTATTTCTTATTCTCTCTCTCCTCCAGGACAACTATTGATATTCTTTCCATGAAATTAAGGTGGATACTAGGCTTCTCTATTGATTTCACTAAGTATTCAGGAAAGAAATTGAGGGAATTAAGCTTAAAAGGCTTGAAAATGATGGAAATGAATTGTTTTTAATCAAAACAAAAGTTAGAAAGGTAAATAAAATGGAAGTGTTGTGGGAAATGAGGAAGATGGATGATTTTTCATCATCTTTCTCAACTATTTTATAATAATATCTTATTAATTTAATAATTAAAATAACAAATATCAAATATCAAAACATTTCACCAATCATGTTTTTACACAATTTAGTCCTTAATCATTACATTTTCCATAATTATCTTATTTGAGTAATTATCATTTAATCCTCCAACTTTCTCTATAATACCATCCATGAATCATACTTTATTTTGGTAAAATTTCACTTAGTCCTTTCTCCTTTTTCCTTTAATTCAATGCAGTCATTTCAAATTTTTATGTTCTTACTTTTGCCCTAATACTTTTTATTCTCTTATAATTAAGTCAATACCCCGAATTAATTTCTCTTATTTCAAGAGTATTTTTATTTTTATCCGCTCTAACTACTTTATATGCTAACACTAAAAAATTCTTATTTTATCTATTTCTAAAATTCTCAAGTATACCTAACTCGACTTGGTACTATTCCTAACTCAGTAGTTAGTTAAGGATATCACACTCCCTCTCTAGTTTGTGAAGAATGTGTTGTAGGCAAACAACATCAATCTCAATTTTCCAAAGGCAAGTCATGGAGAGCAAAAGAGGTATTTGAGTTGGTGCACTCAAGCATTTTTGGGCCAATAAATCCAATTTCTAATGGAGGTAAAAGGTATTTTATTACTTTTATTGATGATTGTTCTCGTAAAACTTGGTTTTACCTTCTACAATAAAATTCAAAGGCTTTTAATGCATTTAAAAGCTTTAAGGCTCATGTAGAAAATGAGAAGGGAAGAACCATTCAGACTCTTCAAATTGATTGTGGTGGTGAATATTGCTCTAAGTTGTTTGAAAATTTTTGTGTCGTTCATGGAATTCGGAGAGTGTTCACAATTTCTTATACACCATAACAAAATGGTTTATCAGAGGGGAAAAATAGACTAATTCTCGACATGGTTCGAAGCCTGCTAGTAAGAGGGAAAATTTGATAAGTGTTTTGGCTAGAAGTTGTAAATTGTGGCTTCCACATATTAAATCGAAGACCCACTCATGCTATTCGAGATGTGACTCTAGAGGGGGCATGGAGTGTAAGGAGACCAAAGGTAGATCACTTAAGATTTTTTGGGTGCATTGCCTATTCACATGTTCGAGAGGACAAAAGGAAGAAGCTTGATGATAGATGTAAGAAATGTGTCTTTCTTGGAATTAGTGAAACATTAAACGCATACAAATTATTCAATCCTCTGACAAAGAAGGTCGTGATTAGTCAACATGTTATGTTTGATGAAGAGAACACTTGGGATTGGGGTGAAGCACAACCTACTCAAGTCCTTTGTGATAATAAAGTTGAAAAAATGCTTGAGTACTACACCAACCGTTGAAGTATTGCCTACACATGTAGAAGAAATTAGTGCAACAGTTGAAGCACTTCGTCGTGTTTGAAGAAGGCCTGCATGGATACAAGATTATGAGGTAATCGAAATTGGAGAAAATGATGATGCAATTGCTCATTTTGCATTATTTGCATATTGTGAACGAATAAGTTTTGAAAGTGCTATCAAGGAAAAATGAAAATAGGGAATGGATACTGAAATTGAAGCCATTGAAAGGAATGATACTTGGGAGCTGACTAATTATTTTAAGGGGCACAAAACTATTGGAGTCAAGTGGTCTATAAGACGAAGATGAAGGAAAAATAGGGAGGTTGACAAGTGCAAGGCATAGTTAGTAACTAAGGGTACAAACAAGAGTATGGTGTGGATTATATAGAAGTTTTTGCTCTAGTTGTAAAACATGACACCATCAGATTTGTGATTACTTTAGCAGCACAAAACTCCTAACCTATCTTTCAGTTATATGTCAAATCAACATTCTTACATGGATACTTAGAGAAAGAGGTATTTGTTGAACAACCGTTTTGTTATATTAAGGTTGGAGAAGAGCATAAAGTTTATCGATTGAAGAAAGATTTTATGGACTAAAACAAGCTCCAAATGTTTGGTATGTGTTGAATACCCCACAACCCAACAAAAGCCCAAAACACTAAGAGAAAGTAAGAAAAAATCAAATGGAAAACTCAACACTTGATTTATTTTTGGTGTAAATAATACATATAACATAGGTCTTTAATAGACCCAAGGTCCTACTATCCTTATTTTCTTAAGCAATGTGGAATATGAGTTTTATATAAAATTTTAACACATTTGTCTTTTGTTCCTAGGCAATGTGGGATTCATTATTTATTAACAAAACACTTACACTTATTTTCCAATAAGTTGGTGTTGATATTTCGATACTCCCTCTTAACACCAACTTCCTTTTTTATGTGTCATGCCCGTGTCAACAAGAACACTATTCTGTTGGCCTGTAATGATGATGTCTACAAACATCAACCCTTCCTTGCCATCCGTTTTGGCAGGAATGAGTACTATCGAATTAATCATCCTTGTTTTTTTTTTAACAAGCTTCCCTTCCTTCGACTCATCATTCCTCTTGATAACCAAAAATGAAGATACCTTTGGGTAGTTCTTCATATGCGATCCTCTACAAAGGTAGCATCTCAACTTCTCTTCTTTTTCGAGTTGTTAGGTCTCTACTTCTCATGTCGTGGTTTCCCACCATCGCCACTACTACCACTGCCATAGTCGCTATATCCCTCATATCTTCCTCATGGTCTTCACCACCATTGCCCTTCTCATTAGGCTTGGAAGAATCAAACATGTCTCTACTCGGATCAAGTTCTACTAATGACTATGCCACCATCATGGATTTGGTAAGTTCTTTGACACTTCGACATTGCAATTCTTACTTCGCCCATGGTTTCAACCCATCCGTGAAGGAGAAAAATGCTTCATTCTCGCTCAAATAAAAAATTTGGAGCATGAGTTCACTCCGCACATACTCCCTAACAGATCCTTGTTACATAAGCCACCACAACCTTGCTCAAGCTTCATCCTTGGTATATTCTAGGTAAAACTGTGTCTTGAATTCCTGTTGGAACTTTACCCAAGTCTCATTCTCGATCCCACCAAATTTCGCATTTGTAGACTTACATCACCACCATAACAAAGCAATGTCAGTAAAATATATAGCAACATTGTTTACCTTTGTAACATCATCCTTAATGCTCATCGCTTGGAAGTATTGCTCCATTGCCCAAAGAAAATTATCCACTTCACTTGCGAACCTTGCCTCTTTAAACCCTTTCGATTTGGGCACATTCATTGCTTGTTGCTTCGACGTCGAAGCCAACATTCCATTACCTAATACAGCCTTGTAAATCCTGAGCTCCCCCTTAAGCTTGGTGATTTCTTCCTTCAAGGATACTACCGTTACCTCAAGAGCATCATCCTTTCTCGTCCTCTTATTTTCTAAGGAACCAAGAGTATTCCATACGTACTCTCTTAGATGTTCCTTCATGGATTGCAAGCCATTTGAGAGTCCCTTCTAGACTTTATTGAGCTTTTCCTTGATGTCCCTCATAGACTCTTCAAGAGTGACCACTCCATTTTTCGACCCACTTGGGAGTCCCTCCTCGACTTCATTGAGCTTTTCCTTAATGTCCCACATGGACTCTTTAAGAGTGACCACTCGATTTTCCAAAGTCGATAGTACGTCCCTCGAACGGCTTTATTTTTTAGCCATCCCATGTTTCTCCATTAGCTCACTTTGATAAGCTTTTTCTACTATGGCAGTGTTAGCGTATTTGGAATTTGTCTTTCTGATCCTTGTTGATCTTCTTAGTGATGTCGGTTCTTCTATTCCACTAGGCTCACCTACTTCGGTCGGTTAGTGGTGAACGTCAGTTTTCCATGAAGTTTGAGTTTTACTTTCTTCTCCCTCATCATTAACAAATTCAACTTAATTTAGACTCAACTGAACTTTAGAAGACTGCAATTCTATTTTAAGAGTATAAGAGTTTAGCAATAGCTCTTTATCACTTTTCATATGTTTGAACAACCCGAGCCAATGATCCAATCATTTTCATAATCAATTGTACTTGATTGTAACATCCGCGTTCTTGAACCGGATTTGAGTGATAAAATAGAATTGAGAATTAGAAATGTTTAGTTGAAGTAAGGAAGGTTAGAAAATTTTAAGGATTAAATAGTAAAGGAGAGAAAATATGGGCGACTAAATAGAGAATTATCCAAATTGAATTTTGAGTCATCATGGAAATTAGATTGATTGAGGAGGGGCAAAAGAGTAATTTGGTGGAAGATATTTTTTGAGGCAAAGTTTTGGGTCAAGGTGTAAAGTTGGAAGGTCTAGACACTAAAAGTGTAATTTTACCATTTTTATTAAGTGAGATATTTTAAGTGAGATTTCTAGAGAATTTGAGAAAGGTTAAAAATCAATTAAAAGGCAAAAATATCATTTCTTTTCATAGTTCAATTGTTCATGCCATTTTGTCTTCCATCCAACTTTTGATTTTATTCGAAATAGGTCCTTCCATTATTTTTAAGCCCTCCAAGCTCCAAAATCTCCTATTTTCTTTGAAATTTCTGAAAGAAAAGTATAGAAGGGGGTTAGTAGACACCTCAAACTTCTTATAGAGTTCATTTTGAGGTGTTAGAGAGCATAGAGCCTAAATTGAGAAATTTTGAATTCAATGGTTAAGGTAAAAAATGGTTAAATTCTCATGATGTACATGTATTTTACTGTTATTTAGCATGAAAATTATTGAATTATAGCTTATAGCTTATATGTGTTTATGTGAAATTGAAGAGAAATAGAAGAAAGGCAAGGATCAAATTGAAGACAAAGGAAAAGAGAAGAGCAAAGAGTGAAAAGAGAAGGAAATCAACCTTTCTGTTGTAAGTACTACAAGAGTTTTGAATTATAGTTTAATTTCTCTAATGGTATGTGAATTATTAGCATAAAAATTGTTATATAGGTACATAATTTGAATGTTTACAATGATAAAATGAATGGATTAATGTGTGATTTAGTAAAACAATTTGGACAGAACAGAGGATTAACTACAAAAATTCACAAAAAAAAATTGTATATAATTAGTTAAGGGAAAACTTATATATCTAATTAAAGCTTATTGAGTGTAGTTTCTTATGGAAGAAACAGTGAAAGAAAAGGAATTGTATATTTCGAGATATACTAGTTTTTGTATAATAAGATCAGAGTAGGTTCGAGTTCCCCTATTCTGACTTTAAAAAATCATAGACAAATATAGAAAAATTATTAGAGACGTAAATTTATATGGCTGAATCATTAATGATTCTATTTTCAATAGAAACAAACGGGAACATCATTTGATCTCTGTACTAAAAGATAGATAGTTTTTAGTGAAGAAAGGTCAAAGCTGTCAAGCAGCAGCGAATGGGTGAATTGAAAGAATTTACTGTACAAATTGGCTAAAGTAAAAATTTTGAAAATTTTATGGTAAAAAGATGATTGAGTCTAGTTTCAGAAACATTAAGCGGATTATAATTTCAAATTTTTTAGCTCGAGATATAAATAATTTAGTGACTGTGACGTAAGTGAACAGTTTTGAAAATATAAATGTGAAGTATTTGATGATGTATTTATGTGAGATATATTATTTATGAGAAATGATGCTAATTGAGATTGAGCCCAATCAGACAAATTAGAACCATTGTGATATTAGTGGCATGCCATTAAGGAACATTAGCGCGCTCTCTGATTAGTACTTTGTGTACTCTCTGTTTAGCACTGTGTGTGCTCTCTGTTGCCCAGCACTTATGTGCTCTCTGTTAGTACTTTGGTACTCTCTGTTTGTTCCGTATATCCTAACGATTCTATGAAAGTTTACTATGGGCTAAGCTACAGAAAGTGGATAAAAGTGTAAATTGTGTCATTCTGGTAAGTTACAGGTTGCATGTAAGTAAGGTAAGAAGTTTATATGCATGAGTACTTAAATGATCATTCATTACTTTTGTAGTGCTTACTAAGCCTTCACCGGCTTAACGCGCAGGTACAAAAGCTACGAGAAGTTGAAGTCAAGCTAAGGGACCTCTCATCACATCACATCACTATTGGAAGACTTCAGTTTAGGTACATTACTTCTGGTAAAAATGGCATGTACAAATGGTACTATTATGTGTCTCCAATGGATGGTTATAAATGTTATTTTGGATTACTACGAGTTGATGAATTGAAATGGTGAGTTTTGAATAAAATAACTTTAAAACACGTTGTTTGAAAGAAATTTTTTATTATACTTGTGTTAAAATCTTCGATATTGTATGTAATACTTCTATACAGGGTTTATAAGTGTGAATCGGGTATAGGGGTGTTACACTGATGTTGTTGCCATGAGAGCTAGTTCTTCCTCTTTTACTGTAAAGGAAGCTTCTACGTCCCATTCCTCTTCACTTTTGGAAGTAATGACATTACTCTCCACAAATTTTTTCTTCGATCAGTAAGCTTTTGACATTGACCTTTCTTTCTGTAGTTGTAACACTTTCCTTCAAACCTTTTATTTTTTTCGTGGTTTATGGAACCTCCCTCTTCACGAGAGCTACCTTCTCCTTAATCTCTATTGAATCTGCCATTGCCACGTTGCTTGAAGTTTCGCTTGCCTCTATTGGTTCTATTCTTCATTTTTCAACGAGACTCCTCCCATTTATTTAGCTAAGACTTCTTGATTAACTAACAAATTTTTGAACTCTACAAGCGATGGTTGAGTTTGCCATCCTTGTATAGCAGCAACAAAGCTCTTGAACTCTTGTTTTAGACCATGGACAATGATTCGTTTCATGTTGATATCATCAATAGAAGCCATTGGATCCAACTCAGAAATCTCCTGGCATATCAGCTTTACTTTGTAAAAGTATTGTTTGATCGTCATGTTTTCTTACTTCATAGACAACAACTCACTCTCCAAAAGTTGGGGCTTCGTATCGTTCTTCTTAGAGAACTTAAAAAAATGTTTCCTAAGCTTTATTTAGGGTTTTGGACCATGAATGTATTCTCGCATTTCTTCCTCTCAAGGCGTACATTGCCTTGCCTGCTTTTATCTTTAATTTTCTTAGTGCGCCACTCACATCCTCTTCTCTTGATTGCTCCATTTTATTACCGTTGACAATCTCCCACAGATCTTGTCCTTGCATATATGACATCATGCAAGTTAACCATGTATTGTAGTTGTCCTTGTTAAGCTTCCTCATTTCGCCGATAGCGTGTAAATCAATCATTGTGCCGACAAATGCTCCTCACAAACTACACAAAATAGTGAAAGTATGTGAAAAATACACAAGGTAAGCTCCCAAGAAAGAGGTGGATTTACACGAATCACTTAAATACCAAGTCTTTCTTAGCTAGAACTTTCCTAGACATGCATTCTCACACTATCACACTTATAGGCAAATGAGCACCAAGAAATAGAGAAAACTTATTTTCTAATGTGACAGATCAAATAAAACTACAACCACAAAGAAAACTAATGCATAACCTGGCTCTGATATCAATTGTTGAACACCCCACAATCTAACAAAAGCCTAAAACACTAAGAGAAATAAAGAAGAAATCAAATGGAAAACTCAATACTTGATTTATTTTTTGTGTGAATAATACATATAACATAGGTGTTTATATAGACTTAAGTCCTACTACCCTTATTTTCCTAAGCAATGTGGGATATGAGTTTTATTTAGATTCATAACCCATTTGTCTTTTGTTCCTAAGCAATATGGGATTCATTCTTCACTAACAAAACACTTACACTTATTTTTCAATAACTTGGTGTTGATATTTTAACAGTATGATCGCATTGAGGGTTATTTTTGAAAGTGGAGTTTCAAAAGTGTCAAAATGAACATATATATTTTTTCTGTTAAAATTGGAGATAATGGGAAAATGTTCATTATGTTCTTATATGTTGATGATCTTTTTTTTACTAGGAATGATAGTGCCTTGTTTGATGATTTCAAGAAATCTATGATGGATGAGTTTGAGATGTTTGATCTTGGAAAGATGCATTATTTCATTGGCCTAGAAGTGATGTAATTTGATGATGGAATTTGTCTTCCAAAAAAAATAAGTGAGAAATTTTGGACAGATTCAACATAACGAATTACAACTCTACCAACACCCCAATTGAGTTTGGCTTAAAGCTAATTAAAGAAAGAGATAAGAAAAGGTGGATAGCACACTTCACAAGCAAATTGTAGACAGTTTGATGTATCTAACTACTACGAGGCTAGACATTATGTATTCTGTGAGTTTTATTAACAAGTACATGGAAAGCTTGACTGAAAAACATTTATTAGCTGTAAAGAGAATCCTTCATTACTTGTAAGAAACCGAGGTTTTTGGGATTTTTTACAATAAAGGGGAAAAATCAAATATGATTGGCTTCCCTGACAATGATTATGCAGGAGATCAAGATGACAGAAAGAGCACTTCAAGCTATGTTTTATGCTTGGCATAAGGGCTAAATCTTGGTCATCTAAGAAGCAATCCATTATCAAGCACATAAGCTGAATTTATTGTTGCTATAGCTTATACTTGTCAAGCTATTTGGGTTAGGAGAATCCTTGAACAGCTAAAATTCAATCCAGAAAGAGCCACTACAATTTTCTGTGATAATAACTCAACCATCAAGTTGTCAAAGAATCTTATGATGCATGGAAGAATCAAGCATATTTATGTAAAATATTATTTTCTACGAGATTTTAGCAATGAAGGAGTATTGAGTATTACATAAGTGAGGATCAAGTTGCTAATGTATTTACCAAACCTCTCAAGTTGGCATCGTTATTCAAGTTCAAGAAAATATTTGGCCTTTGACATCGAGTAGTAAATATGTATTAAACTGAAAGTGTACTTTTAGTTTAAGGAGGGTTGTTGAGATATTTTTATATTCAGTAAATAAATCATCCTTGAAAATTAGGGATTACCAAATATGATTGAAGATTTTTTCTAATTTTAGCTATTGTAAAGCATATAAAAGGATAGAACCATTTGGAGTTATTCATCAGTTCAATAAAAAACATATTCTCTCATTTAAGTTGAGAGCTTGTTTGTCTCTGTTTCTCTACTTGTACTTGTAACACTAAGGCGCTCCCGACTCTTTGAACTAGGACCACTGGGCAACTGCTCATGACACGTTGGCTCTCAACAAGAGTACAAGGGACAAAATCCCCCTACCGAGGGATAATATCTTTGGTTGTTGGAGGATCAATTGACTACTCGACAAACGACACTTGGAAGACTTTTCTTGAGGGAGTTGACCCCTTAAGACTTAGATTGAGTTGATGTAACCCATCAATCGGGTTTCAACTCAATTATAAAATTACCAAAAACCCTTATTTTTATAAGGCTTAAACAACAAAATGGTGCTTAAACTATACTAGTTTTCCCAAATTGGTACCTAAACTTTTTTTTTGGTCAAAACTGGTACCTAAACTATTAAACCGTTACCCATTTTACTCCAATCGTTAGTCCCGTTAAAAAAAATTTAGCCAATCATAACTTGCCATGTATATCTTTATTTATTTTACCCATTTTCTTATATTTTCTTCCCATCAAATAATTTTTACTATATTTTCTTACATTTTCTCATCAACCGAACACTCAAAAATTTTCTACCATTTTATAATTTTAAAGCTTCAACTGCTTCTCATCTTCATGGTAGAAATTTTTTAGGTACCAATTTGAAAAAATTAGTATAATTTAGATAACATTTTGTTGTTTAAGCCTTTTTATAAAGCAACAAATATTTTTTGAAAAAATATATTTTTTATCTTCTTATATAAATTCTTAAAAAAAAAAAACATACACAAAATGAGATTTGAGCTCAATACATCAAAATTCAACCAAAACCACATTACATAAAAATCAAAATCACATTTAATTTTTAAATCAAATTTTATATAAATTTATTACATAAAATTTTCACTCACGTAACAATATATCAACTAAAATAATGAAACAAAATTAACTAATTATTAATATAAAAATAAATAATTTGAATTTTTTATTCACATCAAATCAGGATAATCTATCCAATCGACCATCCACTCCAATTTTATAATCACGAAAGTTCTATTACTGAATAAATAAAGGGTTGGAGGCCACATTTCCGTCCAAGCTTTATCAATAGCCGACATTCATATTAAAAATACATCCCAAGTATAATAATAGCAAGGAAGTTAATTGAAAATGAGGTCTAAAACTCCCTTAGCTCTTTAGCATTTTGTGCGGTGTTGTCTAAAGTGTGAACACACATTAATATTAATTAATGTTGATGAATTGGGGTTTTATAATCAAGTAGAATTATTTATGAAATCTGATTATATATTCAATTAGTTGGACAAAAGGTAGCCATGTATATGGTAAATGGTGCATTGCATGTGCTTCTGATCTCCCATTTATTTGGGTCACACTCCCACCAACATACATTTCTATGTCTTTGCTTTTTGCCATATTTGAGGATTACAATTATATATATCCTAATTTTTTTTTAATTATAATAATTGGTAAAACTTGAATAATAAAAGTAATTAATGCGATTCAAACTCATATCACATTTAAAAAGACGAATACTCTTAATCATCAGACCATTACAAGATATTCATATATATATATATATATATATATATACACACACTAATTAATCACTTGAAAATGTGTAGTTCTTCATTATATCACATACCCATAAACACAACTTTTCAAACTAAATTCATTTATGAATTATTTGATCTTATAAGTTACTTTATTTTAAAATTTAAAGTAAATTAATTTGTTTATTATTAATTAGATCAATCTAATTTTAATATTATTAAAAAAAATCATATAAGACTAAATTTTAATAATATTAACATATTATTTACTAATTAAAATATATGAAAATTATTTATTTTTATTTGTAATTCAATTTTAAAAATATTAAATCTATTTAATTATATTAAAATTTATTTAAATATTTTTTAATAAGACATAAAGGAAATTGATTTATTTAATTTTTTTTTTTGAATATACTAGTGTGATTACATGGTAGTATTTGTTCATACTTTCTGAATCCTTTGACAACGCACACACACCTTGCACACACAGGCACTCGAACTCGAAACTCCTAGGATGAACAACATCCTCTTTTTCACTGGAGCCACTTATTGAATTCGATTTATTTAATATTAGATAGACGAATTTGATAATATAAATATAAAATATGGAGCTGACAAATACTTTCACTTATAATATTGTGCCATATAACATATTTTCATATCCAATTTAAATTTAAATTGGAATTTTACAAAAATTATAATTATTTCAATTTTTTTCTTTTATCAAATTCAGTTTTTATTAAATTGAAATAAAAGGAATTTAAGGGTGTTAAACTTATCAACAATGAAGTAAACGTAACAATTGCAGAGAAAAATAGATTTTATAATGGGTTGAGCTAAGTCTATTCTAAATTTTGTGCTCGTTTTTAAATTTTGGGCTCAATCTGATTTGAAAAATAGATTTTAAATTTTATCTAAATTTAGTTTAGATAAAAAATATTAAACCTGAGTTCGATTTGGTTCGTCCGTTTTAAAAAAAAAATTATATTTATTTTTTATATAAAAATGAATTCGAAAAATATAATACATCAAATACACTAAAAGCATTAAAATAAATGTTTTCCAACAAATTGAAAATATATTAAAAAAAAATTGTATACTTAATAACACTAATATAGTTTCAACTTAACAAGCTAATAGTTCTAAAATTATAGCAAAATTAACAATAAAACAAAAGTTATACAATATCCAAATAATAACAACAAAATTGTAACAAAACAACAACAAACAATAGCAAAAAAAAAAAAACCTTTTAGGCAGTTCGAGCCGAGTTTGGGTAAAAAATTCTTACCCAAGGTCTGGTCCATTAGAAAACAGGTCTTATTTATTGTCCAAACCTATTTTTCTAACCAATATTTCTGTCCAAATCCTCTCACTTTTAAGGTGAACCTTCGAGTCTGAACGTGTGATCCGATCCATAATTAAGACTAAAAATAATACAATTGCTCAGTATAAAAAATATAAAAATAATACATATATGAGATAAATACATAAACTTGTTAAAATTTATGTAACACAAATTCTTAACTTTTCAGCATTTATATAAACATGTTCACTGCCTCAAGTGTGATCTAAATTCGAAATGAATTAAACGCATTGATTGTTTGGATTTTACCCTATTATTATATTTAAAAAAAATGAAATAGCAAAATTAAAAGTTTGATGTTATTGATATCTTAAGTTATACATAAATGTTATTTGATTTTAAGAAAGAATAAGAATACATATATTCAAAAAAAATAAGAATACACAAATACACAACTTGTCATGTATACAACAAAGTTAGTATTAAAGAATGGAATATAAAATTAAAAAAAGAAAAAAAAGAAAAAAAAAAGAAAATAAACAATTTCAACAAGAGGGCCCCACCACACATGGCCTTAATCTCCCATTCTTTTAGCCTCTCCTCTCCACTCCTCTTCTTTTCCCTACATCATCATCTCTTTCTTCTTTTCTCCTTTCTTATCGTTCTAGGCTTCTATTTCTCTATATAAAATCTCTCATTCCTTCTCTTCCATTCCCTCCTTTCCACCTTTCAACTTATATATATATACACACACGTACATATTACGTATTGCAAATTCACTTCCCATTCAAACCCAACATTTTCTGAAACTGAAACAAGAAAGATGGGATTACAAAGCCAGCTGAACGACGTGCCCTCAGATTCGATCCCGCTTCTTCTCGTAGCAATAATCGCTAACTGCGTCGGTTATCTCCGAAGACTCCTCTTTGGGTTCCTTCATTTGATTGGCCTTCTCCCATGCCCAGAGCAGCCCACTACCATCGACGATGTTGGAGTCATAGGCTCCGGCCTCGCCAGTCTCATCGTACTCGCCGAGCAGCTCAATTTAAACAAGGCTTTTTCCTACAAATACTGTGGCGGCGGGGGAGGAAATTGCTTCGATTGTGTTGTGTGCTTGTGCAGCCTAAGAGATGGGGAACAGGTGAGGAAACTCGATTGCTGCCATGTATTTCATAAGGATTGCTTTGATGGATGGCTTGATCAACTTAAATTTAACTGCCCGGTTTGTCGATCCCCTCTCAAAATCGATCAGCACGTCGGTTTCACGGGGAGACGTGTCGGTGAAGATTTGCTTGCCTGGTTTTCTTTGGGTTAATTAGATTCCGACTAAGATTTTAGAAATTTTGGTATTTTTGCCCCCCTTTTCTTAGGTTCCGGCTGGATTGGGTATGATTTTGGTTTCAACAATTTGTTTTGAGAGGGTTGTCTGGCAGCTTTTGCCATTGAACCTTCTTTCTTAGAACTATTTTTAATTTTCTTTTTAGAACCCTTTTTCTTCATCTTAGGGGTTTTTTTTTTTTTTTTACTTTTTTAAATTTTTTTTGAAGATTTTTCTTTTTCACTGCTGTAAATAGTCCTTTTTTTTTTTACTTTTTGTATTTTTTGTCCAATAAGAAAATAGTTATCTTTGTGTACAGATTATCAGACCAGATTGCTATTTATTTACATGAAGTAGTGAGGGTAAAGATGTTTTGTGATTTTACTTTTATGGTAATCTAATTATTTAGGTAAATAAAAATAAAAATAGTTATATTATAAGAAATCAATTTTATTTATTTATTTGAAAATAAACATATTTTATGTGATATTGTTTGAAAAAAAAAAAAAAATTTTGGAAAAATTATTGCAAAACAAATCTGTTAGCACTGATTGGACAATGAATAACAAAAATATGAAAGTAGAAATTTATTTTGTCATGGTAAATTTATTATCATAAAAACGAATTCGTCATTATCAGTGTAATCTTATAGTGAATGTTGTCTCTCAATATTAACACAATCTTTTTATATTCGTATACCCGAATATAAAAAAATGAAACTCAATTGATGTTACTCTTTTTAAAAAATCATTGTAAAATCAATTTTTAAAAAGATTTAGATGAATCACAATCAATATCGTTTAAAACCTAAACTCCTAATAACGAAAGGGCAAAACTAAAAAATCAACCATCAATTTATACTGAAACTGCCCCACTATTTTCGTGCCCAACAACCTAACAGTCATGTTAGATTTTTCGAAATAGTAAACTAGAAAAAATAAAACTATTAAAGATATCATTATTTGAAAAAATAATAAAATTTTTTATCTAAAAAAAATACACGTGGTACATGTTGAAAACACAAACTTAGATCCGAACCAAAACAGCAACACGCATATGATAGACTTATGACTCAATTACACAATGAGAACAAGAAATAAAGCTCTATAAAAATTCTTTTGATAGTTTATATTTAATCAATGTGTGAAATACCCGCTAACATCAACCTTTGAATTACCAACAATAATAACCCAATTTTTTTCAGATTGCAAGATAATTTTAAGAAGATAGAAAGAACATTTAGAATTTATGCAGCATTGACAACTACCAAACGGGTTGAGATATTTTATGTAATAATTGAGTACCATACATTGGTAGTGTGTCTATCATGTACAGGAGTTTCAGTTACGAAGCTAAAAAAAATTCTAGGAATCGAAGTTAAATTGTTTTTATATTTATAATTTTAAAAGATTAAATAAAAATTTTATCATTTAAAAAAAAAATTAAAGTATAATTTTATTTTTATTAATTTAAAATTTTTAAAAATTTAAAAAATAAAAATAATAAAATTTTTATTTTAAGAGGAATCAAGAATCGTGCCAGCACCCTTTAAATCCGTCTACGAGGAGTTTCCTATCATCTTCTCCAACTAGTGCAATTGAGGGATCTTTATCGAGTCATTTCCTGTAAAGTGTCATTTCGTTGTAACATTTTACCTGTCTCATTTTCAATTTTCTCTTTGGTCTTAATGCGTGTGTAAAACTTGAATCTTGACACCAACCCAAAAGCTTAAATGATGCAAGTGATTTATAATTATTGTATTAGTTGACTTAGATTCATCTAACTGAATTCTTAGTATACATACGGAAGGCAAAATAGAAAACAACTACTCACCGGGTCGGATAAGTTTTAAGTATGACATCGAGATGGGTTAACTTTTGGTATTAGTCCCTGTATTTTGTAGAAGTTGTGAATTTAATTCATATATTTTAATTTGATTATTTTTAGTTTTTATACTTTTTTAAATTATAAAATTTCAATCCTGAAAAAATTATAATTGTTAAATTCATTAAGTTCTGTTATTTCTAGAATCTGATGCGTTAAACATATTATCATATGTGTAATGTCATGTTAGTTTATTATCTTCACATATTACTCACTAAAAATGCAATTAATGGGCTAATGACGATCATTTGCGTTAAAATTGAAAATTTAAAATTGACTTAATTGCAAAAAAACCCCTCAACGTTTGGAGGTTCTTGGTTTTGTGCCCTTGATCTTTTTTTGTTGACACCCTCAACGTTATGATTTTTTCTGAAATCAACCAAATTTTAACGGTAAACGTGAGTTGACCATCAGTTAAACGACAGGTCAAAGAAATAGCCTATGTAGCGTGCCACATAAGCATGATGATACTATCGATGACGCCATCAAAATAATTTTTTTTTATTTTTTTCCATCCTTCTTCTCTCTTCCCTTGTAACTGTTTTCCCAAATACCCATTTTCGCTTCACTTCCCTCACTTCATTCTCAGTCTCTATTGGCAACCCAAACAATATCCTTGGTTGGAACATTCTTCATACGAAATTAATGGACTAAAAATGACTAACGACTGTCATTTGCATTAAAATTGAAATTTTAAAATTCACAAATGATAGGGACTTTGAATGATCCAATTAGAGAATATAGACAAAATCTACAATTATACATATAGTACAAGACTAGTAATTTTAGTTTAACCAAAGAAAATTAATTGCTACTGTTTAGGTCATGACTGAAATTTCAAAATTTGAAGAGTCAGAAGATTAAAATTGATCAAATTATAGTACATGTACTAAATTTACAATTTTTACAAAGCACAAGGGCTAATAGCAGAATTTAACCCATCAAGACCATACCACCCGAAATATGGGCCTTAACACCATACAGGCTTAATTTATGTGAAGTGTTAAATGGGCTTTGAGAAATATAAGCAGAAAGGACATTGAAATCCAAAATTCCAAAGCAGGGCTGAGGAGAATCCCTGACTGATTGACAGAAAGGGTCAGAAAATGAATCCTTCACTGCAAAGGGTTTCAGAATTTTTGTTTTTGAGAAAAGAAGACAGCAGCAGTCAAGTCAAGCATCTTTGCTTAGTGATTCCCTTAATGAAAAGGACAAGTCTCACTGCCATGCATTTCCTTTCTTAGAAATCACCAAAACTCGTACCCCTTTTTCTTTTTCCTTTATCTTTTTTTATCAGCCAATGATTATGATGCAAAACCAGAAAGGGGGATGATTGCTATTACTACTCTGTCTTTTAGGCAATCTGGCCTAAACCCAACCAAATGCAAATCCTGGAATTTACTCCAATTTCATTAACACATTTTCAATCAAAAGATAGAGCAAATTACATGATTTAGGTGTAAGGAGTGCATTCCCAGCAGCATTTTTATCTTCAAAACTATCCAAACCCCTAATTTGAGTACAAACCTTAAACAAAAGCTAGCTCCCTCGTATGCATCTCTTACATCCCACGTCCAAATAAGGGAAAATAAGAAAAAGAAACGTACATAACTCGAGATTAAACAAAGCAGAAAGAAAGAAAGAAAAAAGGGTTATGTTCTAAGACTAGAGTCAAGTAAAATCGGACCGACACCCTCAATTCCCCGCAATGCAACGATGGTGCTACCCAGCACAATTGCAAAGCCTTGCTTGTTTCTTTTCCCATTCTCTGTCACCCGTATTTAAAAACCGAGCAGTCATGCCACCGGCACCAGCTCCTACCGCCATTGCCCTTATGTTCCCAGCAGATATCAGCAACTCCTTGGGTGTTTCCGGCAGTCATCTTTCATAGAATCAAGAAAAATATAGGTAGCGAAAGTTTGTGCTGAAAAAGCAAATATGGCAAAGTAGCTTAGTAAGGAAAAGAGTGTGTGGATATATGCATAAGGGGACAAGGTGGGTCGTATATAAAGGCAATCGAGATCAAAGCTTTTTGTTTTTTTTTTTTTTTTGCCTTCAATGTTTTGTGGTAGATTAGTTACCTTACATCCATTATGAGGGTAACGGTAAAATTTTATGTTTTATACTTAATAGGTAAGAGGAGAAAAAACGTGTGACAAAAATCTCATATTTAGAATCTCGTGTGTTAGTCTGATGATCAAGGGCATTCAATATCTCAGCTGTGATTTGGGTTCGAGTCGTGCCAATCGTGTTATTGTAAAAGTTTTATTCTTCTCTTGTAATTCATTAAAAAAAAAATTCATTTTTAACACTCATTACGTGAATTGAGTCATAATTAGGAAAAAAATTTAAATGATTATCAATAAGTATTACATGTAATGATAAAATATATTATATTTTAAAAAATAAATTTAAATTTAAACATTAAAAATAACATTGTTTAAAATAAGCATACAAACTCATAAAAAATTTGTCTTTGTAGATCGTAAAATAAATTTGGAGTACACTTTGATTTCATAATTTTTTTAAATGCTTTTTTATTTTTTATGAGAATTGTAGTGTTGTATGGGGTGGGTGATTAGTTAAAAAAAATTAGTAGTTTTTTTAGGAGGAAGTTTTCTTAAATAAATGTTTAAGATTTGAAAAAAAAAAAACTGAATATTATATAAAAACATTAAAAAGAATACACTCGTGTAATAATATATTTAATTATTTTAAATTTTGATTTATTTTTATTTTTTCTCGATTGAGTTAATGTTATTTGGCTTGTGATTCCAAATTTAATTAAGAGTTTTATAATAGTATAGATAAATAAAAATAAAAATAATTAATCACAAAATATGATAATATTAAACAGGTAATTATTGGATGTATTGCATGTACAATTTTTTAAACTTCATAAGCAGATTAAAGATGTGACAAGTATCACATTTGTTTATATATTTAAATTTTTTTATTTTTTTTACTATTTTATATTTATTAATATAGTAGTGTTAATGTATATATCTATGCACCAAAAATAAATTATGGAGGAAATATTATATGAAACTGTATTTTCACGTTATCTTTATCCCTTTCTAATAAGGAAATGATAAATCAAAATTTTCTCTTGATTTTTAGTTCTTTTAGTTGAATTTGAATTTTTTAAGAAAAAAAACTAAAAATCATAAAGAAAAATAGGGATGACTTGGAATAATTTAAAGCCCTATATACTTAATTATGATTGTATAAATTCATATATTTAGAGTTATTCAATAAAAATGAAAACGTATAATAATTTGGATATAGTGAAAGTTGAAATAGTCCTTCCAAGCTAGGGTTAAGGGCATGTTTGTGGGAAATGCGACTAGCTCCACTATCTCGAATTCCAAGGCTCTCGGAGTTTTCATATTATTCTCTGATGGAGGAGAGAGAGTGAGCAGTGATGGGGTTTGTTTGTCTGTGTATGTGAAGTTGGCTGCTATTTTATTGAATCCATATTTATATTCTAAGTCACACTCAGCTCAAGATTTAAGTCCTAATGCCCAACTTCTTAGTTTTATTACCCTATTATTGAGATTGAGAGTTGGGCATTTGTAGTCTCCACGGCCAGTCATCGCCTGGATTGCTGTGCAGATGTGTATTGGAATCCCACCACCCACCATTGGGTAAAAACACCAATACCACCAACAGCTTCCAATATATTTATAATTTGTTTTAAAGCTTGTTTGGATAATGAAATAAAATATAATCGGATCCATCCATGGGGGTTATTAAATTAAGAAAAGTAAACTTAGTTATTTAATTATGGGTAAGTTTTCGTTTTTGGTTATTAAATGAAAAAAATTATAATTTGATTATTGAATTATTCGAAACTTTTTATTTAAATCACTTAATTGTTTAAAAGTTTTTATTTAAGTCACTAGATTGTTAATTTTTTTTAAAAAAAAATATTTCATCAACAAGCTCCAATTGATGATTCGACAATTGATTTGGTGAATCAGTACCCATCGACGAGTAGAAAGATATACCTTAGATCCAAGTCGATTTGACGGTCAGTGTCAGAGATAAAAAAAAAAGCTATTTGAATTTTGATTTGTAAATTTGTGGAGTCCAAAACTGTTTCATAAAAAAAAAACTAAATTGTAGAAGAGAAGGGAAAATGGAGCTTTCAATTGGTGGATGCAGTGCAAACAGAGAAAGCCATATATGATAGGTTTTAACATCTCAATAACTTAAATAAAAACTTTTGAATAATTCAATGATCAAATTGTAACTTTTTTTTAAATAAAATGACCAAAATAAAAATTTACCCATAATTTAGTGACTAATTGTATAGTTTACCTAATTAAGAATTAGTGGTTTGATTGGTACAAAGCATATATATATATATATATATATAGAATTAGTTTTTTATCCCGTGCGATGCACGAGTTAAGTTGTATATATCAACTTTAATATTTTATATTTATTTGATAAAAAATTGTAACATTCTAATAATACTATGCTTGAGAAATTAAAAACAAAATAATATAAATATTTAATTTTTAAAATTATGATAATAGTTTGTATTGTTATCAATATAAATTAAGAACAAACAATAAAATTTAAAATAAATTTGAATTAATTGCTGATATTTATCAAAACGATTAAAAAAATAGAATTTTAAAAGAGAATTAATGACTCCGCAGGAGCGAAATTAAAAAAATTTTAGGGGTCGAAATTAGTTTATAATTTTTATGATGGTAAAAATATAATTTCATTATTTTAATAATTTATATTTTTATCATTTTTAAAAGATTAAATTAAATTTTATATTTTAAGGGGGTAAAAGTATAATTTAAACGTTGTTATAATGTAAATATTGATAATTTTTTTTTTTTTTGCATTTCAAATATTTAAATATAAAATAAATTTTTTTCTCACAACACTTCAACTTCTATTCCACACACTTAAATTTAAATTGATAACCTCAATCAAGTGATTCTTATCTTTTATTCAATTCCATTATAATGTGAATATAGTAAGTAAAGTGTATTAAATATATTATATCTTTTAATTAAAAGTTATAAAAAATTAATTTTTAAATAACAAAAAAGTAAAGCATTACTTTTTTTTTAATATAATGCATTACTTAAATATATTGTTTTTATAATTTAAGTATTTTTACATTATTGTAATTTAATTTGATTGAAAAAATGGATTATGTTTAAAGTAAACTATCTAATATGATTTAAAAAGGTAAGAAGTATATTCACTTAAAAAAAATACATGAATTCGAGTCGCGCTAATCACGTTTGTTGTTCGAATTTTACCATATTATTGTAATTAAAAAAAAATGATAATTTGATATGATTTGAAATTTGATTTCCTTTATTTAAAATTCTTAATTTTTAATAATGTTGTAATTTCACTCAACCAAAGAGAAAAAATCATAATTAGACTAATATATTTATTAAAATCGAATAAGTTAAAATGTGAGATATTAAATTGTTGAATAAAAAATTGGAAGACTTTGTAGTAAGTAAATTTTAAAAAGGTTTAAGGGTGAAAAAAGTTCTTAAATTTAAAAAAAAAAAAGTAATTAAGTTTTTTTTTTTTTTTTTGCATTCAATTGAGCACTTGAACTTTCAAAATGCATCAAAAAGACTTTTAAACTTCTTTGAAAAAAAGCAATTAAGCCCCTATTTTTTTTTCCACTAAATTGGATACTTGAACTTTCAAAATGCATAAAAAAAACTCTTAAAATTTTTCAAAAAAAAGCAATTAAGCCCTTTTTCTTATTAAAAATTAAAAAAATATAAAAAATAAAAAATAATAAACTTTAGAAAAATTATTAAATTTTAATAAAAATATAAAAAAAATTTTAATTTATTAAAAATTAGAAATTTTTTTATAAAAATCATAAAAAAAATTGTACAATTTTATAGAAATCATAAAAAAAAATATAAAATGCATAAAAAAAATTCCCTTTAACAATTAACTTTAACTGTTGATCGTTAAAATTAACGACCCCTAATTTTTTTAAATTAAAGTTATCATGTGTCGCAACATAGAATGACATAAAAAATGATTAAAAAAGTAAAAATCAATAAAAATTATAGAAAATTATAAAATGCTTCTTTTGGTACTATAAATTTTATAATTCTTTTACGAAATTTATATTTTTTTACATTTTGTATATTTTTCTTACGACTTTATAAAATTTTATATTTTTTAATATTTTTATATATTTTATAATTTTTTTATAAAATTTTATAATTTTTTATATTTTTATGATTTTTTTCTTCTAATTTTTAATAATTTTTAAATATTTAATTTTTTTAAAATTTAATAATATTTATAAAATTTATTGATTTTAACTTTTTATATATATTTTTATAATTTTTAATAAAATCAGGGGCATAATTGTTTTTTTTTTTTTAAACCGTTTGAAGATCTTTTGATGTATTTTAAAAGTTTAAGTACCCAATTGAGTGCAAAAAAAGTAGAGGCTTAATTGCTTTTTTTGAAAAGATTTGAGGGTCAATTTGATGCATTTTAAAAGTTCAAGTATCTAAATGAGTGCAAAAAAAAAAATGCTTTATTGATTTTTTTTTAAATTAAGAGATTAAGCCTTTTAAAAACCATAATCCCTCTCCAACTTATAAATAGGAAGATAGTATGTTTCAGCGCACTCAAACTCATGTACTCCTATATTGGTAACAATGCTCATGCCGATCGAGTTAATACTCAACTGGCAAGACAAATATATTTTATTAAAATTGTTTAATTTAGAAATGTGATATTTCTTGTGATAATACATCTAATTGAATTAACAAATATTTGGGTACAGTGACGAATCCAAGGGCATGACAGGGGCCCGACCCCTTAAAATGGAAAATTTCCTTTTAGAGTACTTAAAATTTTAAATTTGTAATGGTAAAATATCACTTTAATCTCTTCAAAAATGATAAAAATTTGATTTAATCATTTAAAAATTATAAAGATATAGGTTATTAAAATAATAAAATACAATTTTATTTTAGCCCCTTAAAATATTTTCTGACTTTACCCCAACTTCGGTATTGTTAAAATAGGTTTCTAATACATTCTATAGTAAACAATGTTACCAATAAACAAACATCATAGAACCCATGTGATGGCTTAATAATTAAAAGTATTTATCGCTTTAGATGTGATCTGAATTCAAATCGCATTAATCATCTTTATTCTTCGGACTTTAAATAAAAATGATTTTATCCATTATAAAATTGATATGCGCAACAAATTAATAATAAACTTTCTTATAAAAATTATAAAAATACCTATTATTTCATTCATAATGTGATAAAAAAAGAAATAACATAACTGAAATAAGAAATTAATTCTTAAAAAGTAAGTGATTAATCTCCCTATTTATACCCAAAATTATTATTTTAATTAAAAATAAAAAATAAGGGAGAATATTCACTATATTTCTCGCTTATCCAATGTAGAACTGAAGCTACAATAGTGTTTGTGCATATAGAGAGGATATTTATACCCAAAATTATTATTTTAATTAAAAATAATTTATGCAATTAAATATGGTATTGGATGAATGACACAATTCAATTGGTGGAAGTTATTCAAAAAAAAATTCAATTGGTGGAAAAAAAACCCAAAGTGGACCCATAAAAATTGGTGTACTATGAATTAATGAGATTTAATGCTTAATTTTATATGAAAGATGAATTTTAGGTATATCTTATCATAAATTGGGCTATTTGATTCGATCCAAAGATTCGCTCGAAAAATGAGAGGATTTGAATAAAAATATAGATCTGAAAAATGTGTTTGGACAAAAAATGAAGCTCGTTTTCTAAACGGATCAAGCCTCAGATAATAGTTTTTTGGTCTGAGTTTAGTCCAGCCCGAATAAATTAACTATTTTTAATAAAAAAAAATATATTGCTGTTTTTTGCTGTTTCTGTTTTTTTTACTGTTTCTGATGTGTTTTTTTTTACTGTTTTGGTGTTACTTTGCTGTTATTTTTGTTGTTGTTTTTTGCTGCTAATTTTTGTTGTTGTTTCGCTTCTATTTTGGTTGTTGTTTTTTATACGTTTTTACTATTGTTTCGTTATTTTTTTAATATTATTTGAATATTATAGAACTTATGTTTTATTATTGATTTTTCTACTATTTTATTTGCAACTATCTTAATATAAAGAATTTTTAATGTATTTTAAATTTGTTTATTTTTTAATGTTTGTGTTAATATTTTTAAGTATATTTGATATATTTTATATTTTTTAAATTTGTTGTATATAATAAAATATTCTAAAAAATTAATATGGGTCAGGTCGAGTTGAGCTCGGATTTAGTTTTTATAATTCGAGTCAGATTTGGATAAAATTTTAAGTCTATTTTTTGGGTCGAATCGAACTCAAACTTAGCAATTAAGTCTAAAATTTTATTAGAACCTGACCAAAACCCGACTTGATCTGAGCCACTATCAACTATACTTTTAGGTTTAGGATTGACAAGCCTTTAACTTAGCCGGAAAATACTCAATTAAAGAACTTTAACTTTTTGGTTCAATTTTCGTTCGGGGTGGACCGACTTTAGTGTGTCAACTTTAAAACAAAATCATTATTGTTGGTTGGATTTGATTCTTCCTTGCCAACAAAAAGAGAGGTGGTGGTATAAGCTGCTTAACATTTCTATTTTGAAACAAGTTTGGATAACGTTAATAAGTGGCGGACTTAAATTTTTTTTGATTAGACTTAAATTATATATTTTTATGATAGTAAAAATATAATATTATTATTTTAATAGTTTATATCTTTATAATTTTTAAAAAATTAAATTAACTTTTATTATTTAAAAAGATAAAATACAGTTTTATTATTATTAATTTAAAATTTTATAAATTATAAAAAATTTAAATTAAAAATTTACCATTTTAAAAACACTATACACTAAGTTTCGCCACTGACGCCAATAATACTTAGAAACTTGAATTATTTAAAGAACTTAAAAATAATGCTGATTTTAGGTACTAGCATGAATCCCACGTAAAAATAGGCACTTAATTATTTATATTTTTAATAAAGTATTATAATTTTATATAAATTACTATATGTAATCATTATTAAAGATAAGTAAAATATCAAAAATATATTCTAAAATTTGTATTTTTCCAATATTTAAAAGATAAACATGTCTAATATTCATATTTTCTACTCTTCAATATTTATTGTTTGGATATATGAAAAATCAACGTAAATAAATTAGTTACATTATAATGAATAAAATAATAATATTATTTTGAGTTCTAAAATAAATAATTTGTATATTCTAAAGTAATTTTTAATATATTATTTTAATTAACATTTTTACCATTGTCATTTGTCAATATGTACTGAAAATGAAGGATGAAAGTGAAAAAAAATGTATTAAAAAATTGGAATAAAAAAAATAACGAAATGAGTTCTTTCTGTGATAGTGATGGAGTCGGGTTGTCTCCTCTGATGATCTTAACATTAACACCACGTTTGGTTGAAGGAATAGAATAAAATTATAATGAAATAGAGCTGTAGGTAATAGAGTTATAATGAAATAAAATTATAATTAGTATTTCAGTTATTTAGTTGAATGAAATAAATGTTGTAATAACATAAAAAAAAAGGTTTAAATGATTAAAATACCCTTAGCACAATCTTTTTAGGTAGATGATAATTGTTTACTAAATTTTAATAAAATTATTATTAAATATAATTAATAATAATAAATAAATAATTTAATCATATTTTAACATAATAATTATTAAATACAATTTAATAAAATAATATATAATTTAATAATATTCTTATTATAATTATTATTAAAATATGAATTAATAAAAATCATAATATATAATATTTGATAAATAATATATAACCTGCATTATTATTTTTAAACTGCAATGCATATTTAATGTGCTTAAATATCATTAGTGAAATATATAATTTAATTATCTTCTAAACTAAAAAGCAAAGGATTATAAGTAATAAATAATTTGAGAATTATATTTTACATTCAAACATAATGTTCATAAATTAATAAAAAGTTACATGATGTCATTAGCTTATATGCTATAATCTATATGTTAAATTTTACAACATAAAAAAGTTACAACAGTTTGTGGCATTCTACTAATGACATCTTACCATAAAACACCTACAACATTCATGATTTATCACCTACAACTTTCCATTTTTAATTCCTCAAAAACTTTATTCTGAGGATGATTTTCATTTATGCCTATCTCAAACTTAAACTACAATGAAACAATGAATACATATTTTACCCCACACAAACAGTCAAAAGGTTGGGTATGAGGGTGATGACCTCCTATCACTACAACAAAACAGATTATTAGGCGTTTTTAATGGTGCTTGTACAGAAAACGCCGCAATAAGTAAAGCAATAGCGACGTTTTTTCATAAATGCCGCAAAAGGTAAAGCAATAGCGGCCTTTTTTCATAAACGCCGTAAAAGGTAAAATAATAGTGGCGCTTATGGGGAAAATACCGCAAAATATAAGAGCATTAGTGGCATTTATTGAAAAACGTCGCAAAAGGTATGAGCATTAGCGGCGTTTATGAGAAAACGGAAAAGGTATGAGCATTAGCGGTGTTTATGAGAAAACGCCGCAAAAGGTATTAGCATTAACAGCGTTTCTGAGAAAATGCCGCAAAAGATAAGAGCATTAGCGACGGTTTCCTCATAAATGCCGCTAAAGGTAAATTGCAAAAACCTAAAATCAAATTATCGTATATAATATGTTTGTCCAATAAAGTAATTGACACTATGATTACTAATAAAATTAACAAGAAAAATAAATATCTCATGCAACTTTATCTAATTACTTTGGAATTTCATATTTGTTGGTAATTCTCTCTAACATTAGATATATACTCATTGATATCGTTGATTGGTCCTTGACCAAGTACAAATAATCAATAACAAATATAATTAAATTTGGTACTTGTAATTTTATAAAATGTTTATTGTGATACATGTACCTTAAAATGTACAGTCTTAAAAGAGATAAAAAATGGTGATTAGGTTGATAACTTACATATTCTAGTATTGCACTGAAATGTGCTAGTCTATAACTAGAGAGTAACTTACATATTTTATAATATGTCTAGTATTGCACTGAAGAGAAGAAGATATTTGGAAGCGAAGGTGTTGTTGTGAATATATGAGAGGCTTGAAGTGAAGATATCGGGAACGACAAACGCTGCACCGTTTCATTCAAGTCCAATTCTTTAATATGTGTCATTCTCCACTCTTAGCCCCCAGCTCCTTCTTACATTTACTTCCTTGCCATTCATCTATTTTTTTTAAATGTAGAACCCTTTAGTTACTTTTTAGCTTATTGTATATTCGTAATCACCCAAATATTAGTAAATTTATTAGTAAGTGAGAAAGGGTATTGAATCTAAATAACATAGATTTAATAATTAGATGAGAGATAAGTGATTAATTGGATTAGGTGGAGTTAGATTTCCAAATCTTAAATTTAATTGAGAAACTTAGAAGTTTTAATTGTTTTAATTTAATAAAATCTCCATAATTTGCTTAGTTTAAGTTTAATAGTAATTAGAATTTATTTTATTCATATAAATTAAATAGAATTGAATAGTTGATAATTAACAACTTAGAATTTTGTTTTGGTGAAAATGATATCTCCTTATCACTTTATTACTTGGTCAACCTATGCATTTGTGTTATAATTTTTTATCCATCAAAGAACATTTCATGTGTCATATCCTTATTGGTCGATATTGTGCTTTGGGACAAAATGAGATGAATTTGATAGTTTAAGTATTTCTTTATCAAACAAAATTTATACACTTCAGTGAGAAAATTGGTATAAATTGTAGGCAAATTTAACGTTTTGGTTGGTAATTTAAAAAAAAAAATCATTTTGATTCTTTTTAAAAGATTGATGGTCAAATTAAACTTCATTTAACATGTTGAAAACTATATTTAACTAAAAAAAAAGAATAAGGTCAAATTAACAAAATATGTAAGCTTTAAAGACTCAATTTATCATTATGCCAAAGTTAAATAACCGCAATATGTAAGGTCAAATTTCTAAAAATTTTAAGGAGATTATAAGAATTTTTAAAAAACTTAAAGGTAAAATAATAGCGATGTATATGGGAAAAACGCCGCAAAAGGTAAAGCAATAGTGACATTTTCCCATAAACGCCGCAAAAGGTCAATCAATAGCAGCGTTTATGCAAAAAAACGCCGCAAAAGGTATAGACCAATAGCGGCGTTTATGGGAAATGCCGTAAAGGTTAAAACCATTAGCATCGTTTATTGGAAAAAAATCGCTAAAGGTCAAGAAATAGCGGCGTTTTCCCATAAATGCCACTAATGCTCTTTGATTTTTATTGAAATGGTACCCTTTTTTCTCCCCCAAATTAAATCCTAAATTTCTAATCCTTTCTCTCTTATCTCCCATTTCTAATCCCTAAACCTCAAATTTTGATTCCCTTTCTCCTCTTTCTATCTCTGACTGATTCTCTCCCCCAAAATACTAAACAAAATCCTTCTTCCTTACCTTGCTTGCATCGACGCCAACGCCATCTGCATTGAGTCGGGTGACTCAGTTCAAATTGTTCTTCTACTTGCATGAAAGAGAGGTAAGAACGATTCAAGCTTTTCTCAAACTTTGTCTCTTTCTCTTTCGCTCTCAGAAATATCATTCGAATCACTTCTCTTTCTTTTCTTTTCTTTTCACTGTTTATTAAGCTTCCCATTCTGTTTTTTGCTATGAATTTTTTCTAGGTTCTTTGTAAAAAAAATCCCATTATGAAATCTGGGTTTTCGTTTACCATCAAAATTCAGAGGTAATCAAAACCAGACCATTTCTAATTTTCTTTTAAAAACTAGAAAACCCATGTCATCTAGCTTAATGAAACTGAACCTTTTTCTTGCTAACTTGGGGAACAGTTGTTCTTTTTTCTTCGGAAACTAAACACTTTCTCACCTACCAAAAGAAAATGAGAAGAAATCACGCTTGGATTTCCTATAGGTACGTATGGTAACACATTAATTTATTTTTTTCTATTAAACTAAACACTTGTGTTTGTGTTAAAATTTTCTGTTATAAAATTTTCTTTTCCCTTTCTTCTTATTTCTTAGAAATCCAACAGAGTTTCTGTTTATTTTTTATGCTTTTTCACTTACAAATTTTTTCTGATATTTCGAAACAAAAACACATTGATTATTTTTTTAATTGTTTTGAGTTTGTTACAGGTCCTTACAAATGGCAGAAGCTTCTAAAGTCATTCATGTTCGCAACATTGGCCATTAAATTTATGAAGTAAAGCCTCTTTCCCTCTTATAATTTACTCATTCTCTTTACTGCTGCTTATGTTTGGATAATTTTTGACTGATCATGAATTATTTTTGGATAATTCAGTTTGTTCTGTTTAGTTTTGAATTTTGATCTAATTTTTGGCTGCTTATATTTATGAGTAAAGAAGCATGCCTACTAAAAAAGTCGTATTTACTACAGATATGAATGCATATCTGTAGTCACAGACCAGAAAGTTGTGCTATAGGAACCTGGATTCATAAGGAATGTGTCAGCATTTTTTTGTTGGGTCGGGGGTTAATATAATTTGATTATGTAGTGCTGTAATTTTGAAACTTATGCATTAATGATCGGTGTTTTTACAACATAATGATTGTGCAAGCGTACACACGTCGATGTAAGTATAGTTGATAGACAAATCTATCGGATATCGATCCCACGAGGAATGAGTTCTTGATGTCTAAATGTTGGAACAATCAATACTGAAATTAAATGTAATTTGAGTATTGATGTCAGTGCAATATGTCAGATCTGCATACTAAAATAGTCAATCAATGTCAACGTAATTAGGGATAAACTTCAGAGATTAAATGTCAGTGTACTGAAAATAAATCCAATTGTGTTGAGTGTTGAATACTAAATATTAAAATGCATGAAATATAAATGTGACCAAGTGTAAAGGGTAGAAATGGTTCACTGAATATTGCTAAGTTGCAACGCTAGATGCGTCGACAAGGTAATATATAGATGAATTGTCGCTGCAATGAAGTCTCTTTGAGTTCTTACCAACAACAGCTCCTTACTTAATCTCGACTCTAATACAATCACTTCACCTCTCGGTACGAGTAACGGCGTGTATCTAAGAACAAGTAACTGGTTTTTATTCCAGTCTCGAGCAGCTCTCGCCTAACCCACTTATTAATCTAACCTATCACTGCATCTCTCGATGTCGGCGTACTGCAATTTTACTTTCGTGTTTAGAGTAGTTAGATCTAAGAATAAACGGATAAGCATTGTAAAGTAAGAATCAAAATGATCTAACATCAAAAGATACTCTCGTATTCATTTACTATCATCAAAATCCATCATCGTTTAAGAAGAATTAAAGAGTAAAACGAAGCTTACTATCTCTAAACTACTAACCCTACTCCCTAATTATTTCTTTTACTCAGCATCAAGCACCTCTTGTCAGAAGCAGTTGTAGACTTGCTTCAAATCTCCAATTCACACAGAATTTTCAAAATTAAATCCCTTAGCTCTTGATGATTTCTTTCTTTCTTCGTTTGTCTATTTATAGCCTCTAAAATGTTTCAGGATTTAACCTTCTCTCTCAGATCTAGATCTGGATTTTACAGCTGTCAAAATTAGTTAGAATACAGTTGTGCACTCACGCAATTCTAGTATGTTCTTCACAGATCTGCGGATTGTCGCTGCATCGCTGAGCGCATTCTGAGATCATAGTTGCAGCGACATCTGTGAAATTCCTACGTTGGTGCTTCCAGTTGTGAATTCAACTTAACTCTACTCATTCAAGGTTCAGTTTCAATGCCGTAACATCTCTTAGTCGCAATTACCAGCTGATCTTATGGCTGCATTCGTCCAACATTAAGCTTCTAGGCTTAGTTCCTACGCTGACAATATTAAGATGCAATACATCTGCTGCTTGCGTCGATATTAGTACAAAAATAGATAAAAATAACAAGAATTTAAACTAACTATCAATGAGTTGGAAAACATGAAAACTAAGTATAAAATGCTAACAATGCATATTAAATGAAATACAAAAGAGACAATTTAAACATTAAATTGGGAAGAAAATCTATGTCATTTGTACCATCAATTATGGTTAAATACTTTGGACATGCATTTATGGTGGTGTATGTATACACACATTCAAGTTGATAAATGAGAAGTTACAATTAATCATGTTTCTGAATGACTGGTAGCCATTCCCATTCTGTTAAACCTCAATCTAGAACATTTGATTCTGCATCTATGGTGTGGTTCAAAGAGACTATATCGATCTATTTGGTATCTTTGGATATTAATCTTCATGTGTCATAATAATTTTCATTTTCTTCCTCAGGGCAAGATAACTTCTGCCTCATTCATGTCAGCCTAATACCTGTGCTGGGTGTAGTTGGTGAGCAAGTAATACACCATAATTTTCGTTAAACATAATACATAAATTGCATAGTACTTTTAGGTCATTGCTTGGATCTTATTTTTAAACTGATATACTGATATCAGTTAAGTTTCTTATTAAACACTGCTACCAATTGTGGTGTCAATAATTCTCAATCTCTCTCTCTCTGATGCATAAAACTAAGCCTACATAACATAGTGTCCGAGAACTTAGAGCATTAGGCTTGACTCCTCATCTGCCAGCTTAGGTATACTGCCTCGCGTGTACTTCTTGCAGTAGATGTTTTTTTTATTAGAATTGTTTAGAGAATTGCATCATTGTAGTTTATCTTTCTAGAGTATTATTTCTTTGGCTCATTGTATCACTTTTAGGCATTTTTATTAGTTTTTAAATGTGTTGGCATGAACCTATGTGATCATTATCATCTTTGTGGGGGTGCGGTATTATGTTGGCGCTTTACTTACAAAAGTCTTGCTGCAAACTATTGTTGAACTTGTCATCTATAACTTGGCATCGTATCTATAGCATTCATATCATATTTTCTAGTAAAAAGCCTCATTGTTACTTATGTATTTGCTAGCTATGCTTTTTTCATGTGGTGGGTTGGGATTGTGTTTATGCTGACTGCTGGTTATTCCAATTCTCTTCCTTACTACCTATTTTACCAAGACTGCAGTTGATATGATCATTGTTTTATTATGGATCCTTTTTATGCATGGTACCTAGTTCTACTTTTTGAGTGCCCTTACTACCTATTTATGGATCATTGTTTTCCTATAGTGTATCTATCTTTTTTTTTCTAGCTATTTGCAACTACTAACTATCTCATGTTTAACATTAGACTTTCATATAGATTAAAACTACAATATATACAAATATATATAAATCATATTCAATTTCTTTTGTTTATCACTATACAGAATCATGAATACCATTTCCAAGTGTTAAAAATGGTATTATGGAACAAAATTAGATGTCCAGAACAAAGCAAAATTCTGAGAAGAAACGAAAAAAAAACATTCTTAAATTATACCTACATTATTAAACATTCCAATTGATTTTGCAATTAAAAAAATCTAATTTCATTGATCAGTCTAGGTTTCAATTATTGAAGCAAACCCATAATTTATCACAGCAAAAAATGAAAGCCACGCATTTACCCAGATTTATAAAAACCATGAATTGTATGGACGATTGGGTTATGACAAATATATATAAACCAAATTTACCCAGAAATAAAAAATTGACAGAGCAAAAGGAAATGAAAACCATGGCTATGACAACTCTACTGAGAGAAAGAAAAAGAAGCAGAAAAAGAGCAAAGAAAGAAGGCAGGAAAAATGACAGAGGGAAATAAAAGGAATGGAGGGATAAAATGTTTACCTGAAGAACGTTGCGATGAAGGGGAGGAGTGGTATGGTCGGATTTGTAGGAAGTAAGGGAGTGGGTTGTCTGATTGAGTGAGAGCGTTTTTGAGGTGAGAAAGAGTAAAATAGAAATAAGGCAAACACTGAATCAATAATCAGTGGGGAGGAAAGGGAATAAAAATCACACCATTTCCCTGCATAAGCCCATAATGAAACAAACTCGTAATGGGCATTCCACTGAGCCAAACAGTTGTTTGTGGTGGGCTCGTGGAATAGTGTTTTAATGGCCATGCCATTACAGAACCAAATAGGGTGTAAAAAGGTGTGCTTTAAGGATTTAGTGATTTGGTCAGATGTTGAGATGGTTGTTGACTTGACTCTAGCACCGACCTTATCCTAGAAAGATAAGCTTTTAGGGAAAGGTCTTCATATTCCAAAAAGGGTGAATGAAGGTTTTAATGCTAATGTCGATGATGATTTTTCTCTTCTTGAAGGTGATGTCAAGAAGTTGTTGGTTAACGGTATTCCATCGATCGAATTCTCGAAAAGGGTCCATAAACTCCTAGTCAATGTCCACTTTGGTGGTACTCAAGTTGCTGAAGCAAAAAATAAGTTTAACGGCTCTCTAAAACCGTTTTTATGGGTTATGGAGGCCTTGCGAGCCATTTCAGTTGATGAATATTGAAAATGGCTATTTTCTGGCCAAATTTCAGAGCTTAGAGGACTATGAGAAAGTATTATCACCAGGGCCTTAGCTCATTTTCAGGCAATATTTAACAGTCTAACCTTAGACAACTGAGTTTAATCCAGCTCAACCGTACCTTAGCACTGTAATGGCCTAGATTAGATTTTCAGGGCTCTCAAGCTACCTATACAATAATGAGGTTTTGTGAGAGATGAGGCAATGATTGAGAAGGTGATAAAGTTGGATTTTAATACAGACAACAAAGTATAAGAATGCTATGCCCGTATTCAAATTAGACAAACCTTTTATTTCATAGGTTTTGATTAATGGGAGTCTTCAGCAAATTAATATGAAGCGTTACTGGTAGTGTGTTTCTCGTGTGGGTGTTATGGTCACTCCAACGAATCTTGCTTGCAAGGCGAAAGGATAGTGGCTTTACTAGAAGCATTGACCTCGATGATAGGCAACTCCTAGACAACTACTAATACGGTGACCAAAACGGGTGAGTTTGACCTATGAATGCTGGAGAAAAGGAAAATTAGGCACAATGTGATAACTCTAAAAAATAAACAGTTATCTTAAGGCTTTATAACTACAATTCTTGTTAATTCCAGATGATTTATTATTAATTTCCAATTTTTATTTAAAATATTAATTAATTTATTTTATTTAGACTTTTGGAAGTTAAGTTATATTATTATGTTACATTTCACAAAATAAACATTTATTTACTGAGCTTAGTGATCGAAATTATGTAGGTTAAGGATGACTTCAGAATCATTTGGGCCAAAAAGGTGATAAACATGACCACCCAATGGGAGCTAAATTCTAATTAATCCATGCATGCAAGATGAGCATATTTCACATCCAAAATAGCAAGAAAAATTTTCCCGACAAGTCCAAATAAATTCAACTAAAATTTATAGTTAAAAAGCCATCGGTGAAAAAAGGCAATCTTGGAGCTTGTTCGTTGAGGCCCTGATGGTGTGACGAGTTGAATTCCAACACGTAAGCTACTAGAAGAACATCAAAAAACATCTAAAATGATGAATTTGGACTCTAAAAAACATGAAGCTGCAATGCACAAATTATTAGTGAAAATCGAAACACTAAGCACAAGAAAAAAGGGCTAAAATATGCACTTGAGGGGTAGAACTTCACACGCCAATGGAGGTCCAAATTTGTACCCAAATTGACTCATTTTTCCAGAAGCCTAAATTAGTTATTTAATACTGATTTTAATAATTGCAAACAAGCCTTTAACTTCCCAAAAATCCCGTTCAAACCCTCCACTATATAAGTTTGCTATTTTTAACACTTAGCTAAAAATAACAAAACAAACAAACCTCTCTTCCACCTTTCAAGTAGACAACCATATGAGGGAGTAAAAGGGAGGATTTTAAATGCTATTTTTAGTAGCTGAAAGCTACCCCTTTTAGTATAAATAGGTCCCTTCACCCCATTCATTTTCATCATCCAATTCACTCTCATTCTCTCCCTTTCTCACATTCTTTCATTCTCTCTTTAGGAGATTTTGTTTCTTTTTTTTTTTTCAAGAGAAGTAAGCTTCTTGAGTGTGAGTAATTGCAGCAATAAGCTTCCTTCAAGATAGGTTGTGGTGTCCCAAGGAGGAGAATGAGGAGAAGGAGAAGTTGTGCACACCACCATGACATCCACCATGAAACAACTCTGTTTCCTTTTACTCTTTAAATTCTTGTTGTGTTCTTATTGATTGAAAATATGATTATTTTGTGTTCTTTTGTTTTCTTATCAATTACCATGTTTTAATCTTGTTATGTTGGAATTATTATGAATATTTTGTTTATGTTCAATGAAGTCCGAAAATATTATTTTGTTCATTTGGTTGTGTTCAAATAGCCAGTTAAAATCATGTTTGCTTATTAATTCTACGTTACTTTAATAAGTACTCGAGTTAGTTAATTTATTTTGGAAGATGGTTTCTAATTAACAAAATACTTGACTTGTGTATGTTTAATTGATTAAAGAATTAATTGATTAAATTTAGCGATTAAGTCGGGAGGTACCTATTACCTTACATTACCTCAGGAATGCATGATTAAATTGTTTTAGTATAGACTTAATTTTGTTACTTCACATAGTCTTTAGAGTTGCATTTGACATAGAGATAAGTGATGGATCAACAAGACTAAACGTAATGACTTCGGGAGAAGCTTGTTAGTGATTAAATTGTTCCATATTATACTTATACTGTTACCTCTTTCATTTTGTAGTAACAATGCTCGGGAGGGTAAGTTAAAATTATGACTAGTGAATCACCAATTATGTCACAAATTATTTCGTAATAATTTTTATCTAGATTAAAGTGAACATAGTCTAAAGTGGATTAATGACTCTGGTGTTATTTACTATTAAAATTCATTTGTTGAAGTATTTATTATTCTTTTGAAAAAAATTGTACACATAGTATATTCATTTAGATTAGATTAATTGCTTAAAACCCTTGATTAATTATTTTTCTTATCAAATTGTCAAATTTATTTTTCACAAAATTTGTCTCAATTTTTAGTCTTTAAGGAGACGATACTCATTAACTTATCATTTTATTACTTGTTACGATTGTGTATACTTGCACATATGTCACGATTAATTTTATATATTTACACATCAAGACAAGTTTTTAGCGTTATTATCGGGGATTGTTTTAGAATCATTATTTGTGAAGTTTATTTTTGCAGCTCAATTTATTTATTTATTTTCTCTTCTTTTTTTATTATTATTTACTTCTTTTCTGGTGTTTATGAACGTTGATTAAATTATCGACTTACTCTTAGTAGAACATGAAATAGAACGAAATTTTAAACAACTGAGATGAGAAAGACAAGCATAAAGACAAGTTGAAGAAATGAACCCCGAAATTCAAAATCAAGGTCAAGTAAATGGGGCTAATCAAGCTCACAACCCAATCCTTGTTGCTGATGACAGGGATCGAGCCATAAGATAATACACAATGCCATTTTTTAATGAGCTTAATCCGAGAATTAGAAAACTCGAGTCGAGGTACTGTAATTCGAGCTGAAGCATGTTATGTTTCAAATACTTCAAATAGTGGGTCAATTTAGCAAAATGCCCACTAAGGATTCACACCTGCACCTTCAATTGTTCATGGAGGTGAGTGATTCTTTTAAGATGGCTGGGGTAGCAGCAGATACAATGAGATTAAAATTCTTTTCATACTCCTTTAGAGACAAAGCTAGAGCTTGGCTTAACTCATTGCCACCTGATTCAATCTTTACCTGACAAGAATTAGTGGAACGATTTCTAGTCAAATACTTCCTGCCTAATAGAAATGCTAAGTTGAGGAATGAGATCACAACCTTTCAACAATCAAACGATGAATCCTTATATCTGGCATGAAAAAGATTTAAAGAATTATTGCGCAAATGCCCTCATCACGGGATTCCACATTGCACCCAAATGGAGACCTTCTATAATGTTCTCAACGCACACACGAGGATAATAGTGGACGCTTTAGCTAATGATGCTCTCCTCTCTAAGTCTTATAATGATGCTTATGACATCATTAAGAGAATTTCCAGTAACAATTACCAGTGTTCGACCAATAGAACATGAGGAAGATGAGTAGCAAAAGTACGTGAAGTGGACACTTTCACTTCACTTGCAGCTCAAGTATCTTTTATCTCTTTAATGATAAAATTTTTTACTGCTAATGGTCTTAATAATGTTGCAGCCCAACCACCAAGCCAATTTGACAACATTTCTTACATATATTGTAGGGATGGGCACTTGTTTGACAACTGCCCATCAAATCCAGAGTCTGTCTACTATGTAGGAAATCAAAATTAGAAAAGAAGTGGGAAGGGACTACAGTCCAATTTCTATAACCATTCATGGTGAAACCATTCAAACTTCTCCTACAGTAACCAAGGAGCTAAACCTAGTAACAATTACATGAAGCCTAGGTTAAATCACCACCAAATTTTAATCAACAAGTTCAAAAGCCACATCGAGCTGAACCTGCCAATAGCCTAGAGGAGTTGTTGAAATCATACATGGCCAAGAATGATGCCTTGATCCAAAAACAAAAGACCACTTTGAAAAATTTGGAGAACCAAGTGGGTCATCTGGCTACTAAGCTTCGTAATAATCGTAATAGACCAAAGAAGCTTTACCAAGTGACATGAAAAATCCAAGGAATAAGGGTAAGGAGCATTGAAAAATGATCCTTTTACGAAGTGGAATGACTTTTGAAACCAAGGTAGTTGATGTTAAAGACAAGTCTACAGATAGAGAAGAAATTCAACTGGAAGTTGAAATTGTCACACCATAGAAGCCAGAGTTTAAAAACTCCGATGAGGTAAATTCTAACACAATCAAATATAATAATCTAATACCTGCATTAGATGCAGAACCCAAACCTCAGAAGAGTTGTCCAATCCAAGCTAAGGTTCCATCACCTCAATATCCACAATGATTGAAACAATAGAAGCATGAGGTGTAGTTCAAGAAGTTTTTAGATGTTCTTAAGCAACTTCATATCAATATTCCATTGGTAGAAGCTTTAGAACATATACCAAATTATGCTAAGTTCATGAAGGACATTATCCAAAAAGTGAAGACTTGGGTAGCTTGAAATTGTAGCATTGACAAAGGAGTGTAGCGTATTTTTACAAAACAAGTTACCTCTAAAGCTAAAGGAACTAGAAAGCTTCATTATACCATTCAACATTGGTGAATTTTATCATGGGAAAGCTCTATGTGATTTAGGAGCGAGCATTAACTTGATGTCGATGTCTGTATTCAAGAAATTGAGTATAGGTGAAGTAAGACCAGTAACTGTAACAGTTCAACTGGTGGATTGATCAGTAGCACATTCGAAAGGAAAGATTGAAGATGTTCTAGTACGTGTTGATAAGTTTATCTTCGCTGCTAACTTTCTTATTTTATATTTTGAAGTAGATAAGGAAGTACCAATCATCTTAGGGAGACCCTTCCTTGCAACTGGTGGAACATTAATCAATGTACAAAAAGGAAAACTCATTATGCGAGTTCAAGATGACCAAGTAACTTTTAATGAGCAAAAAGTGACGAAATTTCCAGATTTAGTTGAAGATTGTTCTATAGTGGTCGAATTAGAATCCTTAGTGTCAACAGAATAGGAGCTGAATTTTGTAAAAGACACATTAGAGATTATTTTAAGATCTAATCCACCAAAAGATGAAGAAGGTATGGATCAAACAGCTTTGTTGAAAGCAAACTATGCGCAACCATCTCGATTTTAGTATTTGGAGCTAGAATCTCGAGAATACACATAATCCAGAACATCAATTGAGGAACCACCTACACTAGAACTCAAGGTACTACCTTCTCATTTAAAATATGTTTTTCTTGGCGACTCCTCTACTTTCCCTGTAATTATTTCAGTAGATTTAACTAAAAGCCAAGAAGAGAAACTGATTCAAATCTAGAAAAATTCCAAAAAAGCGGTTGATTGGTCTATAGCTAACATTCGAGGGATATGTCACACTCCAAAATTGGGCTTTAAAGTTTTGAGGGTATTTTAGGAATTTTAGCCTATATGTGTTTAATTTTTTTTAAGGTTGGTAATCAGTAATGTTTTCTATAATGACTATTAGAATATTAAATAAATTTCTAAAAATTAGTTTTAAATAAATTTAATTTTGAAAATATGACTAATTTTTAAAAGAGTCAAAATATAGAGTTTTTATGAAGTAATTTGACCAAACTTTAAAAATCAACCAAAAAACCCCCACTTTCACTTATATTTTTCATGTTAAAAACCCTCAAGTATTTGTGTTTGTCATCCCTTGGTATTCCATCTCTCCCAATCGATTTATACTTCTAACTCTTAATTCCCTTTGAATTCTAATATCCTTAGAACTTTAGGTACCTATAAAAACCAAGAGAAACACCTAAAAATCTTCATCACCTTCATCTTCTTCATCATCTTCTCCAAACTTGGGTTTTTCGAATTCGTGTCAAAACTCATTTCTCTTCAAGCAAAGGTGACCAATTGTTTTCCTATGAGTTTTAAATGATATCTAGTCCTTTAAAATAAGTTTTTAGCCATTAAAACGCAAGGTTTGAATAAAAGTAAAAAATGAGGTCTTTAATGGTGAAATTCGGGTTTGTATATGAAAACTTGATTTTAAAGTGTTTTTCAACTTGTTTTAACATGATTAGAAGGTTTCTAAAGTTACTTTAAAGTTTCGTTAAGTATTTCTCGAGTTTTAATGAATTTTTGTCATTATAGCCATTGTATATCGAAAATATTCGGTATTTTAAAACATGTAGTTTTGTGTGGTTTAAAGCTTGAGAATCATTCATGGGTAAATATCTAGATTAATAGAATTCTTTTCATATGAAAAGATTAAGTGTAGACCAAAATATTAGAATTTAAAGTTTACTAAGTTTAAGGTTTTGGTCTAAGTGAACATAGCTTAGGCTATTATTTATGATTGTATGAGATGTGTGAATGACTAATTTTTGCTTGTGAATTTGTGTGATATATGTGGTTGAAGTGATAGAATTGATACAACCTTGAACAAGCAAAGATAAAGGTAAAGGAAAGTTTGTCTAAGCTTTCGGGTTTTTAAAGAAAGTGTATATTTGGTGAGTGTTTTGGAATAGTTACTCGTAGACGATTCATTGTGTATTTGAGAATTTAGAGATAGCCTAAACCCCTACTCTAAATTTCGAGTGTAAGTGTTCTTATATCCGTGCTTAAATATTAATATGATTTGTGCTCAAATATTAATGTGATTTATGCTTAAATATTAATGTGATTTGTGCTTAAATATTAATATGATTTATGATTAAATATTAATGTGATTTGTGCTTAAATATTAATATGATTTGTGCTTAAGTATTAATGTGATTTATGCTTAAATATTAATATGATTTGTTCTCAAATATTAATATGATTTGTGCATAAATATTAATATGACTTGTGCGCAAATATTAATGTGATTTATGCTTAAATATTAATATGATTTGAGCTCAAATATTAATATGATTTGTGCTTAAATATTAATATGATTTATGCTCAAGTTTCATAACACTCAGTTTTTTATTTAATTTTTGGACTAAATTTGGCAAGTAAGAAGAACCATGGCCAACCTCCTATGTTACCTTAAGTTAGAGAATTTATTTCCTCCACTAAGAGGTCAAACTTACCAAAAGTGAGGGAACATGATCCCCTTTATGCTTCATGTCTCCCTCACTTTCCCCAAGATCACAATTCCCTTATTTTTTAGTGTTGACCCTTGCCTCTCTCTTCTATTGACTGGCTACTCCCTAACACTCCCATTTGATCTTTATTTTTCAATTTCAAGCCACCATACACCACTTTCTTTTCTGTCCTTTTTACCGCTGGCCACTACCACCATTTTTGCATATTTGTTTTCCTTCCTCCACCATAAACCGAACAATGACAACTTGAGCACCACCACCTAAGATTAAACCTCCACCCAATTGCATCTCCAACCACCGTCCGTCACCGCTAGAACCGCGTCGCCGTGGAAGCTCTCTCTTTTTTTCTCCTCTTTTCCTCTCTTCTCTTCTATTTCTCTTTTCCTCTCCCTTAAGTCAAACCTTTGAACCACCATCGTGTGTGGCAATCGAACCTCTATCGAGTGACACCGAACCGTCATCGTCACTTCCGGTGACCAAAACTCCCCATTTCAACTCTTTTCCCCTTTTTTCATTAATGCCGATCCTTACAAAATTTTATTCATAATTTTTGTAGTTCGTTTATTTCGTAAGATCATTCCTTTCTCTAAAATTGATCCTTTTTAATTAGTCATTTGTTTCCAAGTGATCAAAGATTAACTAAAGGATTTTAAATAAATTAATGAAGCCTTGATCTAGCATCCCCATGCCTTGGTCGAATGGTATTAAGTCCTTCATAGGATGTTAGTTTTTAATTTTTATTGTACTATTATGATTATATTACTATTATTTCATCATCGCTTTGAAGGTCAAGACGAAAATCAAAGGAGAGACCCTTGAATCCGCTTCAAGTACTCATCTTCTAAGAGAGTTTAGAACGAGGGTAAGAATTGTTAGATCTTTATAGATCGTCTCTAGTAACAAATAATATTACAACAGACTCTAACCCATGACCCATATTTTTAATAGATTGTCGTGAGAGTAGATCGAGTGATGTCGTGCTTAAGGACTAAGGCAAAAGATCTGCAAGATTAAGGTGTGAGATTTAGTATTATGTATGTGTATATGTTACTTTAATAATTAAATCGATAATATGTGACAAGTGAAATCTTGATTATAAGAGAGTCATTAAATTACTCAAAAGCGAAGGATCCAAGTAAGTGACTCGTACCTAACACTTTTGATGAAAAGTATGTCTTGTATGTTTCGATGTGATTATTGTTGATGTATGATTTTATGTTCAAATCTTGATCTCATGACATGTGATACGTAGCTATGTTAAGTATGTGATTTGAGCATGTGAATATGTATGTGATTATCGAGATCTATGATCTAAATGTGAAAAATATGTTAACCATGTTAAAAAGTGAAATATGTGATTTGTGAGCATATCTTTATGCCTAAGTGTTAAGTGATTCACATGGGTTAAATGAGTTTCATGTCACATGCATGGGGTGGGATTTGTGAAAGGTGGAAGATGTGGCCATTTTTGGCAATTATGTGAAATGTGGCCATTAATGGCAATTATGTGACAGTTTATTTGCAAAGTGACTATAAACTTATGTGACTGTTTTACGATAAATATGTAGTGGCTTGTCCACGAAAATTGGCTTTGTTGGATAGACGAGTTCTAGGGAACCCGTATGTGGTGTGTAATACAGATGGGTAGGAACTTTTACAAAATATGCATCGTTTTCAAATATGTGCATTAACATAATCATGCATAACATTATTGACAATATATGTGATTCTATAAATATGTGAAATTGATGTGTATGTTGATTTGTATTTGTTTCCTTATATGTGAATGTGTGTTACTGTAGGAAATTTCACACTAGGCCTTCAAAAGTTCACCAATGTTATTTTAATGTGTTTTCAGATAATCCTCATGGTTAGGACTCGGATTCAGTCGATAGAGTGGCTCTCTCGCTTATTTGTGGATTTTATGGCCTATGGAATTTTATTTATAATTTGGATTTTGATTTTTTTTCTTATTATTTTTGGGTTTTTTATGTGTTTTTATTTAAATTGTGGTATGAATGTTAAACTTTGTGATTTTGGGTTATTTACTAAGATGCATGACATTTTTAAACTAAATAAATTAAGTGATGATTTCTAATAAATTTGCTTTTGCAATGTTAATGAATAAAAATGAACTCGTGTTTATCAAACGAAACGTTTTCTCTCAAAATACATATATATTCAAAATTGGTTTTAAGAATGATCAAATTACAAAATGATTTCAAAATTATGTTTTTAAGAAAATAATGACCACTTATTTCAAACTCGCATTTTGGCCATTTAACGTGGCCAATGTAATCACTCAGATTAGGCCATAACGTCTAAACTCGATTTGGGAGGTTACATTAGTTAGTATCAGAGCCCGTTTCAAAAGTCAGCTGTGATTAAAATATTTTTTGAAAAATCGTCATGCATCATAAAAAGAGTATATTAGGAATTACCATGCCACATGTGAAATATTTTGAAAATCTGAGACCCTCCGACGCCAATCTGAGGTAAGTGATCTTTAGTACTGTAAAAACTACGTACTTGTGAAACTATAGATAGCAAAACTATAGGAAACTATAGAAGAGAAAATGATAAAGACTTTAGTGTTAGACAGGCTCTAGGTGATAATGTGACTCGATTAATAAATCGAATAAAACAATGATTAGAAAACATACAAGTGATAACACATCTCTATTTACAGATTTGTCATAAAACTATTAAAAGAATGAGTACTTGTGGAGTTAGGACTCGTAGAATGAGGGCTCGTGAAGAATTGGCCCAAGGGACCCAAGTCGACTCGTCTACTTTTAGGGTACGAACCCTTGAACCTGTGGCCGAAAATGTGGATCGTGCACTGAATGCTGAGGAAATTCAGCAAGAACCTGCTAATGAATTAGTTTCCCAAGCAATGCTTCGAGTGCTTGAGCATGTGATGGGTGCCTAAACGGGAGTTAATAATCGAGGAATTATAGTTGAGCGACTCCACTCTAATAGAGAAGAATTATTTAGGGGAGTTGCTTGGACATTGTAGTTGAATATTGGTTAGAGGCGATAGAATGGATTTTAGATGACATGGAGTGCACTTCGAACAAAATCTTAGAGGAACTGTGTCTTTGTTGCGAGATGAGGCTTATCACTGGTGGCAGGCTATTATAAGAGGTACTCAAGCTGAGAGGTTGGTGTGGGAATACTTTCTAGAGGCTTTCCAAAAAAAGTACATAGGCGCTAGGTACGTCGAGGCCAAACGCCTTGAGTTTATTGAGTTGAAGCAGGGCGACATGACGATGGCTGAGTGCAAGGCTGAGTTCTCGAAGCTTAACCGTTATGCTCCTAGTGGCTAAGGAGCAAAACAAGTGCGCTCGATTTGAGTTCGGGCTAAGTGCAAATTTGATGGTGCAAGTGGTCCCATTATGAGAAAGAGTCTTCAAAACTTTGGTGGAGAAAACTAAAATCTGTGAGGAAGTGAGGTGCATTAAGCGTAAAAGGAAGGACAAGGCTAAGGCCCCTGCTAAGAGAGAATCGAGCCTAAATGTTCAGGCTCCATACCCTGTTAAGCAGGTTAGAGATGATCGACCTAGTCAGAATGTGGCAGCATCTTTAGGTAGGATTCTTAACTATGCCATTTGTGATAAAAAGCATACTGGAGAGTGTTAGAGGAGCATGGAAGCATGCTTGAAATGTGGGTTGTTGGACTACAAGATTATTCAAGACTCTCCACAACTGAATGATCAGGTGTAAGCTCAAGGGTAGAATAAGACCCCTAATCAGAGAGTTGAACCGTAACCTCGTAGAGATTAGGGACAAAATCAAGGAGGTAATGCTGGTTAGAGGTAACGAGCATTAGGCCAAGGTGTTAATTGAACAAATACGAGGCAATAGACACTTATCTATGCCGCTAGACGTAGAGAGGATCGTGATGCATCTGACGTTATAGTAGGTATTTTTACCATTAATGTTATTCCATATTTTGCACTTATTGATATTGGATCTAGCCATTCATACATATCTTGTAATATGGATAATAAACTAGGAATTCGGGTAAAGAAAACTGTAAGTGATGTAGTTGTACTTAGTTTTGTAGGACAATTGGTACGTGTAAATAAGACCTATAAGCGATGTTCGTGCCAAGTCCAAGGCATAGTGTTTCTTGTCGACTTAATGGAGTTGCCATTCAGAGAGTTTGATCTCATATTGGAGATGGACTGGCTAAGTGAGCTCCCTATTAGTCTCGACTGTGATAAGAAATGAGTTAGCATAAGGACTCTAGAAGGGAGTGAAGTGATTATGATTGGGGAATGTAGGGACTTGTGGCAAACAAGTTGATTCATAAAGGATGTGAGGCATATCTAGCCCACATCTTAGACACGAAGTTGGATAGTGCGGTGATGGAAAACATCCATGTGATTAAGGAATTTCTCAATGTCTTTCCAAAAGAATTGTCTGGTTTACCTCTACCCCATTAGGTTGAATTCGGGATTGAGAGGTTGCTAGAACAACATCGGTGTCCATAGCACCCTATCGCATGGCTCTTCCAATCTCTTTTGCTATTTAATTTAACATCAACTTCTCCTTCCCTATATTTTGTGTCATCTTTTGCTTTGCCAATCCCTCTCAATCTCTGTTAAACACCAACACCTAATTTCCTTTGAATTTTAATAACCTTAAATCCTTAAATACCAATAAAAACCAAGAGAAACACCGAAAAACCTTCATCACCTTCATCAACTTCATCATATTCTCCAAGCGTGGGCTTTTCTGGATTCATGTCAAAGCTCATTTTTCTTTAACCAAAGGTAATTAATTATTTTCCTATGAGTTTTAAATGATATCTTTTTTTTTAAACTAAGCTTTTTTAGCCATTAAAACACAAGTTTTGAATAAGAGCCGAAAATAGAGTCTTTAATGGTGAAATTTGGGTTTGTGTATAAAACTTGATATTAAAGTGTTTTTGAACTTGTTTTAACATTATTAGAAGGTTTCTAAAGTTACTTTGATGTTTTGTTAAGTATTTCTCGAGTATTAATGAATTTTCGTTATTATAACCATTGTGTCGAAAATATTCGATATTTTAAAACGTGTAGTTTTGTGTGGTGTAAAGGTTGGAAATCAGTCGTGAGTTAATATGTAGATGAACGAAATTCGTTTCATGCGAAAAGATTAAGTGTAGAATGAGATGTTGGAGTTTAAAGTTTATTAGGTTTAAGGTTTCGATTTAAGAGAACATAGCTTAGACTATTGTTTATTACTGTATAAGATGTGTGGATGATTGTTTTTTGCTTGTATATTTATGTGATATGTGTGGTTGAAGCGTTAGAATCTGTAGGACCTTCAACAAGCAAAGATAAAGGGAAAGGAAAGCTTGTCTAAGCTTTCGTGTTTTTAAAGAAAGCGTATATTTGGTGAGTGTTTTGGAATCACTGCTCATAGTCAATTCATTGTGTATTTGGAAATTTAGAGATTGCCTAAACCCTACTCTAAATTTCAAGTGTAAGTGTTCTTATATCTATGCTTAATATGTGAAACATGTGCTTGTGTAATTGTGAAAAGAGAATTAAGATGTGATATTATGAACAAACATGAGATGTTGTGACATATGCTATAAGGTTACGATGACTGTTGTGAAAGTGAATATGTGGGTATGTTGTTCATGCTATGTGACTGATTATATTGTGATAATAAAGTGATTATGTAGTGCATATATGATAAAAATATGTAATAATAATAATAATGTGGATATTTTGGCTTTGTGATCTTATGAGATCTTTGGATATAGTTGGCATGCCATAGGATTGTGAGTACTCACCTTTGTGTTGTGATATATGTGAGGTGTTAAGGCCTAGGGACATGTTAGAGAGATAAGGGAATATGAACTATGCTCCATTCAACGGGTTATGTTTGGTGTGTTGGAGAGTGTTAGTTACATACTTCACTTATGGGATATGTTTCGACTCTATGTGTCCAATGCTAGTGTGTTGGAGATTCGCATATCCAATGTGTGATGATAGAGCTCACTATATGTTTCATAGTCTCAACAGCCAAATTATCATAAACTGGGTTTGATTGTGATTATATTTGCATATATGGTTGAACATACTTGTATGAAGTATGTTGAAAACTAAGTGAAAACAAAAACAAGAAAGATGTTATGAACATGTTGTTTGATTGTTAGGTTGATGCATGATGATTGTTTATGTAGTGGTTATTCTAGGCACCCATTAAGCTTGTTAAGCTCATCCACTTCTTTTTAACCATTACAGATACTTAGTACTAGTGTGAGTGATGTGGTCTCGAGGGTGAATCAAGCCAAGTCAACCTTTTTACTTTTATTTGTAAGTTTATAAGTTATTTATGTTTTGGAAACCTACGGCAATGTGCTAGGCAATATGGTGGATTTATATTGGTTTTTGTTGTGTTACTTTAACTATTTGCATGTCATTATAGACTTGAGAATATGACATTTGAGACAATTTAAGGTTTGTTTTATATGATAAATATTTTATAGTTGATAAATCGATGTAAGATGAAATTATTTAATATTAAATTGATTTTTTGATAACTATGAGAAGTGTGGTAATGAGAAGGTGCATGTCTAGGATTGTCTCCGGCTTGGAAAGGCTTGGTTTTTAAGCGGTCAAATTTGACTCACCTCCCTTTCTTGGGACCCTATCTGGTGCACATTTCACATTCACTTATGTGGTTTTTTCCCTAAAAAGAAGAAAAATTTGCATGTGAATTAAAACGTTTAAAATGAGGTAAGCATGATGTGAGACAATAGTGTGGCATCCTAGTATTCGAGCTCGACAACAGAGTCAGGTATAAAGTGTTACATTTTATGGTATCAGAGTCAGGTTCAATAACACTCGGACCTAGGATATTGTTGTGTGTAGTGGGTTTTTAAACCCTGAATGGTTAAATCATGTTAATTTCTTGTTGAATTGTTGATGTGTGTTTGATTGTTATGCATATGGGGTAAGAATGGGAACACATTGTCTTAAATCCTAAAGTTTTCTTCTAGGATCGTGACTTGGATCATTTCTCTCGCCACTCACAACTTTGGCTTGTTTATATGTGTTTATAATATTTACAATATGCCTCCTAGACGTGTTAATGTGAGTGCAATCATATTTGTATGGTTTGAGTGATTTAGCTAATAAGTAGAAAATTTCGACAGAGACTATTGAGTTAGGAAAATTGATTACAAGTTCTTTAGATGAGAGTGTCGTAGTGAATAGAGGAAACTGTTAGCAAAAGTTACTGTAGAATAATTCGTGAAAGTGAATAGAATCATTAAGAAAAGTTGTAAGAAGTTAAAAACAATAAGAATTAGAGTGCGCAATGAAAGTGTGTTGGTTAGTTTAAAAGTAAAAATAGCATATTTTGCGATAAATCGATGTAAGATGAAATTATTTAATATTAAATTAATTTTTTGATAAATGTGAGAAGTGTGGTGATGAGAAGGTGCGTGTCTAGGATTGGATCTGGCTAGGAAAGACTTGATTTTTAAGCGGTCAAATTTGACTCACCTACCTTTCCTAGGATCTTAGCTGGTGCACGATTCACATTCACTTCTTCGGTTTTTCCCTACAAAGAAAAAAAATTGCATGTGAATTAAAACATTTAAATGAGATAAGAATAATATGCGACGGTGGTGTGGTATTCTAATATTCGAGCTCGACAATTGAGTCGGATATAGGGTGTTACAGAAAGTGTGTGTACGTTTGATTCCTCCCCAAAAAGGTCCAAGTAGCTTTAGAGGAGGATAGAGCATCAGGTGTTTTAGCTCATAATGTATTTATGTAATCCTTTTGAAATTATTTTTAGTTTTTTTTTTACAGAAAAAAATGAAATCAAATAAATAACTGATGAAATAAGTTAATGACATTTTATACCAAAAAAAAAAAGAATTGAGATTGATTTTTTATTATTTAAAAATTTATCAAGTTATATTTAATTTATCTTTATCTTAAATATATTTGATGATTGTATGTATTTAAAACCTTAATAATTAATAAATAATAATAAATTATTTTTTAAAAATAGAAAATTTATATGATAAACAAATTAACTATCATTTCGACACTTATAGCTTTTGTTAAAAAATAATTACTATATAATTCACAAAAAAATATTACTATATTATTTTAAAATAAAATTATAATTTTATCAAAAAACTTATAAAATCTAGTTATTCAATACATTATACTACATAACTGAATAAATTATGACCAAGGTTAGCGAGCTTACAAAAACTATTGATTTTTAAATTCAATATAAAATCATAATTAAGCTAAAAATTTTAAAAATGAAATTAAATAAAAGTAATAAATTAATTTAAAATTAAAAATGAACTTTCTAAAAAAATTAAAATAAAATTATATTAAGACAAATAAAATATTCAACTTCCACAAAACAATAATAATAAACATTAATTTAAAAATATTAATAATATTACAACATGTTTTTGTTTTCAATATTAATAATAGCTTGGTTGGCATCGATATTGTTACTAGTGCAAGAGAACGTGAGTTCGAGTACGCTGAAGTATATTATCCTCCTATTTATTTGAAATATATAAAATAGTAATGAAAATCAAATATTTTTTTATGATGAAAACAAAACATATCAAATAATACTAAATGCTATATATTTTAATGTGATTATCTAAATACTACTTGATTGAAAATGCTTTGATAATGCACTATTTATAATGCTAAGTCTTAGTTTTGACTCGTGTATAACAGTAACAATAATCAAGTGATAACCAATTTATAGTAATAAATATAATTTAATATGAGTCAAAAGTCTAAATGATAATAATATTATTTGTTTTATATTTTATATAAAAACATTATTAATTAAATAATTTTAATTATAATTATTTTATCTTAATAATATATTATCTGTTATAAAATAATCAAATAAAATGCTTTTAAAGTAAGCAATAGATCAAATCAATAGAAATTTTTTTCGAATATTCATTTCACTTACATAAGGATTTTATTTATAAGTAGTTGACATTCAATGTAACACAAATAAATGAAGCTTACTTAAGTGCTTTATTAATACATACATTAAACAACTTACATATTGCTTTCATAATGAATGTGGGGGTTTTATCTCATAAATGAGGTGGGGTTAGAGTATAGACATCCACATTTATTTATTTGTACCGTTCCCCATTGGATGTCCATTAGAGAAAATTGTGCCTCATTAAAACCTTTATTAGGAAAAACCTTGTGGGATAAAAACCTAATGAAAGAAAAAGAGTACACAATTTCCTATTACAAGTTGTCTCATTAAAAACCTTTACCAGGAAAATTGAGTGGGACAAAACCTTGTTTAAAGGAAAAGAGTACAATGTGTTTTAGACTCCCCTTAATGGCAACATCACATTATATCTTTGAGTCGACGCATTCCAATCTTGTGTCGTAATCACTCAAATGTCGAAGTTGGCAATGCTTTGGTAAAAAGAACTACTAAATATCACTAGAACGAATTTGTTGAACTTCTACATCACCTTTTTCTCAAGATAATGAGTGAAGAATAATTTTGGTGAAATATGTTTCGTTCTGCACCTTTCATGTAACCACCCTTCAATTGAGCTATACATGCTGTATTATCTTCGTATAAGATAGTTGACATCTTTTCCTGTAAAGGCAAATTACATATCTTCAAGATATGTTGGGTTAATAACCTTAGCCAAACACACTCTCGACTTGCCTAATGCATTTGTCACGTCCCTAAAACTTGATGCTTAGAGCATGCGGCCTTAGACGCTTCTTGATCACAGCAACGCCTAAGTAAGCCTGAAACTGATCAAACCTAAAGTGCTTAGATCCTTGCGGAAGCAAAAGAACTCTGAAAGAAAAGACAAAACAAAAGACAAGGAAGAAATTTGGGTGAATGATTTTGTATATTCCTAAAAAATGAAGTGTGTAAAATGAGGTGGGGGTAAGCCTCTATTTATAGTTGAAGGCCCCTACATCCAATGGTTAAGATTAGAGTACATCGACGGTCTAGATACAATGATATCTATAATATCCCTTAATCTAAGGAATTCTAGTCAAACATTCCTAAGATAAGAGATTACAAAGGATGTGGAAAGAATACAAAGGGAATATGCTAGATTATGTGCTACTTGCCATATCTACTTTACAAGGCTCTTCAATCCTAAGTGTTGGGCCAATTCGGATGGGTGGTGATAGGCCCAAGATGCTGTGGAGTGCTTCTTGGGCAGCTTGATGCATGCTGGTATCGGGCCTTGGTGCACGATCCTTGACATTCTTCCTCACTGAATCTAGTGATGCCCTCGTCACTCGGCTAGCATGGTATCGGTCCACTTGGTGTTTGAATTGCCACAGGCCCTTGGCTAGTTCCCAACTACCCTTACTGTCGAGAAGTCCCTTCCACTGAACAAAATATTCGTGCCTTGGTCGGTAACGTGGTCGTCGAATAACTCTCTCCGCTTGGATCTCTTGAACTTCATTCTCATAAGAGATCTTCACTCCGACTAGTGCTTGGTGTGATTTGCCTCGATTCAGATCTGACTCATCTTGATGGTAAGGCTTGAGTAGGCAAACATGGAACACTGGATTAGCTCAGATGGTTGGTGGTAACTCCAATCGATAGGCCCTGGTGCCTACCCACTTCACAACTCTGAACGGACCCTCGTATCTTCTCACAAGCCCTTTGTGCACGGTCGGGTTGTGCAAGATCCTTGTCAAATTGGCAAGGACTAGATCACCAACCTGGAAATTCACGTCCTTACGCTTTCGATCTACCCACTTCTTGGTCCACGTTCGTGCTTTGTGTAAATAAGCTCGGGCTAAGTCATGATGCTTTTGCCACTTCGTGGCAAACTTGTGTGCTGCTGGATTTGGTCCCTTATACTTGGTAACAACCGTGTTGGGTGTAAGCGGTTGTTGCCCGGTCACGATCTCGAATGGACTTTGGTTTGTGGGCTCACTCCGTTGCAAGTAGTAAGAAAATGGAGCCACATCCAACAGTTTTGGCCAGTCGCGCTGTGTTGCACTCACACAGTGTCTCCAATAGATCTCCAAGAGTGCATTCACTCATTCAGTTTGCCTATCGGTTTGGGGGTGAACACTTGTTGAAAAGTTCAAGCTTGATTCCATGAGCTTGAATAATTTGGTCCAGAATCTCCCCGTGAATCGAGTGTCCCGATCACTGATAATCGTCTTTGACACTCCCCAATATTTGACCACGTGCTTGAGGAAAAGACGAGTTGCCACCTCAATTGGACACACCTTGGACGCTAGAATGAACCTCCTATACTTTGAAAACCTGTCAACAATAACCATAATGCTTGACAAGTTGTCAGTGTTAGGCAAACCGACAATAAAGTCCATGGAAACACTTTCCCATGGTCGCTCGGGAATGGGTAATAACTGCAATAGTCCTGCCAGTTTCTTCATCTCTATCTTATCCTGTTGGCACACAAGACTAGTCTTCACATAGGCTTCAACATCTGTGCCCATATGCGACCAGTAATAGTGTTCTGCAATCAGTGCCAATGTCCGGTTCATCCCCGGATGTCTCGCCCACTTAGACTCATGGCATTCCCTCATGAGCCCCTTACGTAATTCTACAAATTGAGGCACATAGAGGTGATGTCCTCGAGCATATAACAAGTCCTCTTGAAGCCAAAACTTTCTAGTCTTCCCTTATTTGGCATAATCAATACGCATTTTGGCTGTTGGGTCATGTGACAACCCCTATTTGATGCGCTCCAATAGTTGTCCCTACGGCAAGCTAACAAACTCCATGTTGTACCTTTGGCTTAGGGCATCGGTAACAAAATTCACCTTTCCTGGTTTGTACTTAATGGAAAAATCAAATTCTGCGAGGAATTCCTACCATAGGACTTGCTTTGGAGACAACTTCTTTTGGGTTAGAAAATAACTATTGGCAACATTGTCTATGTATACCATAAACCTGGACCCAAGTATGTGGTGATGCCAAGTGCGCAAGCAGTGCACCACTGCAGTTATTTCCTTCTCATGGACCGTGTACCTCCTCTCGGTCTCATTGAGCTTCCGACTTTCAAAGGGAACCGGATGTCCTTCTTGCATAAGTACCCCACCAATGGCAACATCGGATGCATCGGAGTAGATCTCGAAAGGCTTGGTGTGATCTGGCAACACCAACACTGGTTCACTTACCATGGCCTTCTTTAATTGTACAAAGACATGTTGGTAATCGATGCTCCAATCCCACGCCTTGTCCTTCTTTAGTAACTCGATCAAGGGTGCAGCTATTTTGGAGTAGTCTTTGACGAACCTTCGATAGTAATTGGCTAGCCCCAAGAAGGATCTCAACTCTGTCACCTTGGTTGGTGGCTCTTAATCTTCAATTGCCTGAATTTTGGCCTCATCCATTTTGATCTTGCCACCTCCCACAATGTAGCCTAGGAAAGGGACCTTCTGTTGGGCAAATGAGCACTTCTATTCTGACATAGAGCTCGTTTTCTCGCAAGACTTTGAACACCTTTCTCAAATACCCCAAATGCTCCTCGAGTGTCTTGCTATAGATCACAATATTGTCAAGGTAGACAATAACAAATTGATCAATAAAGGGTTGTAATACCTTGTTCATGAGGGTGCAAAAAGTGGCGGGAGCGTTCGTGAGACTGAAGGGCATCACTAAGAATTCATACGAACCATAGCGTGTCACACAAGCAATCTTTGGTTCATCTCCTTCGGCTATTCAAACTTGATAATATCCGTACCTCAAATCCAACTTTGTAAACCACCTTACACCACCAAGTTGATCGAACAAGTCGGTAATGAGCGGATCGAGTACTTGTTCTTCACAATAAGCTTGTTCAAAGCTCGATAGTTGATACACATTCGAAGCATCCCATCATGCTTCTTCTGAAAGAGTACCGGCACACCATAGGGTACCTTGGACTGTCGGATATAACCTGTATCTAGGAGTTCCTTCAATTGTCTGCGCAACTCCTCTAACTTGGGTGGAGTCATTCGGTAAGGGGCTCTAGCGGGTGGCTCCACATTCGGCACGAGTTCTATCTTGTGATCCACCTTTCTTTTTGGTGGCAAGCTTTTGGGCAACTCGACAGGCATCACATCTTTGAATTCTGCCAACACTTGTCCCACCTTTTTTAGGACCTCAACGGACTTGGTAGGTTGCTCATCAACCAACGCAACTAAGTAAGTTGGTTTCTCCTTGCGCACCCTATTGCTAAACTTGATGGTTGATAGCATCTTGGCTCCAACTCCGACCTCTCGGGTTACCGAAACAATGCATTGATGTTTCGGATCAAGAATGCATAAACAATCGGTAAAGGGAACAAACGCATTAACCCGGTCAAGGAAATTAAGCCCAGTCACGAAATTGAAGTCGTCTAGAGGGATTACCTTAATATTTTCCTTACCGGTCCAACCTCCAAGGTTTAACATCACTCCTTTTGCCACCCCCGCAATTGGAGCCTCTTTGGAATTGACGATTTTAATAAACATACTTGCCTTCTCAACACGAAGGTCAAGTCTCTTGGTAGCCCGTTTGGACATGAACAATTCTAAGGCACCGGAGTCCACTAGTGCACTCATTTTTTGGCCTGCCACAGTGATGTCCACGAACATCAGTCCCTTCTTCTTATGACCCTTCTTAACCTCCATGGAGCTAATGATGGAGTTAAGCTTAAGAGTTTCCTTCTCTTCAGCATCCTTCCCTCGGATGGCAGCGGCTTTCTCGTTTTGAGGACAGTTCCTCACCAAGTGCTTGTCTCCACAATTGTAGCACTTGAAAGGATTGTTGTTCTTCTCCCAAGTCTTGCGAAACTTGATATTACTACCTGTCGGTTTCTCGGACCCCTTCTTGGCTAGTCTTTCCTTGTCTCCCCCACCATTGCCTTTGGATTTTGGCATTGGTTTGGTAGACTCGGACCTTTTGATCTCAAACTCGGCAATGAACTCAACTGCGGACAAGGCTTTAGAAAGCTCTTAGACCCCCATCCGCTTCAACTCTATTTTGGCCCATCGTTGGAGTCCATCCATGAAGGCAAAGAATCCTTTTTCCACGCCCAACTTTGGGATTTGAAGCTTGAGCTCGGTAAATTGGTTGACATAGTCTTGAATTGAGCCATTATGCTTGAGTTGTCGCAATTTTGCTCGGGCTTCTAGTTGCGCATTTTTGGGATAGAACTGTTCCTTGAACTCGAACTGGAACTCACTTCATGTTGCAATAGGAATTTCCCCGTTCTCCTTCTTGGAGCACTTATGTCGCCACCATAAAAGAGCAATATCAGTCAAATAGACAGAAGCAGTGTTTACCTTTATTACTTCATCCGTGACCGTCATGGTTTAAAAGTGCTGCTCCATGGTCCAAATGAAATTCTCAACATCTTGGGCCGATCGTGTCCCTACATACATTTTTAGCTTTCGAACATCGATCCTAGGTGTGGGTGCCGCTATTTCTGACATCATGCCATTCTTTACGGCTCTCTTGTAAATGACAAGCTCACTTCGGAGATCTTTGATCTCCTCCACCAACTCGGCCTTGGACTGCAAGCATGACTTCTTCTTTCAGAGAATTATCCGATTAGTCTAACTTCTCATACATGTCATCGAGAAGGCCTTGAACCGCAAGCATGACATCTTATTTAAGAGAATCCACTCTCTCAAAGTACGGTTCTGTCTTGTCTTAGGTCTCCTTGACTTCCTTAATGGAATCTTCAAGTCTAGCGACCCTTAATTCCAAGGCTGAGATGATGTCCCTGGAACTATCTCTCTTCTTCTTCTCAACAGCAGCATGAGTCTCTCGTTCAGTAGCTGGAATCTCGCTTACGTTTTGTGATGCCATCTCTCTCACTTGAACAGGCTCGGATACCACTTTGTCACGTCCCTAAAACTTAATGCTTGGAGCGTGCGACCTTAGACACTTCTTGATCTCAACAACGCCTAAGTAAGCCTAAACCTGATCAAAGCTAAAGTGCTTAGATCCTTGCGAAAGCAAAAGAACTCTGAAAAAAAAGGCAAAACAAAAGACAAGGAAGAAATTTGAGTGAATGCTTTTGTATATTCCTAAAAAATGAAGTGTGTAAAATGAGGTGGGGGTAAGCCTTTATTTATAGTTGAAGCCCCCTACATCCAACGGTTAAGATTAGAGTACATCGACGGTCTGGATACAATGATATCTATAATATCCCTTAATCTAAGGAATTCTAATCAAACATTCCTAAGAAAAGAGATTACAAAGGATATGAAAAGAATAAAAAGGGAATATCCTAGATTATGTGCTACTTGCCATATCTACTTTGCAAGGCTCTTCAATCCCAAGTGTTGGGCCAATTCAGATAGGTGGTGATAGGCCCAAGATACTGCGGAGTGCTTCTTGGGCAGCTTGATGCGTGCTAGTTTCGGGCCTTGGTGCGCGGTCCGTGACACATTGCAATTATTTTAGCATGATTTGAAGAGATGACAGTTAATGTCTACTTTGTTGAACGCCATGATATGACAGTATCTCCACATGTAAATAAATATCTCGTTTGAGATCAACCATTATGTGGATCCGATAAATATCTAGCATCAGCATACCCGACTAATAGGGATTTTGAATCATTTGAATAAAATAACCCCATATCAATGGTCCCTTTGAGATATCTAAATAATTGTCTAATTCCATTCCAATGTCTACGTGTTGGAGAAGAACTAAATCTTGCTAACAAGTTTACAGCAAAAGTCATATCAGGTCTTGTGTTGTTTGCAAGATACATCAATGCCCCTATGACACTTAGATATGGTACTTTAAGACCAAGAAACTCTTCATCATTCTCGCAAGGAAGAAATTAATCTTCATTCACATCTAACGATCTTACAACCATCGGGGTACTCAATGGATGTGCTTTATCCATATAAAATTTCTTTAAGATCTTTTCCGTATAATTTGACTAATGGACATGAATTCCATCTTTTAAATGCTCAATCTACAGGCCAACACAAAACTTTGTTTTTCCAAAATCTTTCATCTCAAATTCTTTCTTTAAATAATTTACTGCATTTTGAAGCTCTTTAGTAGTTCCAATAATATTTAGATCATCAACATAAATAGCAATTATCACGAAGCCTGATCCAGACCTTTTTATAAAAACATACGAACAAATTGTATTGTTTTTATAACCTTCTTTTAACAAATATTCACTAAGACGATTGTACCACATGCGTTCAAAGTGTTTTAATCCATATAAACTTTTCTTTAATTTGATTAAGCAATTTTCTCGAGAAACTCTATATCCTTCAGGGGTTTTAGATCATTCTGGGAATTTCATATAAGTTTTACTATCAAGTGTACCGTACAAATAGGCTGTAACAACATCCATTAGACGCATGCCATGTTTTTCACGTACTACCAAACTAATAAGGTATCTAAACGTGATTGCATCCACCATAGGAGAATATGTCTCTTCGTAATCAATGATAGGCCTTTTCGAAAATCCTTGTGCTACAAGTCGTGCTTTATTTGTTACGACTTCATTTTTCTCATTTCGTTATTGAAGAAATATCCATTTATATCCTACCGGCTTTACATATTCAGGTGTTTGGACTATAGGTCCAAAATCCTCATGTTTAGAAAGTGAATTTAATTTTGCTTGAATTGCATCTTTCCATTTTGGTCAATCTTTTCTATTTCTACATTCCTCAATAGATTTAGGCTTAGGATCCTCATTTTCTTTTACTATTTCAATAGCAATATTATAAGAAAAATTGTTGTCGACAACTATATTTTTTCGATGCCATCTTTTTCCTGAAGTAACATAACTAATTGGGGGTTTTTTATTAAAATAATACAAAAAAATATTATATACCAAAATAATATATTCTCCCTATTATTTACCAAAATGGTACACTTGGGGGGAGTGGTGCCATTTGGTAGGCGGCACCACTGTTCATGTCTGACACAAGAATTGTTTAATATTAAACAACACCCTGTACACCCAGTAAAGTATAAACCCGGTATTTAAATATGAAAGTGGTACAAGGGATGGTGCCTATCTGACATGCGGCACCAAAGGTGCCTACCTGCTAGGCGGCACCAAAGCTGCCTACTTGGCAGCCTGCACCAACCCCACATTGTATTTTTTATTCGAATTTTTAGGGTTTTTGACATAAATAATACAAAAAAAAAATTATACACCAAAATATAATACAAAAAATAAAATTAATAACTTAAATAATATAAATATATATTTTAATCCATTCAAATTATAAAAAATTAAAAAGTAAAAAATATTTTTTTTTAAGAATTGTAGAAAATAATAATATAAAATTGAAAAATTAAATTAAATATTGAATAAGACTAACTCAAAATTTTTTTAAATAAATAATATAAAAAAAATATTTATTTATCAAAATAATACTCTCCATATTTACCAAAATAGTACACCTAGGTGAGTGGTGCTAATTTTTTTAATTTTATATATTTTTATATTAAAAAAAGAAAATTAAATTAAATAAAATTAAAATTTGACAAGTGGTGCCTTTAAGGTAGGCGGCACCAATGGTGCCTACTGGGTAGGCGACACTAGTGGTGCCTTTGTCAAAAGTATTTAAACCCCCCCATCAGATCAGTTTAAACACAAATTTTTGAGTGAAAGAAGAAAATAAGAGAAGCAAATTTTAACAACAAATTTTTGAAGAAAGAAAGGAAGCAAAAGTTTTGAAGAAGAAAAGGAAACAGAAGGTTATTATAAAATTTTAACTGTAATTCTATTTATTTATAATAAATAAATTTTTTTATATTATTTGTGTAAAAAATCTTATTTATTTCTTTTAACAGATGGAAAATCAATTTTTAGTATGCGTTTATTTCGATGAGAAAATTTTGACAACAACAATTGGATGTGTATTTGAATGTCGTCAACAACTAGCAATGAGATTTAGTAAAAATGTCTCAATGGATAATATGAAGGCAAAGATTAGTGAAAGAATTGCTAGACGTTGTGGGAGAAGGATCTCAAAACTTTTCTATAAGTTTCCAGTTTCAACAGATCCTATCAAATTTATGGAGATGAAACTCGTAGATGATGAAGATATTGAGACAATGATCGCTCTTTATTGTGGGAATCAGAGTAATGAAAATACACCGATTCAGTTATTTGTTGAGCTAACTGATGTTGAGATAGCTGAAGATCCCACTCCGTTAAGTATGATGGCTCCTACATCCTACGTTGATAATCAATCTGTAGCTCGCGGGATCAGTGGGATCAATATCGATCTTAATGTTGCACCCGATAATGATGCGGATGATATGATAGATATGATAGTAGTGATCCTTTTGATCACGAGGATGATATTGATAGTGATCTGGACATGGACGAGGTCCCGGATGATATCGATAAGGAAGGCTTGAATGACGAGATCCCGGATGGTTGATGTATAGTGATGCATAATTATCCTGCTGGGGCACACATGTCACTTATAGATCCTGATGCGGCATATGTAGCCAATTTCGAAGAGTACCCTGATATAATGCCTACTCACCGATTGGCACGTACACCAGAACTTGAACAGTTGTTCGTGGGTCAAAGGTTTCACTCGAAGGAGGAGTGCGTATTTGCCATTAAGCGGTATAGCATGAATTTGTCAATGGACTACAAAGTCGTCGTGTCTAAACCGACATTATATATTGGAAAGTGTTGGACAGAAGGCTGCAATTGACGGGTACGAGCTGCATTTATCCAGAAGTCGCAAAAGTGGAAGATAAGAAAATTTGTTGGGCCTCACACATGCAGTTCAACACGTTTATCAGAAGATCACCGAAAACTCGATTCTAGAACTATCTGCACACATATCATGCCAATGGTGAAGGACAATCTGACCATCAAAGTTTCTACACTGATTGTCGAGATGCAAGCACGATTCTATTATCGAGTTTCATATTGTAAAGCATGGATTGCGAAACAGATGGAAATGAAACAGTTGTTCTGTGATTGGGATGCATCGTACAATGAGCTGCAAGGGTGGATAGCCGTAATGCGACAATACGTGCCCGAGACTGTAATTGAGTTGGTGACACGGCCTTATTATGGTCCGGATAACAACTTACAACCGGGAAGAAGAATTTTCCAGTATATATTTTGGACGTTTGATCCCTGTGTTAGAGCATTTCCTCACTACAAGCCATTTATCCAGGTAGATGAGACCTGGCTATACGGGAAATATACGCAGATTCTACTGATTGCAGTGGCTCAAGACGGGAACCAGAACGTGCTCCTGATAGCATTTGCTATTGTGGACAAAGAAGATATGGAATCATGGGAATTTTTTTTGACGAACCTGCGGAGGTATATTGTTCATAACGATAATATTTGTATCATCTCCGATAGAGGGAAGGGGATTATTGCGGCCATTAGACGTACCGGTGTACCATGGAGATCGGTTTATTGTAGCCGACACATTGCGACCAACTTTCAAAAAGAATATAAGAATGCAGACTGGCGAAGACGACTTGTAAGAATGGGTAAAGAAATTTTGTTTTAAGTTATATTTTTTTATGTTTTAATTCGAGAGTATAACTTATGTTTTCTTAATATTCCTACAGCGTACGAGTTAGAGCCACACCGATTATGGTAAAAAATGACCAGACTTGAGCGTGACATGGAAGGTGAAACAAACAAGCCATTGTCAGAGTGGTTGGGTACCATGGAGCCGTGGCAATGGGCTCAAAGTTTTGATGACGGGTATCGATATGGTCAAATGACGACCAACCTGGTAGAGTCGGTTAATGGCGTGTTCAAGATAATATGACATCTATCGATTTCATCCGTGTTCTAGGCTTCGTTCTACGGGCTGGCTACTTTGATGCCAGTAATGGGGACGCGACAAATCAACCAGATGAATGACTGAAAATGTTTTTGTCGAAACAGTTAGGAATGCAATGGATGCAAACTGTCAGAGAGCGAGGACGATGAACGTTGAAATATATTCACGATAATTTCAACGATTTCAAGTTACAGAGACAATTGGGCGAAAACCTGGTATCCCACCTAGGTTATACGGGGTTGATTTGCAAAACAGACACTACGATTGCAGGAGGTTCGATACACTTCGTTATCCATGTGCGCATGTCGTTGTAGCTTGTGCTAAAGTGTCGCTCAATGTTGAATAGTTCATCGACCCCGTTTACACTCTCCAGCACACGTTACGTATTTGGGAAAACGAGTTCCCTGTCCTGCCTGACTTTCCACATAGGAGGTGCCTCCGACGACTTTTGAGCTTATACCGAATAGCGGTTTGCAAAGGAATCCGAAAGGTTGTCCGAATGTTTCCAGAATCCGCAACGAAATGGACATTATGGAGAAAATAGACGGCAGCAAGCTGTGTGGAATATGTAGGCTAGCTGAGCATGCTCAACATAATTTCCCCCAACGAACCTACCATATTGGCTAGTCATCCAGATCAGGCCCGGCTTAAGCTTTTTTTATTGGCCATTTTTCTGTTGGAATTAATTCTGTTTAAATTTGAATTTATTTAATAATTTTTATGTTTGAATTTATTTAATGAGGTTTAGCAAATGACATTAAACGATCATAAGTAGTTGTTGTGTAGAAAAAGGAAATACAAAATATTTGCATACATAAACATAAATAAGAACATATTTAATTCTAAGGCCCATCTCATCGCATTTGATGGTTCGATGGTGTGGTTCTAGGAGTAAAACGTTGTGGTAGTCGACGAGCACATTGCGGGTGCTCACGACATTCAATGTCATCATCTTCCGCACCTTCGAGTGTCATTGATGATGATGATTAATGACTAAAGTTCTACAGCGATAATGGGCGAGGAGGAATAGAGTACTGCAACGGGCTGAAAGGAGTAGAGAACTGTGGTGGTATCGGGCTGAAGATATCAAACATCAAAGACGATCTCGGATCCTGCTCATCGGTGCTGGACCCAATAAACTCTTAATGATACTCGTGCGCTGATCAACTCGTATTATATGCATTCCTTGACCACCCTAGATGATACGACTCAGGTGTCGGCTCGGTGTTACGCTCCGACTCAAGCGCAGGCTCCGAATAGTGCTGCGGCTCAGGCGACTGAAAGTGGTGCCCACGTGGTAGCATGAACGGGGGGACTAACATTGTTTGCCCACCATATATATATGGTTTCCCCATCTGGAAATACCACTGTCTATACTCTACGGATACCTCAAAAGTGAAATCGTGATCTATGTCACGTTAAGGTATCTGCTCTGCCCGTCTCGCCCACACTGCAACGTATCTTTTGTGCACTTGCCCCCAGTCCTTTCCCGATCTCCCTTTCTTATCGATACCATGAATATCTCCTAAATCAACTAGGTCTCTCGGGATGGTTTGTATGTAACCGAATTGTCAAAGTACTCAATCCTCGTGGTACCACTCGACTGTCTGAAAGCATATAACTGGTGCGTCAATTCACCACAAGTACGAGTGGTTGCGAGCAAAATCGAGAATAGTAGTCGCCACCTCAGGGACTGAATAGGGCATCCAAAGGAACTACAAATTTAAATAACATTGTTATAGTAAGACGACTCAATTAATATTAGTAAATGAAGATTCATGTAATTGCATGTCACGAATAACTTACCATCTCCCCCGCATGTGTCTCGATCATCTGTCAATATATCGGAACCGTGAATGACCTTCCGATATTCGGATTCCTACGCCATCTACGAAAAACAACTTATTACATCAAATTTACATACAAAAAAAATCAAATAATTGTGGACAAAGATTAGATGTTATCACCTGTTCACAAGTGGGAAAACGTATGACAGGTGTTTGATATTAGCTAAGAAAGGCATCCGATATAGGGCCCACGATTGTAACAATATTAGACACCCGCAAATGCCAACGACAATAAGCTTTGTGCATAGACAAAGCTCACGATACAACATCGCTAGTACTGCCGAGCCCCAACTATATTGACCCGCTTCATTAAAATCGATTAATTGGGGCAAGTACATGATGTGCACTTTGTTTCCATTTGCCGTCGGCATCAATACATCCTCTATAAGGTGCAATATATAAGCCCGAGCGGCACACATCACATCAAATTCGGTGACATCAGCTGGTAGATGGTGGAATCTTTCCCTCAACCATGTGAACTTCTATCCCGTGAATCTTGATTCACCATCACCGGGTGAGACTCCCAATAAACTTTCACAAAGGGCCGTCGGTCAGATACCGTCAATGACCCCGTAACGGGCATCCCGTCAATTGAAAGCCCAAGCTGCAATGCAACATCCTCTAGTGTGATGATGCACTCACCACATGGTAAGTGAAACGTGTGGGTCTCTGGCCGCCACCGCTCGACCAAAGCGAAAATTAAGTCGCAACGCAAATCGAATGTTCGAATCAGTGAAGCAGCTCCAAATCCAGCTGCAATCAAGTATAGCATGATGCGTTCGTCCGGTTCATAATTTATCCTATTCACGCGAGCCCTTAATATTTGGTACACATCCTGAGACTATTAAATTACCGATATAGTTAATATAACTTAGTTTAATATCATAAATTAAATGAACTTTTCAAACTGTAACAAATAACAATTTATTACCTGTACATATACAAATGCCGATATGTGATCATCATCCTTAATTAACGAATCTATATTCATATCTGCAATAAAAAAATTGAGATTATCAATCTGTCAGAACTAATTAATACAATTTTTAACTAGAAGTAATTAAAATTCTTGATATATATAACAACAAATAATTATATATTGATTACTTTGATAAATTAAAATTTTAAGTATTGAATTTACTCTTACATTTTACGGGTTAAGTGTTAAATTTATATTAAAAAATTATTTCGTAATTTATGTTTCTTTCTTTTTTACTTTTTAAAAAATAATTATCACGAAGGGCAATTAACCACATTTTAATGTTTTTTTTTTAAAAATATTAAAATAATTACTAATATTTTTTTTATGTTTTCCTTTAATTTGTCATTTTAAAAATTTAAAAATATGATTTATTTCAATTTTTTAATATTCAAAAATATTTTTTTAAATTTTAATATAGTAGAAACATATTTTTCATTTATTTAAATATATATTTATTTCTAAATATTATTATATCAAAATAATAAATCAAAATTAACGAAATTTTATGTAAGTATCACAATATACCTACTTGATGAATGCTATATAAAAAATGAAGAATGAGATAGAATTTTTATTGTTTATATAAGAGATCGAATGCAAATTTTTATATTTATAATTGCGATTATTTTAAGAGGTTGTTAACTTGTTAAAATTTTTTTATAATACAAATATTAAGAACATTAACAATATGTTTTTGTTTGGGATATAAGTTTAGTTTAATTTAAATATTTTACATGATTAAATAATATTTAAATTTAAATAACATTTAAATGATTTTTTTTCAAGAATAATACAAAAAATTAAATAATAATCAAACCATAAACAACATACCTTCCTTCTTTTTTTTTTCTTTTTTTCTCTCCTTCCAATCTCTCTTTGTTGCTATCGTTCCACTCTCCTTCCCTCCTTCTTCTTTTCTTTTTTTGCTTCAAGTGTTATGTGTGTTATGTGTTTGGGGACCATTTTAGGGTCCCCATATATCTTACATTTTCTTTCTCTCATGCAGGTAGCAGCATGGGGCAACATACGGCAACAGGGGCAACATACGGCAGCAGGGGCAACACACGGCAGCAAACGGCAGGAGCATTGGGACCAGGTGGCGCCTGGTAGGTAGGCACCACCCAAAAATACCAAACCCGTATTTAAATATCGGGTTTGACCTAAACCCGTATCAGTATTTTTTTAAATTTATTATTTAAATAATTTTTTATTTATTTAATATTAATAAAATTATTTTTATGTCAGAATGAACAATGGTGTCGACTACCCAAATGACACCACTCCCTCAAATGTATCATTTTAGTAAATAATGGAGAGAATATAATATTTTGGTATATAATATTTTTTTGTATTATTTTAATAAAAAACCCTAACTAATTGAGATCTCTTCATTATCACCATTTTCAGATACCTGAACCTCTTCTTGGGGTTTTTGATTAGTTATATCTTTGGCCTCTTCTTAGGCACTTGCCTCCACAATATAACCATTTTGATTATTTGCTCTTTTCCTTTTACGAGGATTTTTATCTTTGGAATCGACTAGTCTTCTATGCTTTAGGCGTGGATTACTTTCTTTTGCACTAATAATTTACTCTATTGGGACATCAATTCATATTAGAGCATTTTCAGCTAGTATGTGATATTTTGTAATTCTCTTTTGGTCAGTAAATGAATCTGGTACCTGAACCTCTTCATTATCACCATTTTCAGATACCTGAACCTCTTCTTGGGGTTTTTGATTAGTTATATCTTTGGCCTCTTCTTAGGCACTTGCCTCCACAATATAACCATTTTGATTATTTGCTCTTTTCCTTTTACGAGGATTTTTATCTTTGGAATCGACTAGTCTTCTATGCTTTAGGCGTGGATTACTTTCTTTTGCACTAATAATTTACTCTATTGGGACATCAATTCATATTAGAGCATTTTCAGCTAGTATGTGATATTTTGTAATTCTCTTTTGGTCAGTAAATGAATCTGGTAGTTGATTGGTGATGTTTTGCAAATGTGATCCTTTGAACTTCTTGTTCACATTGATTTATATGAGGATCTAATTGAGATAATGATGATTCATTCCATGTAATCTCTTTTACTAATTGTATTTTCTCTCCCCCTAATGTTAGGAATGTTGTTTCATCAAAATGACAATCAATAAATCGTGCAGTAAATAAATCTCATTTTAATGGTTCAATATACTTAATTATATAAGGAGATTTATAACCAACATATATTTCCAACCTCCTTTGAAGACCCATCTTTGTGCGTTGTGGTGGAGCAATTGGAAAATATACTGCACATCCAAAAATTCTAAGATGGGAAATATTTGGCTTCTGACCAAAAGCCAATTATAATGGGGAGTATTTATTATAATTTATTGGGCTAAGGCGCACAAGTGCTACTGCATTCAAAATAGCATATCCCTAAGATGTAACTTGGAATTTTGTTCCCAAAAGCATTGACTTGGCTATTAGTTGGAGGCGTTTGATAAACAATTCAACTAAATCATTTTGTGTGTGAACATGAGCTATAGGATATTCAACTTTTATCTCAATTAACATACAATAATCATTAAAAGCTTGGGATGTAAACTCACCAGCATTATTAAGACGAATAGTTTTGATTGCAAAATTTGGGAATTGTGCTCTTAATCGAATTATTTGAGAAAGTATTCGATAATAAAAACACATGTGACCACCTACTAGATGCATCTATCAATACCATAAAATATTTGAATGGTCCATATGGTGGATGAATCGGCCCACATATATCACATTGAATACGTTCCAGAAATGCAGGAGATTTAATCCCAAGTTTAGATAGTGATGATCTAATAATCAATTTTCCTTAAGAACAAGCAACACAAGATAAATCCTTGAATTCAAGAATCTTCTGATTCTTTAATGGGTGTCCAATTGAATTCTCTTTTATTCTTCGCATCATAATAGATCTAGGATGGCCTAATCGGTCATGCCAAATAGTAAAAGTATGTGGTTCTACAAATTTCTGGTTTGTAGTGACATGTGTCTTAATTGCACTAATATGTGTATAATATAAACTTGATGAAAAATAGGTAATCTTTCTAAAATATATTTCTTTCCACAGTCAACATTTGTAATGTATAAATATTCAATATTTTTCTCATTAATAGTCTCAATATGATATCCATTAATACGAATATATTTAAAACTCAATAAATTTCTTTGAGACTTAGTGGAATATAAAGCATCATCAATAACAAATTTTGTACCTTTAGATAATAATATAATAGGTCTTTTAGAGCCCTCAATAAGTTTTGAACTACCCGATATTGTATTAACATGGGCATCATTTATTGTCAAATTAGAAAAATATTTTTTATCTTTGAGTATCGTGTGTGTTGTAGCACTATCTGCAAGACATATGTCTCCATTGATTTTGGGTCCAACAAAACTTTGCTGAATATTCATATTCTTCATAAAAATAAACAAAATATAATATGAGAAACATTGCAAATATTTATTAAAAATATAGATTATTCTTTATGCAAGAAAATAAAGCATACTTAAAACAACATAAAAATGTCAAAATAACATAAACTTTTCTAATGATTCTCCAAGAAATTTGTCACGTCTAGGTGAGTTATATTATTAAGGTCATGAAATTTATCACCCTCATAGGCATGGTCAGTTTTAGTATCATAGTGAATATCTTCATCTTTTGCCTCCATTTCATCATTTTGGGATATAAAATTTATCTCCATATTCTTTCCTTTCTTTTTAAGCTTGATAAAGTTTCACTAAATGCTCAGACATACGGCAAGTACGTGACCAATGCCCCTTCATACCACATCGGTAGCATAAATTCTCAACAATCTTTGAAGGATTATTTTGACCACATCTTTCTTGTCCTTCATTGTTATTTTTTTCTGGTATTTAAAAGTATCATTCTTTTGACCACCATGATAATGATTACTAGTACATCCTCGACCACGTCCCTCACTATGTCCACGACCACGGTTGCAACCTCTATATTTTCCATGTTCATAATTATAGCGTACTGCTATATTTACTTCAGGGAATAGTGCAGAACCAATTGGACAAATTCCATAATTTTACATCAATAACTCATTATTTTTTTTCAGCCACCAAAAAGCATGAAATCAATTCAAAATACCTTTTAAAACCTTTTCATAGTATTGCTGCTATAGGAGCACATTAATAACATGAAAGGTTGAAAATTTTTTCTCTAACAAGTCCTCATCAGTTATGTTTTCTCCACATAATGTTAGTTGAGAACTAATTTTGAAAAGTTTTGAATTGTATTCACTTACAGTCTTAAAATCTTGCAACCGTAAGTGTATCCAATCATAACAAGCTTTAGGGAGTCACTATTTTCTGATGGTCAAATCTTTCTTTCAAATTATTCCACAACTTAAGAGGGTCTTTCATAGTGAGATATTCCACTTTTAATACTTCATGTAGATGATGATGGATGAAAATAATTGCTTTTGCCTTGTCTTGATTAGATCCTTCTTTATTTGCTAATATAGTATTTCTTAGCATCTAGGTGAATTTCAGCATCTAACACCCATGACAAATAATTCTTGTCTGATATATCTAAGGCCACAAATTCAAGTTTGGTAAGATTTGACATTAAAATCACTTGAAACAAAATAAAAAAAAAATTAGTAAAATAATAAACATTCTCAATTGTAAAATAAGTCAATTATATATATACCAAATTTTCTAAATAGTAATATGTATGTCAAATATTGTCATACAAAGGAATAGTCATAATAATAACTTAACACAAATTACATTAATTGAAATATCTTTTAGTGAAAAAAACATGTATATATAATTATCATTAAAACATTTGAGTTGTAAAAATAAATGTGTAAATGTTATTCAAAGCAAACATTTCATCTAGAAAATTAAATAAAAGAATTATGAAAATATGTATATCGTATATAATTTACCGGGAGTTATACGGGCAAATTATATAAAGTTTAAATGACGTGAACTTCACTATGAACTTGTAGAAGCTCATTGATCTGTCGGTTTCATGCCTAGCAGATTGAACTATTTTCACACTTAGAGCTTGAAATCAAGTATTTTGGTTATGTTTTCATAGGATTTAATTTAGATTTCTCATTTGAATAAATTGTGTAACTTAAGTGTTAAAATGTCGTTTTATTTGTCTTTAAGGTTGATTGAGGCCTAAAGGTTAGCTAATGTAGTTGGTGAGTGTGCAGGAGACCACAAGAAGTGTAACAAAAGGAGACTGATCAATTTGTCACGACATAGGCTGAGCTACACCACAACCAAGGGACCAGATTTGAAGAACTAGAAAACTCTCTTCTTTGTCACAACATACATGGGCTATGTCGCGACAACAGCTATAGGATGACACTTCACATGGAGACTGATATCTTTGTCGTGACACGGGTCCTAGTATGTCATGACATCAACCCCTGGATGCAGATTTCACACTAAATGAAAGGCGTTTTGATCTTTACAATGCCACTTAAACACGAGAAACGGTAACTGACCTAGGGTTGAGGAGAAATGACCATCTAAAGCTATAAATAGGACCTTTAGCACTAGGGTTTTACACACCATTCAAAAGATCTTAGTTTTTAGTTCTATTTGTATTTTCAGTTTTGAAACTAGATTATAGAAGTTCACATAAACTTTTGAGGAATTCTTCCTGACAGATTGCTTATTACAATTCTAGTTTCTTTTTCATTCTCTTCTTCACTTATATGTTTTCATATATTGTTTTATTGATGATTAAAGAAACCATAAGAAACTAATTCCATTTTGGAGAATTAGGGAGTGGACATATGAATAATTAGTTGTTGTTTTATAGGGATTTTACTTTTCAGATCAGCTATTTGGGAAAGAAAAAGCATTGAACAAACACTAGGCCTGACAATCCTAGAAAGTCATTTGGCTAGGAATGAACCTGAAGTTGGTATTGCACATCTGTGAACACCTTTTTCCCAAATCGATTTAGATTGTGACATCTAGCGATAAGTAATCTCTAACGACTTGCTATGCCGGCAGAAGATCGAGAGATCCAACTGGGGTAGTGACTAGTTGAATGAAGGAAAATTCTTAAAACCCAACAATTGAAGAAATCATATGAAAACAACCTAATCTCCCCCAAAGTCGTTTATAAGATTTTATACATCTTAACTTTTGCTTTTACTTTCTATTTTATTTTATCTTTTATTTTATGCTCTCAAAATACTCTTTTATTTTCGTACTATAAACCCTAAAATAAGTACTAATTAATTTTACTTTTTGCAAGGATTTGATTTACTATCGCTTTAAGCCTCCTTTGGGTATGATCCTCAAAATACTACCAAGTGTTCCATTGTAACACACTATATGTAAAACCTGACCCGTATGCTTGTGGAAAGCCTAAATCTACACCGAACGGGAGTATGTTCGGGGGTAGTCAAGTTGTTGGCGCCCTTGCCAGGGAGACAACGTTTTAGTAAATTTTATTCTTTCATTGCTAAAATAATTAGGAAATTTTTAGTCTATAGATACGATTTTCTTTTATTTAGTTTTCATATTTCTTTTTTAATTTTTAATTTTGATTTTGGTTTATTACTCAAAGCCAAGGAAACTTGGTCGATCCTATTTCTAACTCAAAATCGCTAATTAGACATAATCGCAGAAACCAACAAGTTATGCAAAACCCTCCACCAGAGGAGAGAGAAGAGCAAGTTAATCCAATAGAATATCCCACTGTTAACGTGGAAAACATCCATATACCTCCATAACTCCCTACAAACGAACCAATGACGGAAACACAAAGAACTTTAAGGGAGTACTATTTACCTACTCTAGATCTAACTTAAGGGAGTATTGCTAAACCTACTATTGCCACTAATAATTTTGAAATAAAATCGTCTATGATTTAAATGATTCAAAACAATTTACAATTTAGAGAGATGATGGCTGAAGGTCCTAGTCTACATTTGAAATGGGATGAACAGGCACTTGGATCTATCACAACTTATGATGAATTTGCAGGAAAATTTTTACAGAAATTTTTTCCTATGGGAAAAGCCATCCAACTTAGGAGGGAATTGTCAACTTTCCGGCAATTCAAGGGCGAAGGGTTCCACAAAATGTGGGAACAATTTAAGACACTAGTGCACAAATTCCCTAATCACGGTATGCCAGAATGGATGCAACTGCAAACTTTTTACAATGGGTTAGATGCATCCGCCGCATCTACTCTAGATGGTGCGGTAGGAGGAGCCCTAAAGAACCGAACGTATAACGATGCTTATGGGCTAATAGAAAATATGGCGATGAACTCATACTAGTGGCTTACTGAGAGGTTCACTTATGCACAGAAACCTGCTTCGGTAAAAATTATACAAGAAGATGATAGATACCAACAACTGTTAGAGAGACTAAACTGAATCGAGTCTGCTACAAGGGCAACACCATCCCATGGAGAAGATAAGCCTCCTTATCATTATATTGTCAATCTGGAAGAGGCTAATTATGTAAGTAGTTGAAATCCCTATTCAAGTACTTATAATTTAGGATGGAAAGATCAGCCCAACTTCAGGGAGGGAGGAAGCCAAGAGGGAAACAGTAATTGTAATACCTAGGCTAGAAACCCTAGTTATCAACCCCCATTTTTACAGAGACAGTTAGAAAAGGCGAGCCAAGGTGACTATATTGCATGTGGTCAAATATTGGATAGAATTGAAGGAAATATGCACTCTATGAGGGCGAATGTGAAACAAGTGCAATCTGAGTGCACCAACACCTCCAGATCTGTGGTAAAGTTAGAGGAAAGAATAGACCAACTGATGAGCATGATGAGTGACCTTTCAAGACAGATTGGTTCAGGGATCCCTAGCAACACCGAAAATAATCCCCGTAGAAAGGTAAAGAACATGTCAAGGTGATCAAGCTAAGATCGGGTAAAGAACTAAGTAGCCTAAAATGACCTAAGGACGAAAAAGAGCCTAATAAACCACAGGACATCATAAACATCCCATCTGATGATGATACTGAAGTCATCAAGCCCAAGGAGGTGCCTATTAAAGAGGCATTAGAAACAAAGGAAGACATGCCTAAAGAAAAGAGTACCTCAATTCCCTTCTCGAAAAGGTTAGAAGAAAAGAAGTGATAAGACAAAGATGACTTTGTAAGTTTTCTCAACCTTTTCAAATCTCTCATTATTAACCTACCTTTGATTGAATTAATAGAAAAGGTACCTCAAGTATGCCAAATCTTTAAAGGAAATCATGACACGGCATCGAAAAATCAAGGTGGACGAGCAAGTAGAGGTGAATGCATCCTACAGTGCTATTATGTCCAAGGTAATTCCCTAAAAACTGAAGGATCTTGATAGTTTTACTATTCCAATTAAAATTGGGAATCTTCAGTTTAACAAGACTTTGTGTGATCTCGGTGAAAGCATAAACCAAATGTCTTTGCTAGTATTTGAGAAGCTTAGGAGTGGAGATCTTAAAAATATCCCAGTTACTCTTCAACTGGCTGATCGGTCATCTGTACAACAGAGGGGAATTCTAAAGGACGTCTTAGTCCAGGTAAGGAGTTTTAGCATCCTTGCGGACTTTTTTGTTCTGGATTTTAAGGAAGATAAAGATATCCCCGTCTTGCTAGGAAGACCATTCTTAGCCACATCACTGTCCACCTTCGACATAAACAATAATGAGCTTACTATGAGGATCAATGGTGAGGTGGAAACATTCAAGTGCTGGGAAAAGAGTGATGAAATCAAGGACCATAATGAGCGATGTCATCTGCTTGAATTGAATAAGGGAAAAGGGCACAATCGAATTCCATTAATGAACAAGGAAAGAATTAATTGATTCAAGGAAAGGGATCGATTAAAGGAGTTCGAAAGATCTAATGAGAAGTGAACTAAAGGTGAACAAAGAGGGTCCACTCGGTAAGGGTAAGCATACCAGATGAGTCTGGTAGTAAGACTTAAAGGTAATTTGATGGTACTGTAACACCCAAAACCCGTCACCATCGTCAGTTAGTGTTTTGAGGTCTTTCCATTTATTTTTCATCAAATAAATCCCTAATATCTCATTATTTAAGATAATCTAACAATATGCACACAATTAAATATATTCTTAACTTACAATAAAATTTATTAAGGGCAAATATGTCATTCAATAAATCTGGGGACTTCTACCAATACCTGTTGGACATGTATCGGTAGAAGTCAAGTAAGAGAGCAAATTGAAAATAGTTGCAGTTTCTTACCAATAGTTGTGGAGGTTCTACTAATACAAGTATGACTTCTACCAAAACAATTATGCTACTACCAATACAACAAACTCCAGAGAGCTAGGAAGTTTACCCTGCAACTTCTACCAAAACAAGTATTCAAACTACCGATACTTCAGTATTTGCTACCGAAACAAAGTAAGTCAATAACCAACATCTCACGTACTCTATACTTCTACCGATACATGCAAGAGTACTACTGAAACAAGTATGCAGATTTCCAAAAATGTACATAATTCTTCTAAGTTTATATTCAACCATACCAAAACATTTTATGGACATTTCCATTACAAGTTGTTCACTCAACATCATACATATTTAGGCTACAACAAGTTGATATCTAGTCAACACAACCACAAAATACATATTATAGCAAAATCAGAGTTGATACCATTCTAAATATCATTATACGTCAAACATTTGCAAGTTCAAAATTCTTACTACATGCCATATAAACCGAGTGATACGAAGACTACCGAACAAAACCCTAGGATAGTGTGATTCTTTAAGGTGATTTAATCTTCAGACAGCAAAATGAATCTACAAAACAACCACAAATACACAGGTAAGCGTATTATGCTTACTAAGCTTGTAATAACTTATTTTACAAAATAACCAATTCGAATAAAGAGATAATAAGGAATATGTCGTCATAATCTCGTGATAACAATGTCGAATTGATCTCTTCAGGTCTTCCAGAAATTTAGCACATACGAGCCTAGATAAAGTTAGCTCTTACGAGCCCAGACAGAGTTTAACTCGTATACGATTCTACTCACACAAGCTAATGAGAATCCACAACATATGTAAAAACTCAGGCATCGATACGGTCCAGAATTTCCCACTCATGATGCTGCTCACACAAGCTGATGAGAATCCACAACGTATGCAGAAACCCAGCCATCGTAGGGGTCAATATAATCAGTATTCATTCAGAAACTGTCGACTTAATGCTGCTCACACAAGCTGTCAGGAAACTGCAACAAATGCAGGATCCCCACCATCGCATCGATTCAAATAAACGGCCCTAGGCCTGACATCTCGTTTCTTCATTCGTTTCTCAATCTTCTCGAACATTTAATCTTACTTGAGTTGCTACAACAATAGTGAATACACAAAGAAGCTTCAAATGAATATAAATTGACACTACGAACTTACAGAACGAAATTGCAGTTTGGGTGAAACTTTAAGGACTAATCTGAAATTTTCACTTTTCCATGATCGGTGGCTCAATCTCGATCTAACACAATAAATCAATAAATTCTATCATTAAATCATGTAATTTGATAAATTTATACATATAAGTCCTTTTAGGAAATTTACGAAATTACCCTTAACCTTTGAATTTTTATTCAATTTAGTCATTAAGTACAAAACATGCAAAATAACCATTTTTCATTCCAATTTGTACCAGTCGAATATCTATGGCTATTCACCCAAAACCTACATGCAATTATTTCACAATAAGGACACTATTTCCACCATTTTCATAATCTAATCCTCAAACCCTAAATTTATCAAAAATTACTTTACAAAATCAATAAATCTAATCATCAAGCATACAAATCCATCAAAAGCTTTCAAGAACAAGCATATTCAACAATGATAAGACTTATAACATTTGACAGATTCACAAATTAGTCCTTAGGTTAGCTAGATTAAGCTAATACGGACTTGAAAACATAAAAATTACTAAAAACGGATGAAAAATCACCTACCTAAAGGTGAATTAAGTATTTTTGAATTTGTTGAAGCTCTCAACTAGGGTTTCTTCCTTCTTTTTCAATGAAGAAGAAGATGAAATTAGTTTAGGTTTGTTTATAATTATTATTTATCTAATTACCATTTTACCCTTAAGAAATTTCTTCATTTTCAACTAATTTTAAAGACTAAATCGTCCACCTATACTCCCAAAGGCATAATTACCATTTAAGTGCCTTAATATCTCTTTCAATTAGCTCATAGTGCCCTTAATTAATAGACTTCAACTTTTACGTCTTTTACAATTTAATCTTTTTCATTTAATTAACTATCCAAATAATAAAATTTCCTAACCAAAATTTAATACGATGCTAAAGACATCATATATATTAAATAAATAATATTTTTGACCCGACTCGTCGAAGTTGTGGTCCCAAAACCACTATTTTTGACACCATTAAAAATCGGGTTGTTACATGTGCTAACTCATGTATATTATTGTACAGGCATAATAACAAAATTGGCCCCTAACATTTGGGCGTTCGACCACTTTGGCCCTGAAGGTTTTTTGGGCTCATTTTCATACATAATCTTTATTTTTTTTTGTCAAATTGGTCATTTTTTAACGGTCTTTCTAACGTGGCCGTTAGTTGACTAATGGTGCTGACGTGACACATTTTTTTCCATCTAGGCAATTCCACGTATGCAGCTGTTGACATGGCACTATTTTGTCTTATATGCCACGTCAGCAAATGATTTTAAAATTATTAAAATTATTTTTTAAAATATAAAATTATTTATAATCATCATCATCCCATTCTTGGTTTTTTTTGGGTTTTTTTTCTATTCCCCTTCCCTTTCCTCTTATTTTTTGTTCCCCTTATCTTCTTCCCCATTATTCCATCTTCTTCTCCATCCTCTTTATTCCCCATGGCTTGTGGTTCACTTGTTAGAACATGTTCTTTACCTGTTGAAACTGAAGAAGAATGAAGGAAAAGGAAGGAGGTGTGTTTAAAATTTAAAACCCTAAATTTTTTAAACTTATTCTTTGCCTCCAAATGAACCCATTTTCACAGAACCAAAAAAAAAAACCAGCAAACAAAACCACCAAATCCAAAAACACAAACATAAGCAAATGGAATCAAACAACAGAGACAAACAATGGAACCGACATTGCCTCTTGAAGAAAATGGAACTGAACAACGCGAAACAACTAGAGTACTAGAGACAAACAAGACATTTTTCATCTGTTAGATCTACTGCTGAATACCCCCATCATTGTTTCCTTTCAAGTTAACGAACAAGACAGTTCATCTGTCTTTTTTTTTTGTCTTTTTCTTTATCTTTTTTTCTCCCATGGGGTTCTTTGTAATGTGTGAGAAGGAGTGGTGTTAGATGAAAAAATAGGTGAGAAGAAGAAGTGTTGTTAGATGGAAAAATGGGGAAGAAGATGAAATTGGGGAAGAAATAATAGGGAAGAAGATGAAATTGAAAATTAAAATTATTTAATAATTTTATATTTTTAAAGGCATATAAGACAAAATAATGTCACGTTAGCAGTTGCATATGTGGACTTGCCCAGGTGTTAAAAAATTTTGCCACGTCAGCACCGTTAGTCAACTAACGACCACATCAACAAGACCGTTAAAAAATGACCAATTTGAACAAAGAAACAATGATTATGTATGAAAGTGAGCCAAAAAAACCTTAAGAGCCAAAGTGACCAAACACACAAATGCTATGGGCTAATTTTGTCATTATGCCTATTATATATTAGCCTAACATGTCTTTATTCTAGTATTTAAGAGAAAATAAGGGTTTATTGCAACATACTATTAGCTATGTCACAACAAAGGTGACAGAATCCAGGAAAGAGCAAGACTAAAGCCGATGTCGCGACTAAGGAAACAGATTCGAAAAATATAAGGGCTGAGGAGAATGTCGCGACAAGTCTCCAAATACGTCGCGACCTAGAGGAACTGAAGGGCATGTCGCGACAAAGACTACCTATGTAGCGACATCGACTACAATTTCTGCATGGTTGACTCGGCCCAATTACGCAACCAGTGGCTAAGAGCTTTATTTTTTGAATTTTTACACCTTAAAACCCTAAATACTAACCCCTATAAATATTAAAACATCATTCTAGCTCATTCTATTTTATTTCAAAACATCAAAAACCTATAAATCATTTACTTTCTCTATTTTTCTCTCTTTTAACTTTTCAAGTTTCCAAGCAAAAGGGAGAGGCACACCTATCCAGGTTTAAAGTTCCTATTCTTAAATCTCTATTATTTAGAATGCCTCCTAGAAAGGTTAGACGCACAGTAGAATCTGAACCATCATTGCGTACAACTCCTTCGAATTTTCTAAACCTGAATGTAGAAAAAAATTTTAATGAACTTCAAGGAAAAACCTTCATTCAAGAGAGGGGTTTTGATCCATTGATAGTTTTGTGCAAGGAAGTATGGCCTCTAACAAGGTACCATAGATGGGAACTTTTTTGGACAATCCCCACAGAACCTACGGTTATCCCTTAGACCAATAATTTTATGCTGCCTTAAAAGATCATATCTCTAGGACTAGGGTCAAAGTTAATTGGGAAACCTTAGTAATTAAAGGAATTAGTGTTAAGGTAACCCCTAGAATAATTTATTTAATGCCTCTTATTATGATCAGGATTTCTTAGATCAAATTGATTTAGAATCCTTTAATGACATAAACATGCATGAAGTTATTACTTTTCTGACTAAAGGAAGGGGGGAATGAAAATTTAGGTCAGGCACTAGCATTCCTACGTCATTTAATCAAGCTATCATGTTTCCTGAAGCTAAAATGTGCATCCAATTCATTTGCACACGAATGATACCTGCTTTAAATGTTACTAATGTTAATGCTTTCTGAGTAGTCTTGTTGTTTGTAATATTGTAGAAAAAGTAGGTTTGTATAGGAAAATGGATCCATCAAGACATGAGTTGTTGTGTACGAAGCCAAAAGGTAGGAATTTTCTTTCCTCACCTAATCACAACTTTGCACAGAAGGGCAGGGATGCCCATGACATCCACCGAGCAAATCTTGAAGCCGTCAAAAAGTGTCATCTGTGACACACTCTTCCAAGTAATTCAAATTGATAACACTCAAATTTGATAATAATATTATCCACAACTGGGAGAGAAGCCTAAGCATCCAATGAAAATGGATTTCCACTAGGAGAAAATATATAATATTTATTTGAATGAAATATTTGAATTGCATTCACAATGTTACCATATAATGTATGAACTCTAGTTTAGCCAAAAAGAAAGAAATAGAGAAAAATCAAAAAGAAAAGAAAAATAAGTAGAAGACAAAAGAATCATGACTAAGAAAACATGTGAATAGTGACAAAATTATAAAATCACCAAAACGAAGAAAAAGAGAATCTTACTTAAGAAACAAAAGGAAAAAAATACTCTAGGATCTATCGAAACCACTCAGACTTCTACCGATATTACAAACTCCAGTATGCTATGTAGTTTTGGCCTAGGACTTCTACTGATACCCAAATCCAAACTACCAATACAATCAAGGTAACTATCGATACTTTGGTACCAACTATGAAAACAAGTCATATCAGTAACCAAAGTTCAGTATCCCCTGTACTTCTACCGATACCATATTGGTTTCTATCGAAAAACTTTAGGCAGTAATAAAAACTATTTAAGAAATATATCAATATGCAAACCTTATACTTCAATTAATATAGAACATATCCATATGACTTATAAAACATGTAGATAACATCCTAATTATATGCCACTTATAATTGGATCAAAATAAACAATTAGTTACTGAATAGTGTGACCTCCAAGAGTAATCCAATCAGCAGCTCGTATTCGACGATCTGCAAGGAAGAAAAACCAAACGAGGTAAGCTTGATTTAAGCTTAGTAAGTTCGTGATAAACTTAAACATTTAAGTTACAATTACTTTAACTTACGAAAGAGAATGTAACTTAAACATTTTACAAGATAATTCAATATCTTGATCATAATGTTCATTAAATTACCTATACACCACAAATCTGACAAGGTTAGTGAGTTCGCATGTAAAAATATAAGTTTATCAAGATATCAAACTTATACATGAAAAACAAATTTGACATATAAACCAACCATCTTATTTGCATTTAACACTCACATTTCTTTTTAATTATCTATATCTGATGTCTCAATTCATACATATATTTTCACATAACCATTTCACATACCATTTCATGTGTAGTCCCTATAACCATTTCTTATAGTCATTTCATATAAGCTTTTCATTTTACCATTTAATTTTATACATTTAACATCTAGAAATTCATTAAACCTTATACTTAAATTTCCTTTCTATACAACAAAATCTCACAAGGTTAATGGGTTTCACTAAGAACATATAGTTCCAACAATTAATGGGACTTACAATAATAACACATTAAGTATATATTTCATCCATAATATGACGATAAACATACTTTTCCATTTCAAACATTTGTATTAACATCTTTCAATTCACATGTCTTGACCATATATATATATACACGTTTTCGTCACTTGTTGAACCAATTAAAATATCACCGGATACTCAAGAAATGCTCACACAAGCTGTGACTATAACACATAACCATATATGCTCACACGAGCTGTTAAGTGGCCTACTCACACGAGTTGTGGGTCGGGATGTTAGGCTACATGATGCTGCTCACACGAGCTGTGGAGAATCCGCAACAAATGTAGGACCTCAGCCATCGGTAGGACATCCAAGACCAACACCCAAAACAGTAAATACCCTCTAATGACATATCATTTGTATCATAAGTATTCACAATGTTCAAACGGGACATTTTTCAAACTCATATCCATGTATTTCACATTTTTTCAAACATAGTACTCAACTTAATTATCATCATCTCATAATCCAACTCATATCATACTAATCTCAAGCCGTTAAGCTAGATTACAACATAAATAGACATATATTAGATCACAAAAACATTAAATAATTAATTTAATAAACTTACCTTTTTCGAATTTTTCATTTATTATCCTTTCGGATAATATCCTTTTCAACCTTTTCGTTTATTATCCTTCCGGATAATATCCTTTTCAACCTTTTCATTTATTATCCTTCTAGATAATATCCTTTTCAACCTTTTCATTTATTCGAAAATACCGAATGTATTGTCATGGTATATTTCAATCGTGGTCTTTTTACTTTTCAAAAAATATATCATGACAATAAAAGACATAAATACAAAAAAAAAAAAAAATATATATATATATATATATATAACAATATCAATTAAAATTATAAACTCACTTATAACCTTTTGAAAGTGAAATACAAACCTACCTCGAGTAAAACGGTTTCAAAAACAAAGCCGATGACTAGTCTGAAACTTTAACTTTTCATAGATTTAAATCCAATTGATTCCTTTCTTGATCCTTTCACCTAATATAGCTTGGCCGAACAATGGTGTTTTACGATTTTTGGGGAAGAAAGAAGAAAATAAAATCAGATGTTTTTTTTTCTTTCTTTTAAAACATACCTAATATTCATCATTTAGCATAATTACTAGTATTATTATTATTATTTTAACTTTCCCTATGAAAATATCCAAAAGTGGTTCAACCACCGTCACTACCATACATTATGGTATATCTACCCTTTAAGTCCCTCTACTTTCCTTTTTATGGCTATTAGTTTCATTTAATTAATAGAATTCAACTTTTATAGCTTTTATGATTTAATCTTTTTTATTTAATTAACATTCAAATCACAAATTGTCGGACCTAACTTCATTATACATAAATAATACTCCATAAATATTTAATAAAAATATTTAAGGGCTCGGTTTACGAAAATGAGATCCTAAAACCTCATTTTCCAAAGCCACTCGAACTTAACCATTAATTTAAATAAAATAATTTATCAAATTAATATTTATTATTATACTATATTTGACTCATACATATTAAATAATAATATATACAGACTCACTCATCGGACTTGTGGCCCCGAAACCACTGTTTTCGACACCACTGAAAAATGAGATGTTACACACTTACTATATTGGCCTTGTCGAGACGATGTGGTTGCTAGTCTTGCTGTGACATTACAAGTCATTTCTCGTCATGATGACATACGTTTGATTTCGTGACGTCACATACTATTTCTTCAATTTCTTCGGAAACATTTACTATACATGTTCAACTCATAAATAACCAATACCAATACCTCTCAAGCATCATTTCAAGTTCACTAGCACCTTAATCAATAATATGCCTATGCCATATTACTTATAAACTATCAACCTAACACATGAAATTCAATCACATACATACATACATGCTATTCCGCCATTACCATTAGCAAAAAGGTAACCTTTTATTCTTTGCATAATTCACATATAAACTTTGCATTCATATGATTAAATCCAAATGTTATACATTTAAATCCAACATCATCAAACATAACAAAATACCAAAATGACTTTACTAGGTACATGCCATTTAACTAACTAAAGAGGTTCAAAACATTGTTGGGTCTGAGATTCTGATTAGATGCTAAAGTCGATGCTCGAGATCTTGAATTAGACCTAACTTGTACACGAAAAACAAAATCGTAAGCTAAGCGATAAAACTCAGTGTTATTTCTATAATTCAAATAACAAAATGCAAGTAAGTAATGTAACACCCTACACCCGACACGGTCGTTGAATAAGAGCATGAAGCGCCACTAGTCAAAATGTTGAAACCACTAAACCTTTTTTTAAATCAACTTTATGAGTTGGAGGGGTACCATATTACTAGAGCGGTGTTCCGTAAATTTGAAAACGCATATATACTTGAAAATGAAATTAAAAAAAATAACATGCTACTTTATAAGATTTAAAAAAATGCAAGTAAAAAGCCTTTGCTGATAGCTTAGAAAAATATCTAGTAGTTCATATGAAATTTCCTTTCGAGTTACTACTTAAGCTATAGTTTAAAACTCTACTCAATTCAATTCGATAACGCCATAAACCACAATTAATAACAAGCCAACAAGGCTACCATTCATCATTCAAGAGTACAAAATATTATTTTCAAAACACAATTTGCCGACTTTTAAAATGATAGCGTCTAACAATAGTCCTATTACCCTCAACAAATACATGTCACAAAAGAAAATTAGGAAGGCTCACTAATGGACCGTTAGTCTGGTTGTTCCCTTACTATTACCACAATCAACTAACAACCTAAAAGTAAGAAGAAGAAACTAGGTAAGTTCGAGAGAACTTATTGAGTTCCCAGGAAATGAATCCCATTAAAATACCATCAAACATTAAAGGGTTAGACTCAAACTAGTAGACTAACTCGTCGTACTTGGCAGATACAACTCTCTCTAATCTGAAGTATCCGCTAGTGGATACTACCATAAACAAGCTCAACCTATCGGTGGACACTAACTATTTTTGAAATCTCGCATATGACGGACATGGAAATAATTTCTCTGCATGTACACCACTTACATTATCTTTTTATAACTGTCAGGCTTACTGTTACATTTCATGCAATGTAGACTATTTATTTTACACTCATGCACCCTTTTCCCACGTACTCTTTTCCTTATGCTAGCTTCTGATCCTAGTTTTGAAGAACCATTTTTCTTGTATCTTCATACCACTCATTAGAGCTATTTATCAGTCATCACCTCCGTCCCCTAACATTTTTCAATGTTTTAGAACACACACGTGTTCCTTCGTAAGTTCGAGTTTTCACCAATTGCAGTTTGCACCAGAGTGACATACCGGAGGCAAAACATTTTATCTTGTGTCTTCTTTTGATCATTATACACATTCCTCTGTTGTCTCTTTACACCTGCTTCGATACAGATCTTGTGCACCAAGGAAGGAGTATTTACACCATGTATATAATAGGTTTTCTGGATCTGTTTGACTGTTTTTACCCTTGCATAGACCGACTCTTTGAACGTATTTCCTTAAACATGAGCACCAAAGCCAAAGGACAAAGCCACTTACCTGGTTGCACAATGATAAAGGTTATGAGAAATAACGTGGATATTAGATTCAAGGTACAAAGGAACTCACCAAAATTCTTTACTTAGAGCTTTATTGGTACTGAGACCTTCTCCTATTTCTTCGGTTAAAAAAATAAAACAACTTCTTTAAACATCAAAAACAACCAAAACTTCATGAAATAACAAGAATCTATAGACATGCAAACAGTTTCTGGATAGAAGTTTCCTTCTAATCTAGTATCAAAAGGAAATCCTATTGAACCTCTCTTATAGTAACCTCTTACTATTTGGTAAAACTTAAAGGAAAATTTAAGAGTTTACTAGTAGACGACTTAGAATAGAAGCTCTCTTAAGCTTAACAGACAACACCTTCGTTAATCGACGAAAAATTCTCCTAGTTTCTATGATGATAACAGAAACTAGTAGAGAAAATGAAACATAAGTCTTCTCTCCACAACTGGTTATCTTATTTATAGTCATTCCTAACCCATATCTCACTCAGGGCTATCTCTAATTAGTAATCATTCTCTCACACCTCTACACTAATTACATCTTACAACGCATTCCAAGTGTCCGATTATTGACATGTTACCTCCACAAGGATGTCTGACAACCTAATCGTGTCCCCTCTAACTATTACACTTACATTAGCAGTGACGTAATAACATAGGTGACAGACTTATTAATGGGAAGGTCTACCTAATAAAGTTTTTGCCACAACCAAGAACTCACCACTCCGCGGAGTGAAACTCCACAGTATTACGAAGTTCTACAAAGTACTTCGCCACGAAGTTACCATCCTCATCCATTCTACGTATTGTAACTTAGGCGGTTTTCACCAGCGTAGTCTTTCAAACGGAATCGACTTGCCAAGCCAGGGTGTGACAAGTCAATTATAAATATTCAATTAAAATCTTATTCATACCAACTACAAAGTTACAAGCTAAGTATTCCATTTATACCACATAATTCAACTTATACATGTTCAATTGACTAAATTTAGAATATATCATATTATCATACCAATTTCTGAATCAAATCAATTGATTCGTTACATTTTCATATCAATCCTCTGAACTTGTATATTCGATTCGCATGATCTTTCCTATACTATCGAAATTAATTCATTATAACTCTTCTTTTTAGCATCTATTCACTATATCAATTCAATTTATATATCGTTATCATCTTTACATTTTATATCCCTATGAACCGACATACCAAATTTGACACCAAGTGCCTTATCAGAAAATTCGAAAAAAATAGATTGTGCCCAGCACTCATCGGTATAACTTATAACACCCTCAACCTGATTGATTCGTCGGATCCGAATCTTGGGTGTTACCACAAAAAACACAACCAAATATACAATATTCTAATAAACAACCACAATTTACAAACAAACCTAATTTAAAATTACAATCTAGAACTAATTTCAACAATACAAATAAAGTATTTAAACATATAATTATACAAAATTAATCGAGTTTGACACAACTATTTTAAATTTATAATTCAATATATTAACTCCTTCTTTAACCACCAAAACAATGGCACTGCATGCATAATATTCCAATACACCTCATCTTCGAGGATTCCTAGCATCGTCCCTTTAGGCGCGTACCCAACAACAATACTTGAAACATGAGGACAGAAATGGATAAGTTCTTAAGAACTTAGTAAGAAATGACATTGTTTACCTTAGTTGATACTCATATATATAATAGCAGTTAGTTCTTCATGGTGATCTTCTTATTCTCCGTCACGTGGTTTTGATTTTGACGAATACATTCCCAAAATTCATTCCTTTATATTCACGTTAACTACCCTACCTTGATATGTTTTTGATTCTATTCTCTATCAACCTCAATCCTTGGATATTTCTTCGACTCTCGTCATTCATAAATCTGTACAATTATCATTCAAAGACCAGTACATATCTATTATCACCTCACACATATTCTTAACCCAGAACTAATATTCGTAAACACAATTCTTAAGCAAACTCATACCCAATTGGCGAAATCAAATACAACTTATATATCACAGTTTACCCAATCAATAACAATCTAGGCCCACATTATTTCTTGCTTATACTGACATGGTAAAAATAGAATTGGCGGATAACTTCTTCGAACATTTAGATTCAAACTTTTGTTTAAATCATCTATTCAATACTAACCCATTACCTCTCATTATGTCATCAGTTCATTATCTTCAATCATATCTTAACCTTGTATAGTACTTTCGATACAGCTGATAGATACCTTATACCATACTGATTTTACTTAGCAGTTTACAAAAATATACTGAATACTCCATATAGCTTTGTATAGAACACGCCACAAGGGCAATCTATTCGAATACGCCGCAAAGGCTTTCCATTCAGATTACACCACGAAGGCAGTCCTTTCAGAATATGCCATAAAAGCAGTCCATTCAGAATACGCGAAAAAAGCAATTCATTTAGAATACACCACAAAGGCAATTCATTCAAAATACGTCATACAAACAATCCAAAATTATCGTGTTTGCGATATGAATTTGCTTAAATCACATTATGTCAGGTTTGCCCACCATCGCCCTGGACACATAGAGAACCCTTTCGGTAAATGCCATTCAATAGTTCTTTTTTATTCCATTTAGTCCTTAAAATAGAAATAGTCATATATTTCAAATTTGAGCTTCGTTTTACAAGCCAATTTTAATCTCATCCTCTGTAAACTCTCTACTATCTATTTTTATGAAAGTCTCATAACAACTTTACAAATAAATCACTTTAGTCCTTATATGAAACAACTAACAACTAAACTCTATAATCTAATCTTTTTTTTCATATTTAAGCTTAAAATCTATCAATTTAACATAAAAAAATTTAAAAATGATCAATGACAAATTTTTTAAAACCTTAACAATTTTACAAATTAACACATGTGTCTGCTAAACTTAACTCCTACAATATCAAAAATTATAAAAATTACAAGAAAATAACTAAATTGCACTAATCAATTTGAGCTCAAACTTTTAAGCCCTAATGCCGTGCGCTTCTCCCCTTTCTCCCCTGTTTCGAATGGTTACATATGGAAAGAAAACAAATGTTTTCTTTTTACCAACCACCACCATTTAACTTTATTTTATTTTATTTTATTTTATCATTATTAATTCTTTACTTTTCCTTTCTCTTTTAATAAATAAGCATTATAATATATATATATACATATGTTAATCGGTTACCAAACAAATGAAATTTAGTAATTAAATTATTATTTTGACCCCTTTATAATTTTCAAAGTATAGCTCTTTTATAATCGCACTTTACCTCATATATAATTTAGTCCTTATACTTAAAGTAAGCACTAATTCAACAAAATTATTAAACCAAAATTCAATTTACTTATGAAATAACTTTGTAAGTATTTAATAAAAATATTTACGAGTCAAATTGATGGAAACGAGGTCCAGATACCTCGATTCCGAAAACAACTGACTTTAGAACCAATGCACTTGTACTTTTACTAATTATCCAATTAGCAAATTTATCCGATCAAAATTTAATATAAAATTATAATTAAATTGTAAATATTATTTAATAATATTTACTGACTCGGGTTATAGAAACGAGATCTCAGAATCGTAATTTTCAATTCCACTGACTTTAATATCATTACACTTGTACCTTAATTTACTATTAATTAAGAAAAAATAATAGACCAACTTAATATTGTTCTATACTAGGTCTCATGAATATTGAATATTAATATTTACGAACACATTTTACGAAAATGACATTTTAGAACCGTATTTTTTACACCACTTGAAAACCAGATCGTTACATTGCTTTTGCTCAACGGATGATCCTTCACATCCTCGAATGAGATATTATCTCTGTCATAAATCAGGCTCTCCCTGAAAAACTTGAATGAATGGGGTAAAGAGCATAATAATAGCATAGTTTGATCTTCATCATCAATCTGAACTTCAACATTCTTTAAATCGTTCAAAAGAGTAATAAATTAACTAATGTGACCTTCACGCAAAACGTGTATAGATGCTGTTTCAACACTAATCGGTTAGCCAAAGACTTTGTCGAGTTGAGGGTTTCTAGCTTTTTCCATAAGGTGAATGTCATTTTCTCCATCAAAACCTCCTAGAACACATTATTTGTTAGACATAATTGAATCATGGATAGATTCTGATTTATCCAGGTCTTCAGGCTTCTTCTCTGTAAGGATCTTTTCAAGATCATCCTGAATCAAAATTGTTATCATCCGAACTTACCACAGATTGAAATTTGTGATGCCATCAAACTTATCAATATCAAACCTTGTTGTTGCTATCTTTGAATAGGTTGATTGCGAAAATTGAACTAGCTCTTGATACAAGTTTGTTAGGGATAAACTCGATTAAGCAACAAACAAGTAAAATAACGAAGAAATTGAAAAGATCGAACACAAATATTTTATGTGAAAAAAAAACTCCAAAGAGGATAAAAAACGAGCAAAGATAATTTCACTATAACAGAAAAAAACGAAGAGTACAATAGATTGAGACAAAACTAAACCCTGAAACGCGAAATAAAAACCCTCAAAACGTAAACACAAAATTCTTCGAAAGCTTGTAAAAGCTAATAACTAAATGTGTAATGAATTATTTTTCTATAGAAAAGAGCATATTTATAAGCTAAATTCATAGAATCAAAATTTAAGTAGAAAACTAAAAATAAAACTTAACTAAAAAAATTAAAAAATACGAGACATAATTTTACAGTCTTAATAAAATAATTTATAATTACTTGTCATGATTGAATGTGAAATAATGGAAAAAGTGAAAACTTATTCAATAAGGTGTGAAGTGTTACTAGTAATATAACCAACTCCACAAAGACTTGTTGAGAAAAAGTTAACATAATTATATACATTCCATAAATACTTGTTGAGAAAAAGTTGACATACTTATATAAATGTATGCTATATATATAAATCACTTGTGAAGTGATGAAAAGGAGATGAAGTGATTGTGATAATGATAAATGAAATTCAATTACAGATTTTAAAGTGAAAATATGTTCACAGATATGCCTTTTTAAATGATTTATAAACTTAAATACTTATTTGCTTTATGAAATGAATTACCCTCATAAAAATAGTTAGGGTTATAAATATAGTGAAATAGTTGAACTACAATTCGCGATAAAAACTAATGTACGTTAATATTATGGGCGGCAGCCTGCTTGGCTAGGCGACGCGCTTCCGCTGCCGGGTTGTGTGAGCCGCGAACATGGATGAAGATAATTATATTTGTTCATGGATCAGATTATTCGCTCATATCCAAAAAATTATTAGATAATTTGAGAAGATTTGAATAAATTATTAGGCCCCAAAAATGAAATTCGACAAAAAATTAAGTCCGTTTAAAATATAGATCGAGCTTGAGCTTGAATGTTTAAAGCTTGAACCCAACCCGACTCGATCTATTTTAAGTTCATAATATTTTATATTATGTTATTTTTATATATTATGTAATTTAGAACACATTAAAAAATAAATATATACTAAATATATAATATTACTCTAATGTAAATATTAAAAAATATTAAAATGACTATATTAAATTTTTAATAAATAATAAATGTATAAATGTATTAAATATTAAAATAAAAAAATATAAATATTTAAAAATAAATTAAAAATTAAAATGGGTTTAGGTTAATCCTTTTCAAATATGGGTAAGTTTATGTAAAATTTTAAGTTCAAATTTCGGGTCGGGCTAAACTTAAATAAGTATAAATATATTACTATCATACTTATGCTCGGTCCGAATCTAATCTTTGACACGATCCATGAACACCTCTAAAGACAATTGATGCGTCCAAAATGATAAGTTCTAAACCCAAATCCACCTAGTACATTGCTTAAATGGTCCGCAATTAATCTAATCTCCTGTTAATGTATTTTTTAATGTTTTAATTAAGTTATTTAATATCTGTATTATTTATTTATTTTAATACTTGAAATTTGCCTTAAAAATAATACTTTCACACTTTAAATCAGTCCAAATTTAAGAATTAAAATAAATTTAATTATTAAATTAATGTATTAAAATAATAAAATACAAATACTGAGATACTGAAAAATATCCTCATCTCTGTTACGGTTGTAATAGTTTAAGAGCTTGGTAAAATAATGGTAGATAATGGCTTTAAAATCAAAGTTTGTCGATAAGTAGAGTTGTTCATGAATCGATTCGTCTGTTCAAAAAATTAAAATATTTGAATAAAAATATAGATCCAAAATATGAACTTAAATAAAAAAAAACTCTTTTATTAAACGGATCGATCTCCAGTAAGTCGTTTTTGGTCCAAATCGGACCCGGTCCGGATACAACCCTATTACCCTTTCTTTTCCTCATTTCTCTTACTCTCTTCTTCGGTTCTCCCATACGGCCACCGACTTCTCCTCCACCTAACTCTTCTCCCACACGACCATCAGCTTTAGAGGTGTTCATGGGTCAAATTGGGTTGGGTTCAAGTCGGGCCCAAGTATGATATTAATATACTTTATGCTTGCCCAAGCCTAACTTAACTCAAAAAATTTGGACCTAAAATTTTATCCAAACTCATTAATATTTGCAAAAGACTAATCCAAATCCATATTAGGTTTAAATTTTTTTTTAAAAAATTATGTATATTATTTTATTTTAATATTTAATAATTTTATAAAATTTTTATGTATTGAAAATTTTTATATAGTCATCTTAATATTTTTTTAATGTTTACTTTAAAGTAGTATTATATATTTAGTATAGGTTTATTTTTTTAATGTGTTTTAAATTACAATAATATATAAAAAAAACATAATATAAATTATTATAAACTTAAAACGGGTCGGGCTAGGTTCAGGTCTTGAATGTTCAAGCTCGAGTCTGACCCATATTTTAAATTGACCTAATTTTTTGCTCAAGCCCATTTTCGAGCCTAATATTTTTGTTTAAACCCTCTCAAATTTCGGGCGGGCATTCGGGCCTAGTAACCCAGCCCATGAACAGGTCTAACCAGCTTCTCATCCACCTAGCTCTTCTCCTCCAGTGACCTGGTTCCGTTGAGTGCGAGGCGTGTCAATGACGACTTGTGGCTAAGCCGATTATGCATGCTAACATGCTTCAGAAACCTTCTAGTGTACTTGAGTTTAGAGAACCGAGGTCACCGGCACAAGGAGGGAGATTTGTGATGCGTGGTCATGGATGGAGTCAATGAAGAATGGTGCAATGTCAGATCTGCAGTCGTGTGGGTCATCTTTCCCAAAGGTGTGTTTATAGATATGCGCATCCGATTGAGGCTCCTCTGGCACCGGTAATGCCTCGACTATATGGAGGTGTTGTTTTGGCGTTACCTGCTGCTGTTCCAAGGATGAATGAGCATGTGAGGTATAATACTAATCCTAATTAATTGGTTTGGCCTAATGACTTTAATGCAAATGATAGGTGGGTTTTGAATTATAGTAGGCCGAATGGAAATGGTAAAAGTGGGTTGGTTCCCCAACATGCCAATAATGTTGAATTTAAGGGGGTTACTATTGAATGGCCCAATAATAGAAGCAATGGTGGAGATGAGATGCATGGCTATGCATAACATGAGATGTACTCACCATATGAGATGTATGCGCCACATGGGATGTATGCGCCATGTGGGATGCTATTGGGTCCTAGTGTGTTTCGATCGTGGTTTACAAAGTAGAGGGCTCGAGTGCTGACTGAACCGAATTTTGGCTGGGTTAGTCTTTCGAGGGTGACTGATGTTACTGGTTTGGAATATTCCATGGGTAGTACTTTTGATGCCATGTCACCAATCTATAAGTTTGGGTCAAATTTTTGTTCTAATACAGTTGAAACAGATGAGTTGTATGTGCCTAAACCGGTTTGTGAGAAAGGTGCGTGGTATCTAGATTCGGGTGCGACGCATCATGTTTGCAAAGGAGCGACTAATTTGAATGATTAGCAACAATACTTAGGTATGGCTCCTCTCTTAATAGGTGATGGTACATGAGCTAGAATTGTTGGAGTTGGGAATTCTTCTTTAGCAATGGCAAATAGGGTATTACATTTGTCTAACATTTTGCATGTGCCGACTATTAGTAAGAATTTATTATCTGTGTTGCAATTTGCTCATGAAAACAATGTGTACTTTGAATTTCATCCATTTCATTGTGTCATAAAAAACTAGCGGACTTAAGAGGTGATTTTGAAGGGTCATACTTATAGAGGGCTCTATGAGTTTTTACATGCTGTTGACTTTGCTCATGCTGCGACTAGGACTACTTTGAATGCTGAGCTAAAAGATAGTGGTACCCTTGATCGTGCTGATCGTGTGTTTGACCTATGGCACCAACGTTTACGTTATCCTTCAATAAATGTTGTTAATTATGTTCTCAAATTGTGTAATGTTTCTGTTAATAATCAAAAGCGAAAGTTTGTTTGTTTTGTGTGTCAATGAGGCAAAGCACATAAATTGCCTTTTTCAAATTCATTGACTGAGTATAAAGATCCATTTGAGTTAATTGTGTCTGATTTGTGGGGACCTGTCACAGTTGCATGTGGTAACAACTGGTATTATGTGGCGTTTGTGGATGTATTCAGTTGTTTCACGTGGGTGTATCTTGTACAACGAAGTCACAAATGGTTTAGTGTTTTGTGCAATTTAAAAAGATGGTAAAGACACAGTTTAACAAAGATATTAAGCAAGTTTTGTCTGACTGGGGTGGTGAGTATAAGCCTTTCACATCCATGTTGGCTAAGCAAGGAATTTTACATTGTGTTACGTGTCTGCACACATCAGAGCAGAATGGGATTGTAAAGCATAAACACAGGCACATTGTTGAGGTTGGGCTTACTTTGTTAGCCCAAGCGAATTTGCTAATGCAGTTCTAGGGCTATGCATTCACTTGTGTTGTCCACTTAATCAATCGGCTACCAACGCTAGTTTTACGGGGTAAGTCTTTGTACTCTGTCCTTTTTAATAAGGAACTCGTATATGATTATTTACGAGTTTTTGGATGTTGTTGTTATCCATATCTTTTCCCATTTAATAATCATAAGTTGTAGTTTTGGTCCGATGAGTGTACGTTTCTTGGGTATAGCCCGCAACATAAGGGTTATCGATGCTTGATAGCAAATGGGAAGGTAATTATTTCTAGACATGTGATATTTGATGAGTCTAGATTTTTGTTTCCAAATGTGCCTGTGTCGTTTGTCTTTACACCAAATATGGTTACAACACATATGCAAGTTTTGCATCCAACTTTTACTACTGAGCTTGTTTATAACGTTAGCGGTCAGCTAGGAGTTGGTTCTCCACATTTAGTTAGTCCTGAAGAACGTCTGCGTCAGAGTGAAGTAGTTTTGGCCTCACCGTCTGGGACTTCACCTTTTGTGGAGTCTCCTACACCAATATTATCTATCGTTGGTGATGATTCAGTTCATGAGACGGTGTGCCATACTCTTCCTCCTGGTGGTAATACGTATTCCATGATAACCAGGGCAAAAGCATGGGTTTTTAAGCCTCAAGTCTTGAATACTGTGTTGCAGGATCGTGAACGCCGAAATATTAATAAGGCGTTTGCTAGTTCAGAGTGGCGAAAGGCGGCATAAGATGAGTTTGATGCCTTGGTGCGTAATCACACATGGGATTTAGTTCCTTTACCACCGCAAAGAAAGGCTATTGGGTGCAAATGGTTGTTTAAGGTTAAAAGGAATCCTGATGGCACTATTGCAAGAAGGAAAGGCAGGTTGGTGGCAAAAGGTTGTTCTCATGTTCCTGGGTGTGACTTTCATGAGACGTTTAGTCTTGTAATCAAACCTGCTACTATACAGACTATTTTAATGATTGTTGTGTCTAAGAAGTGGCAGTTGCGTCAAGTGGATGTTAACAATGCATTTTTGAATTGAGATCTTACTGAAGAGGTGTACATGCAGCAACCACCTAGATATGTTCAGCGTAGTGAAGATGGGAGCCCGTTAGTGTGTAATTTGAAGAAAGCTCTATATGGTCTCCGACAAGCTTCGAGAACTTAGTTTGAAAAGTTAAAATCTTTTCTTGTTTCTGTTGGGTTTGTAGAGTCGAAGTCTGATGCATCTTTGCTTGTTCGGTTGACTAACACAACTAGTATGTTTGTTTTGATCTATGTTGATGACATTATTGTTACAGGGAGTGTGTCTCGTGAAATTGATGAGTTTGTTGCACAGCTACATGCACAATTTTCTCTAAAGGATATGGGCGATCTTCACTATTTTTTGGGAGTTGATGTCTAACGTTTGTGTGATGGTTCTCTTCATTTATGCCAGCGGGAGTATGCTCTTGATTTGCTGGATCGACGTCGTTTGTTGAGTGCTAAGTCTGTTACTACTCCTATGGTGAGTTCTTCTTGCTTGTCTAAGAATGTTGGTTCACCGTTATCTAATCCTAGTGAATATCGAAGTCTTGCTGATGCGTTGCAATATGTTGTTTTGACTGGACTTGATATTATGTATGTTGTAAATAGGATTTGTCAATTTATGCATATGCCTACTAATGCTCACTATGTTGCACTGAAAAGGATTTTGCGGTATCTTAGTAATACATCTACTCATGGGTTGCTTATTAAATCGTATGATCGATTGTCTATAGTGGGATACGCTGATGCTAATTGAGGGCTTGATTTCAATGATCGACGTTCAACTACTGGGTATTGTGTATATTTTGGTGATAATCCTATCTCTTGGTGTTCTAAGAAACAGTAGGTTGTTTCTCGATCAATCGCTAAGGCTGAGTATCATGGCCTTGCAGCTGCGACTGCAAATGTTACGTGGATGGTGTCACTTTTGAGTGAGTTGCAGTTTTCGGTCTGTTGATACACAAGTAATTTGGTGTGATAATTCTAGTGCTGTTGCGATTGCAGCTAATCCAATTTTATATTCAAAGTTTAAGCATGTCGAACTTGATTTATTTTTTGTTCGTGAGAAAGTTGATACCAATGTTGGTGAAATTCCATCGTGTGATCAGGTGGTAGATATTTTTACTAAGCCATTGTCTCATCCGCAATTTAATCGACTCAAGCAGTTGCTACAAGTAACTCAAGTAAAGTAGATAGCTGAATATTAGAGTATTCTGCTAAAGTTGTTAACAGAAGAATTGTATTTCCAGTAATACAGTTACGATTACGTGGATCTGATAGAGCTGATTTTCTGTTAGTGATTAAAGGTTGGTTATTGACTAAAGTCTATATAAATAGGCAGGTTGATTATAGAAGAAGGATGATATAGAATTTACAATTGAATTAGATTTCGTTTTCAGATAACCAAATATTTTCTATTTCCCTATTTTCTGTAGTTTGTTTTTTTATACAATTTAGTGTTTAGTAAATTCTTTCACATGGAAACTAAATTAATAATTCAACCATTGTTTACTCAAAATAAAATTCGAATTTGAAAACTTTAAAAAATTGAATAAATTTAATTGAATTAATTCAATTTAGTAGATCAAAATATTTGATTTAAGTAAATTTAGATGTTATTCAATAAATTAAAAATTAAATATAAAAATTTTAATATAAACTTTTATAAATGTTGAATTTATATTATAAAATTATTTGTTTTGGACAGTAACTTCATTGGGACTTATAAGCGGGTACTACATGTCTAATGATGTAGAAAAAATATTCAAAAACAATGGAGAGGCTTAAAAGTCTCTCGTAGAGTATTATTTTTTTCGATGAATTATAATAATAAAATAAAATTTAAATAATAAATACAAATAAATACGATTCAAATTTAAATCATATTTAAAATAATAAACATTTTTAATCCTTAAATTATTTCATGAGATTCCCAATAAAGCATTATTAAGACTAACAAGGTCGACTATTAGAAAGTTTATGCGTTGCCAATGCTTTGTCTCCATTTACAATGGTGGACTCTATTGAAGACACTATTGACAGCATAATTTATTATTATTTTTCTCACTTTTTTTTTTCTTTTGGATCCATTTAATAATATGCAAAAACTAAAACAGTTTATGAACATGTAAATTATCTATTTGTTCAATTAATTATTTTCATGGAAACTACAATTTAATTGATTATTTAATATTTTAAAATTCTAATTAATTTAATTAATGATAATTCTATTTGAACACCCATAATTTCAATGGTTATGGGGCTTCGAGTTGATATTGTCCTAATCTTACACCCTTCGTGAACCATAGCTTGTTTAGACTAATGTTACATTCAGCTCTAGTTATGTCTTTTCGTCCAACATGCTAATGACACAAGTAACCATAATATTTTAGATGTTATTTTATGTAATTTGATCATTTTATTTTTATATGATGGCATAATTTTTTTAGAAAATGATAATTACCTCAAGTATTTAACTAACATGTATTTATCATTGGTTAAATATGATTATTTGGATTTTCACATTGGTTAAATAGTTTATTTTAATCTTGAGTGTAAATTGTTGCTTTTTTTTTTTTTTAGGACTTGATTTTTATGACAATAATTAATTCGAACACTTTAATACCTGTGGATGATGTGTTAAATGAATATGAATTGCTCTCAAACGTCAAAAATCTATTACTTTAAAAGTGTGAGATGAAATGACAAAATTTGAATGTGAAAATAAAAATGAATTGAAAACACAATGTAATCATTGTAAAAGTATCTACTTTACTAAATCTTTTAGTAAAACTTCTCATTTAAGACAGTAATTTAAATAGTTGTTTAAATTTTTTTTAATAAAAACACTCAATAACCCTTGAGAGATGATTCATTTATAAAAACTTACAAGTTCGATGCTAATGAGTATCATTGAATGGTTGCTATTTTTCTTGTGTGTGGCAAACATTTATTCAAGACAATTGAAAAAATTAAAATTTAAATACTTGATGAAAATTATTAATCTTAATTTTAAAAATATAAGTAGACAAACAGATATTAAAGATGTCTTAATGTATTGTGCAAAAGAGAAAAATCATGTTGAAAGAAGATTCGACTAAAAGACTTTGTTTAATTTATCTAACTTCTGATAATTATGTGCAATATTGTTTTACCTACAATCTATGGTACTCATTCTTTAGACATTATGCAAACCATTGTTAGGCAATCTTAAACTGTTATTTTATGAGTGAAAAATCACAATTTAACATTTATTTGAAAAAACTAGAGCTTGAATTGAACAATCAAATAAATACATTGAATTATTGAATCAAAAGTACAATTCAGTATCATGAACTTTCATGATTTGGCTTGTGTTTAAAATTCAAACGAGCCGACTTTTAGCATAAAATAATCTCACTTTGAATACAAGCTTAAAGAATTCTTAACGAGTAATCATTATTCCTGTTTTATTTTTATAATTTTATAACAATTTATCAATTTAACTATTTATTTTATATTAAAAATTGATTACAAGATTGATGAGAGTAATAATTATTATTCTTGTTTTTTTGATTGGTTAATTATATTTATTTTTAATTTTATTTAAATATTGTACAACATTTATTTTATTAAAAGTTCTATTATTAATTTCGTTAACCTTAAATTTTTTAATGTATTTTGAATATATTGTTCCGCTTTAATTTTATTTAGACATTGTAAATTTTTTTGTTTTGTTATTAATTTTATTATTATTCTAAAGGCAACTAACTTTAAGACTTTCTAATATATTTTGAATTTATTGAGAAATATTTAGTAAATTTGTTTTATATTTTTAGATTTGTTTTATATAATACTCTTTTTTTTTTAAAAAATTATTATGGAACGGGCCGGGCCCAGATTTAGCGTGTATAATCTATTCACGTAATTGAGCAAAAGTTTATATCCATTTTTTCGGGTCTAAATTTTTAAGACCCAGTCCGAGGCATGAACAATTTTACTTGGAAAGAGTGTCAGAATAATATTACAAGCTTCGTGATTCGTCTTCCTCCACGAGATTTCTACAGAATTCATCTCCAGTCCAGGCGTTTTGAATTCATCAACATATGAATATTATAAGCTTCTACAAATCATGAAAACTGCAGCTCTCAGTTGCTGTTCTCTGAAAATCGCAACCAGATCTAATATCCAATAATCACTAGCAAACTCCTTGGAAAACTATGAAATTTAAACAAAATAATTATAAGAACTAAAGAAGAAAATTAAAGAAAAAGGGAACCAAACCTTAAAATAAGCAAACAAAAGGGCATGGATCCAAGGCAGGGAAGGGGAGCAACGGTTGGAAATCAAGGGTATGGGAGGGGTTGGTAAGAATTGCCCCTTTGGATTGAACAAAGGTCATAACTCTTGCCCAACTCTCCCACACCTCCAACTCCCAACATCACTCTCTCCCTTTCTCTTACTGCTCGAAATTTCATAGATGAGAGAAACAACAGATAAATGTTGGAAGCTGAAATGGGCAAACGAAAAAAAGGGATCATAAAAAAGGACTGTACTGCCGATCTACCCATCTCGAAGAACCTCCAATATCATCAACACTCTCCCTCTCCCTCTCCCTCTCTCCCTCTCTCGTATCGATGGCTTAATCCGTGGGGAAGGCGGATTTATAAAGGGAACGAGAAGAGTGTAGATAAGATGTAGGTACAGGTCCTTCTATTTTTCTCTGTTTTCGAGAAACAGAAAACGAAACCGCGTGATGTTGAAGCTACGCGGAAAAGGGGTCAAACCCGAAAGTCAGATGGTCCAGGCCTACTGGTTTTCATGTTCGGTCGGGTCAGTCGATGCGAAAAATTTTAATGTTTTTGGGGGTAAATTGATACTTTTCTCAAATTTTAAATTAAATTATTTTATAGGATATGTTGGTGAAAAAAATGTAAAAAATATATTTAAGTAATGATTGTTTTAAAAGATTAATTAATAATATAATTAAAAGTGTAATCATATTCAACCCTATTAAGTTTATTTTTTATATTTTTATTTAATTAAATTATTATTTAGTTAACACGTGGTTAGTATAAATATTCATTTGTGGATTAGTATTTGATTTATTAAGAGTGAAATTTTTTAATTCTGCAATCAAAATTAAAATATTAACACATGTCTCATACTTCTAAAATATATTTTTTTAACTGTGTTTACTACACTCTAAAAATGAACGTGCCACTTATTTATGTTTGCTCATGAAGTTTTTAAACTCTAATTTATTTACTCTTCTTAATTAAAAATATTTTTGTCTTCATTTCATTTGTTTTTATAATTAAACTTGTGTAAATAAAATTAGACTCGTTCATGGGTATAATCAAAATAAAAGTTGTGCCCAGCACTCATCGATACATAGTCAAAGAAATCATTTTGCACCCGGTGCCCCATCAGAACATCCGAAGTAATTAATTTGCATCCAATGTTCATCGGTATAATCGAAGTAAAGGTTGTGTCCAACACTCATCGAAATGTCCGAAGTAAAATGCACCTAGTGCTCATTGACACATTGTCGAAATAACTTCGCCCAAATAGTTAATAGGGTAATCATTTATCCAATCCCCTTATAAGTTCAATTCTTATTCTACCGATCTCAATATCATCAATTCATCACTCATTATATCATTTCATACATAACATATCATACCGTCTCAATTCCAAATCAATTTCACCATTTCATTTAGTTTTAATATTTTCACTTTTATTCAATATAATCCTCTATCTCAATAATCAATTAAATCCTCTCTAATATGATTCGATCATTCATAATAAACTATTAATTCATTTTATAACTCTTTTATTAATTTTCCTCCTCCTCCTCTCCATTCCACTTCCTTTATTTACGAGTATTTATATAAGAATCTTTAGTCTTAGTATGCCATGCTTTTATGTAACATGAATTATCTTTTCACTATTTATACATATAATTTTAATAAAATTGTCTTCTTGAGTAGTAGTCACTAAATTATTTATATCTGGACCTACAAAATTCAAAATTAAGATTTGTTTTTTTTTGTTTTCAAAACTAGACTCAATGTAAATTTTACCATAAAAATGTTAGAATTTATTTCAAAGTATATTAATACTAGTTTATTTTAAAAGCTCTCATGTTCTATTGCTAGGCAGCTTCGACTCTTCTTCACTAAAAATTAAATATATTTCAGTACAAGTCTCATATTATATTTTCGTTTGTTTCCTTTGAAAGTAGACTCATTAAGCTTTTAGGCATATAGATTTCATCTCATTTTTTTTTTTTACAATTTATAATGAATTTTCAAAGTTAACAAGGAAACCTAAAATCATTTTGATCTTGTCTCATAAAAAATATTATATCTCATAATCTACAGTTTCATTGCTTTCACCATTGCTTTTATGAAAAACTAGACTCAATAAGCTTTAATTTCATTTTTTATTTAACCTCTAACTCAATTCCTACATTTTTTTGGTGAATTTTCAAAGTTATACTACCACTGCTATCTATAAAGTGTCTAGTGAAAGATTTTGCTCTTCTATCATTTGATTAATTTTTTCTCATTTCATTATATAACATAATACATTCCAAATAAATTCAATGTCAAAACATATAATCACTAAGTTGCACGAATTTTTATTTCTATTTAAATTAGTCATTTTTCACATCCATGATTAAAATTTGTCAATTTAATACTTAAAGCTAGTTTAGCATTGCTTTTGAAAAGTGCTTTTAGAAAGTGTGGTGGAAAAGTACTTTTGAAAAGTTTGGTTTAATATTTGACTGTTTAGCATTGCTGTCAAAAAGTACTTTTGAGAAATAAAATGTCCATTTTAGATATAGTATTATAAAGTAATAAATATGCATTTAAATAATGTTCAAATTAATTAATATTATGATATTTTAGCAAGAATATAAAAAATAATTTATTATAACTTATTGTTAATATTTTAATATATGAAATATTAATTTTAAATATTTCTAAGTAATTAATATTAATTATTTATAAAATTTAATTAGATTATATAAATTATATTTTAAATATTTAAATATAATCATTAAATATTTATATTTAAATATTAACACAGTTGTATTATTTTAAAAAAATATTTTTTTAATTTTTAATTAATGATTTTAATACATTTATATTATTTTATTTTAAAATGTAATTTAATAACCCATATTAGATATTAACATACTATAGAAAATATAAACCTAACAAATTAAAATATTACATGCATTTGGATTAAAGTTTCAAAAGGGGTAATATTTATATAACAAGTACATCATCAAAAATTTTATATTAGCATTTACAATTCAAAGTGAATTCATTAAACTAGAAGCTATAGCATCTCTTGTCAATTCCATTTCAAAACCACTTGAATTGTTTGATTTACCACCATCATCATCATCACTTTCTCCATCATGCACATCTTCTAGATTAATAATATTCTCATGCCTTGTTAATATTTTCGTATTTTATAAAATCTGCATCATTTTGATCAGCATGTTTTCGGATAAAATTGTGTATCGTCATTGTAGCAACAACGATCATCGTTTGCTTTTCAAAACTATAACTTGGCATATCCCTTAAAATGACTCATTTTTTTCAGAACACCAAAAGTTCGTTCAATCACACTACGTAATGATGAATGCAAATGGTTGAATATCTCTTCTTTACCAAATATCGGTCTACCTCTACGAAAGTCAGGTAAATGATATCGCTGACCTTTATATGGTCCAAGATAACCTTCATTTGAGGATATCCAGAATCAACAAGAAAATATTTTCCTACATGTCATAATATAATAAACAATTAATTCAAGAATTCTTTATTTTTTAAATTATCAATTAAAGAATTTATACTTTATTATTTAAAAAAATAAATGAAATATCTTACCATTTGGTAGGTGCGAAAATTTGTATTTTGGATCTCGAATTGCATCAAGAAATATTCTAGTGTCATGCGCCGATCCTTCCCATCCAGCCATAACAAAGGTGAAACACATATTAAAATCACACACAACCATAACATTCTGAGTCGAGACACCTTTTCTTCCAATGTAGGGAATTTGTTCATTGGATTTATCTTCTTTAGTTTTATTAATTGCACTTATGCAACCCTAAACAAATAATCATATTAGTTCCATGCATATTTTTAATCGATCAAAAATATTAAAATATAATAATATAATATTAAATTCTAACCTTAAAATGCGGCATATATCTAGAATCATTAAGTATTTGATCGGGTATTGAGTTAAAAAAATGATCTTTGGGTGCAATTAGATTAATGGCCATCCTTGAAACTTTCTCAAGCACAATTGCAAAGTATCGACTTATTGTTGCTCCAGACCTTTAAAATCTTTCTCAACATTAGGAAACTTTTGCACCGGTGCCCAAGATGTAAAAAAAAATTCTCAACATTTCACGAGAAGATACGAGTCATGAAGTTTGCAAGTTGTATCTTGTCTCCAAAACTCTCAACAAACTTGTGAATACAATTTTAGACATCCTAAAATTAATCATACAACGTTACTCATGACCGTCGATAATCTCTCAATCCATGCCTCAGCTGACTGTTTTGAATCCATACATGGTTGCTTCAATATATACTTCTCATATAATTGCACGGAAGAAGATGCGACAACAAATAACCGATTAAAACATTCCATGCGTTGTAAAATCTCTTTCTTTTCCCTTTTATGATCACTTTCATCACCGCTAGAATTTTCAACCATACTAAATCAAATATAAACAACTATTGATAAAACTAAATTACACATAAATAAGTAGAACATAAATTCAATATCCAAAAACCAAACATAAACAACTATTGATAAAACTAGATTACACATAAATAAGTAGAACATAGATTCAATATCTAAAAACCAAACATAAACAACTATTGATAAAACTAGTTTAACATTGTTGATTAGTCACATAGTAGATATCTCTAGACCCTAGAAGATTAGAAAATTTTCAATTATCCTTCATCTCCATTTCTATCTTAAGCCACATAGCTCCAATCTTGGGATTAATTGATAAAAACATAATTCTCTTGTCCTTGTTGAGTAATAATCTCAATGAGAAAAAGTAAAGCGGACTAGCTTCTAGACTTCTTCTAACATGCTATCAAGCACTTTGACTGCTTGTGGAACACCATATGGATCCATAACAAGAGTCAAACAAGATGTGACTTAACTCATATTGTCAGTTGCATTGCATAATTTTTCTATTTGATTAGACAATCTTGCAGCCCTTCCAATTTGCTTTGAGAATTTCTTTCTTCCAATTTTCAAATGTGAAGTTGATATCTTAGGTCTTTTCCTTTTTTTTACCGTTTCCATCATTGTTAACATCATTTGAAATTTGAACATTATTTGAAGTTTTAACATCATTTCTTGCATTTTCTTCCTCATTCTCTTCAGGTATGTCATTGTCAACATCCTCAAAAAATTCACTACAGTGTACCAGAAGAAGGTGTCCATGCTTTATCACCTGTTGCAAATATCCCTATAAACATTTGGTCCAACATTCCTTCCAAGTCAAGATCAATGCCCGATGTTCTAAATTTTTGAGCTTCAGGCACAACCTACATATAAAATAGTAGTTTAATAAAAGAAATTATAAATAACCTCATAAATAAGAAAAAACAAAAATATCTAGAATTATTAATGTACCTTTAGCCTACTCTCCCACCAACCATCTAATACATCAACGGTTTTTTATAGGATTCCATCCTAAATTAGTATATCTATTTTTAAGTTTCTTCCAAGCCTTCCATTATTTTTTCAAGGCATCCCACCTATTTTTAAGTTGTTTTTGTGAATAAGCCTTACTTGTTTCTTTTTCAAAATTAGTCATTATTTTCAACCATCCATCTTTTTTGAAATGAGTACCAAGTCTATTCCCTTTCAATATCTCTTTAATACAAATATCACAAAATGTTTCTATTAATCTCTTATCCCACAATGCTTTGACTTTTTCACCACTAACTTCAATCACCGAAGTACTTTAATACAAATATCACAAAATGTTTATTCCCTTTCAATATCTCTTTGATTGCTCACTTAACAATGTGTAATACCTTATTTTAAAATTTAAGTTATGCTCAAAATCAGGATCTCATTAAACTGAATATATATATTAATTACCTCATTATTATGAGTATACGAAATTAACAGGAATGTAACATAATTATGTATGTTTGTTTGACAGTAGGATCATCATAATCACCATGTTAAAGACTAATTCTTGAAAGAAAATAATTAAAACCAAATGCATATATAACCACACCATATGGTTAATAAATTGTTTGATAGATTGTGTCTTCAAACTTTTGCTTAAAAATCTAAAACATATGGTTCTTAATCTTTGTTGTCATAGAGTAGCTACAGAGAGTACCTAAAACTGAAAGCTAGATATGAGGATCTACAACGATCTCAGAGGTAATTAGTCTTACAACCATACCATAGCTTTTGTAACACTTAAAACCCGATACTATCGTCGATTAGGGTTCTGGTGTTCTTTCGATCTTCTATTGTATTTTATCTTACGTTACTGTTTCATGTAATCAAGTTTTAATAGAGAAATACAGTATGCACGACTTAAATCATTTATTGAATGACAACATAACTCAAAAAGGGCAAAAATGTCATTTTCATGATTTTTGGAGACTTCTACCGGTACTTGTTGGATAAATATCGGTAGGTGTCAAGTCAGTAAACGATTTAAGAAACAGTGCAGACTTCTACCGATATTGTTGACTATTCTACCGATACAAGTGAGGCAATTACCGATGTAAGTCATGCTTTTACCGATACTAAAAACTCTAGAGAGCTAAAAAGTCTTACCTTGTAACTTCTACCGATACAGGTACTTGAACTACCGATACCTTGATGTACAAAGTTATCGATACCTATTATACAACTACCGAAACAACTCAAGTCAATAAACAACCTCTCTCCTACCTTGTACTTCTACCAATACATGCATGAGTTCTACCGAAACAAGTGTATAGAATTTAATGAATCGTGCTTAAGCTCAAGTTTATCAACCATTCATCATTTCATAACTTCAAAATTCAACATGATAATTCATTGTACAAGGTTTCAAGACATTTCATACATCTCATAAAATATGTAAATTACATTGAACTAGCATACAACCTTGTTCAACATTTATCTAAAATTCACAACAAAAGAGTCATTCATCCATACAAGTAATATAAAGACATTTAATTCTAGTACATGTCATATAACCAAGTGATGTAAAAACTACCGAACGAGCTCTCGGAATAGTGTGATCTCTTCAAGATGGTCCGATCTTCATACAGAAAAATAGAATAACAAAATAACAACAATTTCACGGGTAAGCTTTCATAGCTTAAAAAGTTCGCAAGGCTTATCAATTTACCGAAAACATGTGTTGTACAAATCTGTAAATCAATCGAGCCAGAACAGAACTGTACTTCAGTATTCAATTTTCAATTTACTCCCTGTTAACCCAAAGGTCATGCCTGTTACCAGTATACAATACTACTCACACTAAGCTGACAAGGACTCGCATCACATGCAGTACCTCAGCTTATGGTATAACTGTTCCTTACAATGTTGCTCACACTAAGCTGACAATAATATGCAATCAGGAATAAAACTCAACCATCGTAGGGCTTGTAATCCACTCTTGGATTCTATTCACTTTACAGTGACTCACGATGCTGTAGAGAATCCATAACAAATGCAGGATCTCAGCCATCGAACCATTTTAAACTTTGGCACAAGGCCCATAATTCTTCTTATATTGTTTCCATCTTTCACATCTTCAATTTGTCGTTTCCATTCATTAACAATCATAAAGAAGGTAGTTATAAGCAGTTACAAGTGAGAATTTAACATTATGAACTTATTGGACTGGATTGCAGTTGTGGTTAGACTTCAGGGACTATTATGCTAATTTTCCTTTTTCGCGATCAGTGGCACGGTCATAGTCTACATCCTCAAATCATTCAATTCTCTATTAAATCTCACAATCAGACCTTTCAACACAATTTAGTCCTTTTTGTGAAATTTATGAATTTACCCTTAACCTTTTACTTTTATTCAATTTAGTCCTTAGGCACAAACCATGCAAAATAACCATTTTCCTTTAACCAGCATACAACCGAATATCAAAGTGGATGTGTTCACACCTTACAAGCCATTATTTTATACCAAATACATGTAGTTCTATCATTTTAGCATTTTAGTCCTTAAACCCTAATTTCATCAAAAATCACTTTACAAAAAGATCTAACCCAAGCATCAAGCATTCAAATCAATCAAAAGCTTTCAAGAACAAGCATTTTCAACAATGGTAAGTTTTATAATATTTGACAGATTCACAAATTAGTCATTGGGTTAGCTAGATTAAGCTAATACGGACTCAAAAACATAAAAATTACTAAAAACGATCAAGGTTTCTTACCCAATCCAAGCTTTAAAGTTTCAAAAATGGAAAACCCTAGGTTTTCTCCTTTAGCTATATGAAGAAGAAGAGAAAATGAAGAAATTCCTAATTTATTTTCTTTAAATTTCACTTCTATAACAATGACAATTTTGTAAATTTCCAAATCTTTATAATTAACTTAATTAATAATTTTAACCTTAATAAATCCCATCTATTTCACTTAAATAACATATCTTTCCACTCATTTACTTACTAATGGCTAATTCAGCTATTTAGTCCTTCTTTTTACCTTTTTCAATTTAGTCATTTCTATTTGATTAACCATCTAATCGATTAAATTTTCAAACTAGAATTTCATATGATGTTATTGACATCATAAATATTAGAATAACTAAATTTATGACCCGACTCGTCGGAGTTGTGATATTGAAATCATTATTTTCGACACCACTAAAAATTGGCCTGTTACAGCTTTGTACTTTCATATTAATTTGATAGGCTATTACTCAACTTACTCCACGATTGTAATTACTAAAAGTAATTGAATAAGGTTGTTGATTGGTAATGGATTGAAAGGAGAGAAGGGGGATGAATGACATGAATTAATGTTTTTCCAGCACTAAAAATGAAAGTATGATAAACATCAACCACTTTTAGTTTAAGTATAATTTGTCTTCTTGTTCACATGTTTTTTGGCCACCATTGATAAATCTTCTATACAAAATATCTTCCATTATGTAGCCTTGTCTATGGGTATAATATATATCACATGTGGTTTCAATGCCCTTCTTGGTTTCTTCTTATATAACCACATAATTCACTACAAAACACTGTATCTAAATGGATATTCGGTTTACTTCGCTGATGGTACTAAAAAGAACATATGTTTTCTCCCCATTTATTGTATAATTTGTTCCCATTATATCATGTTTAGCATGCATTCTTAGCATTTTATATTTAGTAATTGTATTTTCTAAGTCAGTGATGTATGTTTAATTTTCTTTAATTTTATCCTATTTTTGCTATTAATGTCGCCATAATTAGTGTTCAGTTTGCGCCCAAAGATGTCAGTGAAGGAATCCATCTTAAAAGATCAACGCAGGAAAGTGTTCAAGGTTGTCACTGCAATTTTAAACCAGAATTGCGCCCAAACATGTCGCTGCATGAGCACTTCTAGATTATGCCCAAAACTGTCGCCGCATGAGCACTTCTAGATTTCACCAAAACTATCGTCGCAGGAATATTTTCGGAATGCACCCAAGACTGTCGTTGCATAAATATTCTTCAAATTGCATCTAGAAATGTTGTTGCATAAGTATTCAATTTCACCCAGGAATGTCACTGCATGAACATGTACAGAATTGTCGTTGCATGAACGTGTCCAAAATTACGCCCAAAATTATCGGCACATCTGACAGCTGTTTGATAAGAACAAAAATGTGTGAGTTGTACAATCTGGTATAACCAACTTGTACAACTCAATTTTGGAGAATAGAAACATGTACATTTGGGGCTAATATAAGCACACACAAAGCATGAAGGAAGGTTTCTCTCTCTTCCTTTAGTCTCCTACTTTATTATCTTCTTCAACCTAGCTTTGGAGCTTTTTGGCTATGAAGGCTTGAGGCCCATCGGGTGAATCAACGTGAAGGTGATCAGACCAGCTCTTGATGAGGAGTTCCTAAGTGTGACACAAGAGGAAAGTAAGGGAGCATTTTGAGTAGCCTAGAAATAGTATTCTCCATTTGTTCTTTATATTTCTTCCTTAAATGATGGTAATTCATGTTTATCTCAAGTTTGTATGGAAGTACTCTTGATTGTTAGACTAAATGATATCTTATTCAAGCTTGCTCTTACTATTTAATCTTTAGGTTTGAATGATTTTAGCACAAAAGTGTTATTGCAGTCACAGTCACTAGAAGGTGCAGTGACAATTTAAACTAAGAAGCAAGAAAATGAAAGTTGCTTGGGGATTGAAGGAATTTGGTCCACTTGTTCTTATGTGTGTTGCATTACCAGCACTGGAAGGTGTGGTTAGTGTGAATACTAAAGTCATAGATCTAATGGAAAAGCCAAGTTTGGTAAGATGTTCATTGCACTTCATTGCGCTGACAAATTACTTGTTATTCTTAACCTTGTAAGCCACACTTAGTTTTCTGCTGACTATTCACATTGTGGATCCCATTTTACCTTTATTACATTTTATCTTTATTTTTCACATTATTGCTCCGACAACCATTCTCACAATTTATTGCATTTTACTTATTTAATTGGTTTGTAGGGATGGTCAGAGATGGTGTGTAACGGATGGGGGTAGGATCTGAATCTGTATCTTTTATGCATTTGTGTTTGTGTCTACTTAGGAAATATGTTGGATTCTGCATATGATAATATATTCGCTACTTTATTGGTTAAAACATGAGTGTCTAATTTATTGTTTGAATGAGTTACACATTGAGCTTGTAAGCTCACTTTGTGCTTGTTTTCTTTCAAGTAATCCACAGATAGGACAAACTTGTAACCACCCTAACCCAGCCTAGATTGTAGACTCGATCCGGAGGGATCACATTCGCCACCGAGGTGGCTCGATCTTTTTACAAATCAATTTTAATATTAAATCTGTTTTTATACAAGTGATTATCTCGATTTTATGTATTTAAAACTAGCATTAATTTTAACAATGGAAAATAAATCAATAATCTTTATATAGTAAATAATCTGTATAAATCACTTAATAAATAAATATCATCTCAAGTAACACTAATAAATGTCAAATCATAATATAATCTTAAATCATTAACGACAGTAAATAGCATTCTTAAATAACATGCATTCTAAGTGACGTAATTAAGAATAATTATACCATACTACGATTCTTAGTAAAATACAACGATAATAATATTAAAATGTTGGCGAGAATAACCTGAGACCCTCCGCATGTCGAGTCCTCGTCCTAGTTCGTAAGGTTATCTAAAAAGATGGAAAAAAAGGGTGTGAGCTATGAAAGCTTAGTGTGAGTTCCTTTACAATAAACCAATTTAATATTCGAACATGCATGTTAATCATAATAATCATATTTACATAAATATCCTAATAACACAATAATTCAGTTTACTCTAGAAAAGCAGAAAAATCAACATTCAATAAATTTAATGGAGTAACACTTTTATTAAGTCATAGTATGTTTTACGTTTCACACTTATCAGTTTGGTCGGTTCATCAAATATTTTCCAATGAACATGCATGGTATGCTCATGCAATCGCCGTATAACGTATCATATGACATTTGAAAATCCTACCCTTAACCACTAGCTCTCCAAATATAGAGTTCCTTAGAATCCCCTCTACCTTTTCACTCCGCTTATACATATAAGTGCAAACAAGCTGCTCTTTGGTTGAGATCCACAAACCCTATAGATAAAAGATGTTAGAGAAAGTTGTGGATACTCCATTCATAAAGTCGCAGTTGGAATTGACTAATTTGTGAATACATAAAGGGTGCAAACAAGTTATCGTATGGTTGAGGATCCACAACCCCTTGCAGATAAAAACTGTCAAAGAAAGTCGTGGATACTCCGTTCATAAAGTCGCAGTTGGAATTTACTAAATTGTGAGTACACAACAAACGTATAACATATATGTAGTATAAACTATCGTACAGATCATATACCATATATGTAGTATAAATTGTCATTTTCTTCCACCTTTCTTGTTTCCCTCCCATGCATATGCAAAACAATCAAATCCTTACGGTTCGTTAATTCGATAATCGTTCCAAAATTCCATTATATTGCAAGATCATATTGATGAGCGAGGCATTCGCTCGACATATATATAATATTCAGTTTAAACATAATCATACACATGAATTAGAATGGTCATTCCTTAAGCAATCATATCTCATTGATAATCATGAATATTAACGTAGGCAATCACAACTTATCATTATCATTCCTGAGCAATCATATTTTATCGATGATCCTGATATCATTCACACGTTTATACCATTATTCATAAAACCATAAAATAATATACAAATTCATGTCATAAATCATAAGCATATAAATCATAAAATTATTCTTTTAAAGTATACTTTCATTCAATCATTAATACTTTCAACATTCTATTTTATTGCTAATAATGACATTCACGAATATATCCATCAAGCATTAGTTCAAGCAAATAGGTATTTGAGACGTTTGTTTAGCAATTACAACATGGATAACATAAAAGAATTCATGGGTCAAGCAATCAATCAAAGTAATTAAAAATTCTAAGTTCATTCATCCATATATTTAATCATTCTAATTCTAATTCGGGACCTAACTGTGAGATCTAGTTCACTAGATGCCATTAAAAACCTATTTAGGGATTGGTTTGTATAAAGTAATAAAGAATATAGTAAAGTTGTAATTTTTTTAAGAATAGTGGAAAAACAGTAAAATTTAGAAAACTAGTGGAAAAACTATAAAATCTAGAAAAAAAATAGTGGTGGAACTGTAAAATATGGAAAACTAGTTTCAAAAACTGTAAAATTTGGAAAAATAGTGGCAGAACTATAAAATCTGGAAAACTAGTGGCAAAATTGTAAAATCTAGAAAAGTAGTGGTAGAACTGTAAAATCTAGAAAAATAGTGGCAGAACTATAGAATTTGTAAAATGGTGGTGCATGGTCATGTGGGCCTAAACCTAGACAAAATTTGACTCGATTTTTCATAAAATAACACACACTTGACTTTTTCGAGGTCTCAAGTGACTACCTTTCTTTCAAGCTCGATCCAATCACCTAAAAAGCTCGATCTTTCCTAAAAACTCAATGATCTATTGACTTGGAAATCAACAATTTGGAGAAGAACAATTGATGAGGACTTGAATGAATATTCAAAAACTTAAAGAATATTTTTAGCAAAACTTAAGGGCTTAAAAGAGTTTTAAAACAGAGAATTTTAAGAGAAAACAAGGATATATATAGAGAAAGAGTTTAGGGTTTTAATATTATAAAATAACAAATGAGGAATAATAAATAATAATTAGAAATAAGAAAGTTAAATTCTATTAGGTTTTGAAAATGAGTAATTTAAATTCTAGTTAGGATTTTAAAAGGATTAATTTGAATTTTAAATTAATATAAGTTGTCAAAAAGACAATGAAATTTTAATTTCATTTGAATTTAGAAGAAAGAAAAGACATGAACTCTAGATAAGTTTGAAAAAGATAATCAAAATCATATTATGATTAGGATAAGGACTAAATGGCAAGATTAAGAAAACTTTAAAGGGCTATTTTGGTAATTAACTCATATGGTTCCATCCTTAATTGCTTGAAAAATAAAGAGGAAAAATGAAAAGAGTGAGGTCTAAACCTTAACTTTCTAAGTAATTTGTTAACCTCTTAACCACTAATGATAAGACTCAATTCATGCTAATTTTTGTCACATAATTGTACATATCTATTTCATGCTCAACTTACTTATTCTTTATTAGCTTATACTTTTAATCATTTTTTTTATTTCTGAAGGTATTTATTGGAGCGAGCCCAATAACGAATCCTCCGCATTCTGTAGGCCCATTAAGGGGGTGGATGTCGGCCACGAGTTTTAAAGCTGCTTCATACCAAAGGCGAGGATCGAACCCTCGACCACTGGTTAAGGTAGGTGAGACCCTTTCTATTTCACCTAACTCCCGTGGTTTACTTTTAATCAATTATTTAAATTATTTAACTTTATAGTTTTTAATACATTCGTATTTTAGTTTTTAATAATTAATACTCATAGTCAAGACTCATTGTTAATATTTTAATTTATTTTTACTCTTTTTCCAATTAGGTCCTAATTTAATTAAAAGCACTATTCTCAAATTAGACCTCCTAATCATATTTTGTTTTAGATTAATATAATAACACCTAATTTTCTAACCTCTTAAAATTCAGGGTTTTATAGTTCTCCCCTCCTTAAAGAAATTTCATCCTTGAAATTTTCCTATTGACATGCTAATTTCTTAAGGTTGCACCAACGATCTATCCGCTAACTACAATGTCACTGCAATGGGCTTCATATGACCAATCCCTAATTTTCTAAAAGTAGACAGCGGCATAAAGTTGATACTCGCACCTAAATCTCATAAAGCTTTACCCAAATAGTGGTTGCCAATTGAACATGAGATCGTAAAGCTTCCTCGGTCTTTCATCTTGGGCGGTAACTTATTTTTCAGGACTACACTACATCCTTCTATGAGTGCAATTGTCTCAATATCATTCAGCTTCTTCTTTTTGGACAATAGCTCCTTCATAAATTTTCCATAACTAGGAATCTGTACAGTATCATCCACAAGAGGGATATTGACATGAAGTTGCTTTAATGTTGTCAGAAACTGCTGATATTGTCTATCATGCTCCTTTTCTTTAAATCTTTGTGGGAAAGACAAAGGTATGGATACATCAGGTTACGTCGACAATTTCGTCGATCAGACAGTAGGCATTAGGGTGACAATTTGTGGAGCCTCTTTCTCTGGTTCATCTACCATTTCTTTAGACACAACTCTCTCACCTTGATCCACTTCACTAGTGACTATAGGTGCTGCAGTAGAGCTGGTAATTGGCTCAGCAGTTTGTCAACCACTTCAAAGTGTGATTGCTTTGCAATGCTCATTCCCTTTCGAATTTGGATTTTCTATGTCGCTGGGAAATGCACTTGACGGTCATGTGTTTAAATTTGAAGCGATTTGCCCCAATTGTGCTTCCAATGCTCGAATGGAGGATGAATTTCCTTACACAATGACATCCGTTCGAGTTATATGCTCACGCATTAAGGCTTCAAGGGCTGCTAATGGATCAGATCATGGTTGTGTGCACTACTGCTCATGTTATCCTTGAACATTAAGATTTGGCATCGAAGGTTGTTGTGGCTGTACACGATTTTGATGGGGCTGCATTTGATCTTGATGTGAATGCATCTGAGTATTCTAGCTGTAATTTTGGTGCTGTTGATTGTAATTCCCTTTCTATAATTACTTTGATTGGATGAATTTCCATATCTAAATGTTGCGGCATTTTGATTTCCCCAAGCTTATTGATTTCTCACAGAAGTATTATAGGAATTACCATAAGAATTTCCACGGATGTTATTAACATAGAAAGCATTCTCCGCGTGCTGTGGACAATCTTCATAACTATGGTTGTCACCATAAATTTCACTACAAAATGTAAGGACATCAATTTGTTGAGCAATTTGAATCGGTCCAACGTCAATAGTCCCCTTTATATTTTTTATCGTGTTTGCGAGTGAAGAAACTTGTGCACAGTCCAACAAAGGACCATTAGTAGATGCATCGACAAGATTTCTTATTTGTGCGTTCAACCCATTGTAGAAAATTTCAATCTGCGTCTCTTGTTGAATTCCATGCATGGGACAACATTAAAGGAGAGATTTATAACGCTCCTACGTAGTATGCAAATTTTCATCATCCAGCTGATGATACGTAATAATATTGTTTCTAATATGAGCATTCATAGTCAGCAGGTTGAAACGCAGAACAAATTGAGTTGCGAGCGCATTCCACGACGCGATTGATCCAGCAAGTAACCCAAGGAACCAGGTACGAGCCCGTCCTTGCAATGAATAAGGGAATAGCTGCATTTTCAAGGTGTCATCAGGAACGCCTTGTTGACTGAAAAAGGAAGCACAAATCAGTAGGAAGGATTTAAGGTGCTCTCTCGCATCTTCATGTGGTAGTCCAGTATACTGCCCATTAGAGTTTAGCATCTGGAAGATGACTAACTTTAATTCAAAATTTCTAGCTTGAATAGCTGGCCTAACAACTCCTGGCTGCAAATCATCCAACAGAGGAACAACAAAATCTCGAATAGGTCGATTTCGCATTTGATCTTCTTGCAGCAACGGTGGATTATTAATATTTTGTGGCTGTATAGGAGGTGTAACAAGATTTTGTGGCGGCAATTGTGGTATGGCTGCATCGTTTCCTAGCAGAGCAATATTCCGCTGTTCTTGTCGTCTTCTTCAAATGGTGCATTCAATTTTTGGATCTAAGCCAACAATAAATTCAAGATTTCTTCGGGTTACCTAAAAGAAAAATGTAAAAGTAGTAAAAAAAAGAAAACAAATTAGTAACAAATAAAGGTTAGAAAGAAAGAATAAGTGCAAAAACAAAAATAAACATCTAACAAATGCCATCCCTGGTAATAGCACCAAAACTTGATCGCGCTATGAAAGTCACGACAAATATTGTGCAAGCGTACACTATCGATGCATGTATAGTTGACAGATGTGAGTCTGTCGGATATTGATCCCATGAGGATGGATGTTTGTTCTCTATAATGGTAAGTGCAATTAATAAGTACATTCAATAAAATTGTGAGATTGATTGTCGAAGAAATAATGTAAAATTAAAGATGAAATGCAATAATAATGAAATGGGGTCCCTGACGTAAATAGTCGGCAGAATACTAAGTGTGGCTCACAAGGTTTAAAATATAAGGTGATTGTCGTTACATTAATGCACTATGAATGTCTAACCAAACTTAATTTCTCTATTTGATCTAAGACTTAAAAATGCACACTAACCATACCTTTCAATGTTGGCAATGCAACATTTCAAGAACAAGTAGATTAAATTCCTTCAATCCCCAAGCAACTTCCATTGTCTTGCTTGTTAGCTTAAATTGTCGTTGCACCTTCTAGTGGCAGTGATTGCAATAACACTTTTGTGGTCAAAACATTCAAACCAAAAGATTAAACAGTAAAGGGAAGCTTGAATAAGATATCATTTAGTCTAAATATCAAACGTACTTCCATACAAATTTGAAATAACATGAATCACTAGCATTTAAGAAAGAGAAATAAAAGAAAAAATGGAGAATACTATTCCTAGGCTACTTGACTTGCTTCCTTACTCTCCTCTTGTGTCGCACTTAAGAGCTCCTCGTCAGGAGCAGATCTGCCTGCTCTATGTCAGGTCGCCCTTGAGAAAGTTAAGTTGCCATGGATGCAAGCTTCGAAAATGGATTCAAGAAGAAAATCAGTCCGGAAGAAGAACCTTTCTCTCTCCTTCTAATGAGTATTTAACTGCAGCTGAATAGTATAGCTATCCTTCCCTCCAAATCTAGCAATCTCTGGCCGTACTAGTTAGTTACACCAGCTGTACAACTCACGCATTTCTAGTGTGTTAACCAGATAGCTGTCTGATGCTGCGACAGTTCTAGGTGCAATTCTAGACTTGCTTATGTAGTGACAACTCTGGACATATTCACGAAGCGATAATTCTGAACAAGTTCCTACAGCAACAATTCTAGGCGTAATGCTAAATAGACTTATGCAGTGACATCAGTATTAAAAATATTATAAATTTAAAGGCAATTAGGCTGAGTTCCATTAAATTAGAAAATGCAATAACTAAATAAAAAATGCTAAAAATGTATGCTAAGGATGACCAAATGGGAACAACTTAAACAATAAGTAAGGATAAATTCATGGTTCTTTCTAGTACTATCAAGAGCGTAATGTTATATGGAAGGCTTACATCTTGGCTAGAGCATAATGTTATATGGAAGACTTATGTCTCGATTAGAGCGTAATGTTATATGGAAGGCTTACGTCTCGATTAGAGCGTAATGTTATGTGATTTGTTTATGTCTCGGTTAGAGCATAAGGTCATTTCAGCTCAGGAGGAGCAATATTACCGTAACAAGACTCGAATGAATCATGTTACATTGCAAGACACTAGATGATGTGATAAATTATTTTCACTCTGCGAACTTACTAAGCTTTGTGAGCTTACCTGGGAATTTGATGTTATTTTGCAGACTTCACTTTCCTGTTTGTAGATCGGATCATCTCGAAGAACTTACACTATCCGGAGAGCTCGAACTGTAGTTTTTGAATCACTTAGTTATATGGCATGTACTAGGGTGTTGTATTTTGTAATTGCTTGATTGTAACACCCTTATACCCGATTCATCTGTATAAACCCGGTATAAGACTATTACATTTGGTGCCAAAGCGACATAGACAAATACCGATTAATTTTTACATTTAAACAAGATGTATTTACTCATTTAAATCAAAATTTATTTAAACAACCTTATGGGATCATTATTGAATCATAAAATGTGTTTAAAAATAGTTGAAATATAGTTTTAGTTCAAAATAGGGCAAAATATCGATATCTACTATGATAGTTTCGATATTTTATGAAAAGTTTTTATAACGAGAATTAAAATCGATACCAAATTGAGGTTTTGGAACTCCAAAAAATTTCAAATTTGAATAAATTATTGATACCTTAGACTTAGGTATCAATATTTTAACCTGAATATCGATACCAATTTTTAAAATGAAACCAAGGACCCATTCTGTCAATTAGGTATCGATACCAACATGTTTGGTATCGATACTTTTGGAAAAAAATTATAAAAATCGATTAAAAACTTTGTTAAACTTCCTGAAAACTTCAAAGCTTATTTCAACATCATAGACCATACCAAATATGCATTATCAGTACTTAAATATCTTCAATTTCAATCCCAATCACTAAATTAATGAAACACTTGAGCAAACACAATAATATCAATAGCTTAGTTTATATGTATGTAAACAAAATATTTCATTCAAAGTACCCAAACCAAATCGGGTTTCAAAGCAACATTAACTCCTTGCAACAAAAGAGACACAATTAGCCTACTTATGTAAATGCCATTTTAATACAAAATATAATACCAAAGTTGTTACCCTTCAAAATGTGATGTGATGAGAGGCAACCTACCTTGACTTTTGCTCCTCAAAACTAATTGTACCTACGCGTTGAAATAAACACGTTAAGCCGGTGAAGGGTTAGTAAGCACTACAAGAATACTAAATAAATAATTTATTTATAACACCATACTTAATCAAGTAATATTAATATCATCACACAAGTAGATATTTACCACTAACTTTTCCTTAAATAAAATCTAATTACCTTTAATGGATATGATACTCACCTTTATAATAAGTTATTGGTCTTCCATTTTAAAATCATAACTTTAGCCCATAGTAGATTATCATAGAACCTATCGGATATACGAAACAATTATAAAGGTACATTACTAAGCACTAAATAACTGAGAGCACCAATGTGCTATATAGAGAGCACAAATGTGCTAAACGGAGAGCACTAAACGTGCTAAATAACGGAGAGCACGCTAGGGTCCATTAATGACATGCCACTAATATCGCAATAGTCCTAACTTGTCTACTTGGGCAATAATATCTAATTTAGCAACATTACTCATAATTGATATATCACACCAAATAAATATCCACAAATATCATCACACATTTCTCACTGCATTTTCTTTAATAATTCCACAATTTCACAACATAATCATTTATTCAATATATATATATATACTCATATTATATACTACATTTCTATTATAAAAATTTCCATACCAAAAATTATAAACATTTAAAAATAGTAATTTTAATCTTAAATTCTTGTAGTACTTAACCCAAAAGGTTGAGATGGTGAATTCTCTCTCTTCCTCACTCCTTGGCCTTCTTTTCTCCTTTTACCTTCTCTTTATTCTTTCCCCTTCTTTTCTTTATCTTCAATTTCACATAAAAAATATATCATTTATAAACTAAAGTAAACTAGAATCAAAGGATTTTTCTATGCTAAATTATGAAAATAATGTATGCCATGATAATCTCTTCACCTCTTACCTTAATACTTGAAACCCCAAAACCCTAGCTGTTGCTATTCTCCTTTTAACACATCTATGTGGGTTTCCTCAAAAGATTAAGGTAGCTACTAGCCTTCTCTTATGATTTTCTTAAAGAAATCAAGAAGAAAAAGGGTGGTTTGGATCTTGGAGAACTCAAAAATGGTGGAAGGATACAAAGGGAATAAAATAACAGTTTGGGGGAAAGCTTAAGGTGATACATGTTTGGGAGATGGACAAAAGATGATAGAATTTTTACCTTCTCTCCAAATTTCTACACTTTTCTAATAAAATATCTCCCCTTTTTAATTAAAAGGTAAAATTGTTAAAAAGTCCCTAAGCCATCCATCATCACACGTTCACCCACAATCATTACACCTAAAAAAATATCTACTCAACTACTTACTCTTTTATCCCTCCTTAATCACCATAATTTCTATGATGTCTCACACTTTATTATGGTTAATTTCCTTCATAACCCTTCCTTCCTTTCTCTATTACTAAGTATCACCTAACTTTTTATTTTTCCAACTGTGATCACAACAACTCTCTATACTTTAACTCAAGTAAATGCTTCTATATAAAATCTTCCTAATTATGAAGTATTTTCAAATTTTCTTATTACCACTAAATACTCCCTAATTTAATACCCAAAAATTCTCATTTATTCTATTTCAATCAAGTGCACTAATTCTTGACCCGATCCGTTATTGTTTTTAACTTCGGTTTAAAATGCGGATGTTACAATTCTCTCTCCCTTAAATAAATTTCGTCCTCTAAATTTACCTGATGTAAACAACTGCAGATACTATTGCCTCATAGTTTCCTCCCTTTCCCATGTTACTTCTTTTGACTTATGATGTCTCCACAAGACTTTTGCCAAAGGAACCTGTTTGTTTCTCAACTCCCTTACTTCTTTAGCAATGATCCTAATTGGCTCTTCTTCATAAGTCAAATCTGGTTGCACTTCAATAGCTTTGGAAGTAATCACATGAGATGGGTCAGACATATATCTCCGTAGCATTGATACATGAAAAACATTGTGAATCTTGTCCAACTCTGGAGGGAGAGCTAATCAATAAGCAACTGGACCAACATGTTCTAATATCTCATATGGCCCAATGAACCTTGGACTCAGTTTCCCTTTTTCCCCGAATTAGATAACCTTTTTCCCATGGCAACATTTTCAGAAATACCTTCTTGCCCACATTAAACTCAACATCCTTCCTTTTGAGATTAGCATAAGACTTTTGTCTGTTTGAAGCTGCTTTTAAACGATCTCTGATCAACTTCACTTTCTCTTTTGTTTCTTGAATCAAATCAGGACCCACTAACTTGTTTTCACTCAATTCTATCTAACACACAGGACTGCCATCAAATTCAATAATGCAACTTCTCAACATGTCTTCCAAAATCTGAATTACTCGTTCTGACTGCCCATCAGTCTGAGTATGATATGTCGTACTAAAATTCAACCAAGTACCCAAGGCTTCGTGTATTTTCCCCCAAAACTTCGTTGCGAATCTTGGATCCCGATCAGAAATAATGGATACCCATTTAGCATCCTTTTTCTTCTGTGAAAGCGGCAATCCCGTTACAAAATCCATAGTGGTCCTTTCCCATTTCCACTTTGGTATGGTTATCGATTGAAGCAATCCTGACGGAACTTGATGCTCTCCTTTCACTTGTTAACATTCCAAACACTTGGAAACGTATTCAACTATATCCCTCTTCATCCTTTTCTACCAATAAAATGGTTTGATGTCATAATACATCTTATTACTCCACGGATGTAAAGCAAATGAATTGTGATGTGCTTCATCCATAATTTGTCTCAAAACTTGTTTAGGTACACATAGTTGACCATGAAATCTCAAGCTCCTGTCACTATCAATCTCAAACTCATTATTTTTCCCTTCCTCAATTTGTTTCTTAAGCACTGATAATTCTTTATCTTCTCTTTGAGTATCTTTCACCTCTTGCAACAAAGTTGAATTTTCTCTTAACTCAACCAATAACTCACAATTTTGCTGCATCTCTAAATGTGCAATCATTGCGTTCAAAGCTGTCACTAATTTTCTACTTAAAGCATCTGCCACCACATTCACTTTCCCGAGATGATAATCAATGATGCAATCATAGCCCTTTAGCAATTCAATCCATCTTCTTTGTCTCAAATTCAACTCTTTCTGAGTTAGCAAGTACTTCAAGCTTTTGTGATCAGTGTAGATATAACACTTTTCTCCATAAAAGTAATGTCTCCAAATTTCTAACGTGAACACCACAGCGACCAATTCAAGGTAATGCGTCAGGTAGTTCTTTTCATGTAGCTTTAATTGCCTAGATGCATAAGCTACTGCCTTTCCTCCTTGCATTAGCACACATCTCAAACCACTGTATGAGGCATCACTAAAAATCACATTTTACCAGACTCTAGTTGAATCAACACCGAGGCTTCGATCAATGTTGCTTTTAATCTTTCGAAGCTTTACTGACACTTTTCATTCCAATAAAATTTCACATCTTTCTGCAATAATTTCGTTAGTGGTGACGCGATCATGGAAAATCCCTCAACGAACCTTCTATAATAGCTAGCGAAATCGAGAAAACTTCTTACCTCTGTAACATTCTTTGGCGGTTTCCATTCAAGTATAGCTTCTACCTTTTTCGAATTTACCCATATATTATCTATGATACTATGAGTCCCAAAAAAGTAACTTTTTTAGCCAAAATTCCCATTTGCTCAACTTAGCAAACAACAGTTTCTCTCTCAAAATCTGTAACACAATTCGAAGATGTTTATCATGCTCTTCTTCTCCTTTCGAGTACACTAGGATATCATCTATAAGTATCACCACAAACTAATCTAAGTAAGGCTGAAAAATTCTATTCATGGGATCCATGAAAGTAGTTAGAGCATTAGTTAGTCCGAATGGCATAACCAAGAACTCTTAATGACCATACTAAGTCCTAAAAGTAGTCTTTGACACATCAAATTCCTTTACCCGTAGATAATAATATCTCGATCTGAGATCGATCTTAGAAAGTACACTGGCTTCCTTTTACTAGTCAAACAAATCATCATCCTGGGCAACGAATATTTGTTCTTTATAGTCACTTTATCAATTGACGGTAATCTATGCAAAGCCTCAAAGACCCATCTTTCTTTTTCATAAATAATATCGGGGCTCCCCATGGTGACACACTAGGACGTATGAATCCCTTATCCAACAATTCTTGTAGCTGTGTTTTCAACTCCTTCAACTTTGTAGGTACCATCCAGTAAGGTGCTATAGAAATCATGTAGTGCTCAGAACTAGCTCAATCCCAAATTCAACTTCTCTTTTAGGAGGCAAACCCGATAGTTCCTCTGGAAACACATCGGTAAAATCTCGTACGACTGGTACCTTTTCAATCTCAGAACCTTCTATCCGGGTATTTAGAATATAAGCAAGAAAAGTAGTTGTATCCCTTTTTGATCATCTTAGAAGCTTTCATTCCAAAAATCACATTTGAAATGCACTATATTTTTCACCAATTACAATCATTTCTTTTCCATCTGAAGTCCTCAAGGAAATTCTCTTTCTTCTGCAATCGACCATAACCCCGTGCTCTGACAACCAATCCATTCCTATTATCATGTCAAACTCATGAAATGTAAGGGCCATCAGATCCGCTGAAAACTCACAATCCTAAATCTTTAAGGAACATCTCTTACACACTTTATTAACTTTTTCACTCTGCCCGGAAGGGTTAGTAACTATTACTTAATACTCAATAGGTTCTACAAATAACTCTCTCTCTTTCTCTAATGTAATGAATATATAAGAATGCGTAGAGCCAGGATCAATTAATGCAATTACAAAAGAGTCAAATAAAGAGAATTTACCAGTAATCACATCAAGGGCACCTTCCTCTTCTCTTGTTCTAATAACATAAGTCCGAGGTCTTCGAGATTTTGATCTACCGACCACCTCTCTCACTGATCTCGTACCAGTACCACTAGAATTTCCAAGCAATCTACCTTTTTGAGGAGCGAAACTACCCCTTACAGACTGTTTTGTAGTATTTTCTAACATCCTTGGACAGTCTCTAATCAAATGGTCTTTTGACCCATATCTAAAACAGGCTCTACTATTTAGTCGACATTCTCCCTAATGGAATCTTTCACAATGCTCACACGACGACTGAAATGATCTTCTTCTAGTACCTCAGTACTAACCATAGAAGTTCCTTCTTGAGTCTGTCTAGTTTGACTTCTAGTTTTCTGCCCAATAGAAGGAGAAGTGTATCTAGAATCCCTAAAATCTCTCATTCTCTTTGAAGACAGTGGTGGTGCAGAACTAGTTGCTAATCTTATCCCAAAACTCTTCTCTTTCGAACGAATTAACCCTTCTTCCAATTGTTGAGCTCTATCAACCAAAATAGGGAATTCTTGTAGATGTAGCGGTAGAAGAGGGACATATATTTCTTCATTCAATCCCTATTCAAATCTTCTACACATATCTGCTTCTTTTGCTATCAACTCTTTAGCATATCTACTCAATTAGAGAAATTCAAGTTCATACTCGACAACCGACATATTGTTCTATTTCAAATCTAGAAATTATCTTTTCTTCTTTTCAAGATAAAGTTGGCTACTGTATTTCTTCTAAACTCATATACAAAGAAATTCTAGTTAATCTTTGCTGCATGATGGATATTTAACACAGTGGTCCACCATTGGTACGCCTCCCCCGTTAACAAAGATACTGCACACTTCAACCTTTCCTCCCAGTACACTGTAATTCTTCAAATACTCTTTGGCTATTTTCTAACCACTCTTAAACTTCTGCTGGATCATCAACTTTCTTGCCCATAAATTCTTCAGCTCCATGTTTTCTCTATCTCTCCAAGGGAGATCGATGACTAGAAGCAAATGGTTGGGGTTGAAGAGCATTAGCAGGGGGTGGTGGAACAGATGGAATATTACTTATTGTAACAACTAATTCATCATCTGTAATAGAACTGCGATCGAAATTTATTCTCTAATCGGTGTAGACTCAGTAGCAGGTTGAGTCCTCTCTTCTAATTCTAGATCCCTACTATCCTCGGAGTTTATCGATTCTCGTCGAACTTGGACCTTAGGTGGATCTCTTTCCCTAACAGGATTCAGAGCCCTACTCTCTACCTCATCTTCGGACTCTTCGCGAGGGCCTATTCAACATTTCTACTTTCTAAAATATTCACAAATTAAACAATTTAATAACTAAACATCCTCTCATCGTATCAACATATATCAAATGGTATGTACATGTGGACTTATTCCCGACCCCAAACATCAGAAAACCTATGATTTGATATCAATAAATGTAACACCCTTATACTCGGCTCATCCGTATAAACATGGTATCAGACTATTACAGCGACGTAGACAAATACCGATTAATTTTTACATTTAAACAAGATGTATTTACTCATTTAAATCAAAATTTATTAAAACAACATTATGGGATCATTATCGAATCATAAAACATGTTTAAAAACAGTTGAAATATAGGTTTAGCTTAAAACAGGACAAAATATCAATACCTACTCTGATGGTATCGATATTTAATGAAAAGTATCTATACCGAGAATTAAAATCGATACCCAAATGAGGTTCTGGAACTCCAAAAAAAATTTTGAAGAAAATATTGATACCTTAGACTTAGGTAACGATATTTTTACCTAAATATCAATACCAATTTTTAAAACGATACCAAGGAGCCTTCTGTCAATTAGGTATCAATACCTACATGTTTGGTATCGATATTTTTGGTAAAAATTCATAAAAATCTATTAAAAACTTTGTTAAACCTCCTAAAAACATCAAAGCTTATTTCAACATCATAGACCATACCAAATATGCATTATCACTACTTAAATATCTTCAATTTCAATCTCAATCAGTATATTAATGAAACACTTGAGCAAACATGATAATATCAATAATTTAGTTTATATGCATGTAAACAAAATATTTCATTCAAAGTACCCAAACCAAATCAGGTTTCAAAGCAACATTAACTCCCTGCTTCAAAAGAGACACAATTAGCCTACTTATGTACATGCCATTTTAATACAAAATATAATACCAAAGTTGTTACCCTTCAAAATGTGATGTGATGAGAGGTCACCTACCTTGACTTTTGCTCCTCAAAACCAACTGTACCTACGCGTTGAAATAAATGCGTTAAGCCGATGAAGGCTTAGTAAGCACTACAAGAATCCTAAATAAATAATTTATTTATAACACCATACTTAATCAAGTAATATTAATATCATCACAAGTAGATATTTACCACTAACTTGTCCTTAAATAAAATCTACTTACTTTTAATGGATATGATACTCACCTTTATAATAAGTTATTGCAGTTCCATTTTCAAATCATAACTTTAGCCTATAGTAAACTATCATAGAACCTATCGGATATAAGAAACAAGTACAAAGGTGCATTACTATGTACTAATGAACGGAGAGCACCAATATGTTATACAAAGAGCACAAATGTGCTAAACGGAGAGCTTTAAACAGGCTAAATAATGGAGAGCGCGCTTGGGTCCATTAATGGCATGCCATTAATATCACAATAGTTCTAACTTGTCTACTTGGGCAATAATATTTAATTTAGCAACATTACTCATAATTGGTATATCACACCAAATAAATATCCACAAATATCATCACACATTTCTCACTACATTTTCTCTATTAATTCCACAGTTTCACAACATAATCATTTACTCAATATATATATATACTCATACTATATACTACATTACTATTATAATAATTTCCATACCAAAAATTATAAACATTTAAAAATAATAATTTTAATCTTAAATTCTTGTAATACTTACACCAAAACGTTGAGATGGTGAATTCTCTCTCTTCCTCACTCCTTGGCCTTCTCTTTCCCTTTACCTTATCCTTTTTCTTTCCCCTTCTTTTGTTTCTCTTAAATTTCACATAAAACATATATCATTTATACCTGATTCATCCATATAAATCCGATATAAGACTATTACATACGGTGCTAAAGCGATGTAGACAAATACCGATTAATTTTTACATTTAAACAAGATGTATATACCCATTTAAATCAAAATTTATTAAAAAAACCTTATGGGATCATTATCGAATCATAAAACGTGTTTAAAAATAGTTGAAATATATTTTTAGTTCAAAATAGGGCAAAATATAGATACCTACTCTGATAGTATCGATATTTTATGAAAAGTATCTATAATGGGAATTAAAATTGATACCAAAATGAGGTTCTGGAATTCTGAAAAATTTCAAATTTGAATAAAATATTGATACCTTAGACTTAGGTATCGATATTTTTACCTGAATATCGATACCGATTTTTAAAACGATACCAAGGAGCCATTATGTCAATTACGTATCGATACCAACATGTTTGGTATTGATACTTTTGGAAAAAATTTATAAAAATCGATTAAAAACTTTGTTAAACCTCCTGAAAACTTCAAAGCTTATTTCAACATCATAGACGATACCAAATATGCATTATCTCTACTTAAATATCTTCAATTTCAATCCCAATCACTATATTAATAACATAGTTTATATGTATGTAAATAAAATATTTCATTCAAAGTACCCAAACCAAATCGGGTTTCAAATTAACATTAACTCCTTGCCACAAAAGAGACACAATTAGCCTACTTATGTACATGCCATTTTAATACAAAAATAATACCAAAGTTGTTACCCTTCAAAATGTGATGTGATGAGAGGTCACCTAACTTGACATTTACTCCTCAAAACCAACTGTACCTACGCGTTGAAATAAACGCGTTAAGCCGGTGAAGGCTTAGTAAGCACTACAAGAATACTAAATAAATAATTTATTTATAACACCATACTTAATCAAGTAATATTAATATCATCACACAAGTAGATATTTACCACTAACTTTTCCTTAAATAAAATCTACTTACCTTTAATGGATATGATACTCACCTTTATAATAAGTTATTGGTCTTCCATTTTAAAATCATAATTTTAGCCCATAGTAGATTATCATAGAACCTATCGGATATACGGAACAATTAAAGAGATACATTACTATGCACTAATGAACGGAGAGCACCAATGTGATATATAGAGAGCACAAATGTGCTAAACGGAGAGCACTAAACGTGCTAAATAACGAAGAGCACGATAGGGTCCATTAATGGCATGCCACTAATATCACAATAGTCCTAACTTGTCTACTTGGGCAATAATATCTAATTTAGCAACATTACTCATAACTGGTATATCACACCAAATAAATATCCACAAATATCATCACACATTTCTCACTGCATTTTCTTTAATAATTCCACAATTTCACAACATAATCATTTATTCAATATTTATATATATATACTCATACTATATACTACATTTCTATTATAACAATTTCCATACCAAAAATTATAAACATTTAAAAATAATAATTTTAATCTTAAATTCTTGTAGTACTTACACCAAAAGGTTGAGATGGTGAATTCTCTCTCTTCCTCACTCCTTGGCCTTCTCTTTCCCTTTACCTTCTCCTTATTCTTTCCGCTTCTTTTCTTTCTCTTCAATTTCACATAAAAAATATATCATTTATAAACGAAAGTAAACTAGAATCAAAGGATTTTTCTATGCTAAATTATGAAAATAATGTATGCCATGATAATCTCTTCACCTCTTACCTTAATACTTGAAACCCCAAAACCCTAACTGTTGCTATTCTCCTTTTAACACATCTATGTGGGTTTTCTGAAAAGATTAAGGTAGCTACTAGCCTTTTCTTATGATTTTCTTAAAGAAATCAAGAAGAAAAAGGGTGGTTTGGATCTTGGAGAACTCAACAATGGTGGAAGGATACAAACGGAATAAAATAAAAGTTTGGGAGAAGGCTTAAGGTGATACATGTTTGGCAGATGGAGAAAAGATGATATATTTTTTATCTTCTCTCCAAATTTCTACACTTTTCTAATAAAATATCTCACCTTTTTAATTAAAAGGTAAAATTATTAAAAAGTCTCTAAGCCATCCATCATCACACTTTCACCCATAATCATTACACCTAAAAAAATATCTACTCAACTACTTACTCTTTTATCCCTCCTTAATCACCATAATTCCTATGGTGACTCACACTTTATTATGGTTAATTTCCTTCATAACCCTTCCTTCCTTTCTCTATTACTAAGTATCACCTAACTTATTATTTTTCCAACTTTGACCATAATAACTCTCTATACTTTAACTCAAGTAAATGCTTCTATATAAAATCTTCCTAATTATGAAGTATTTTTAAATTTTCTTATTAGCACTAAATACTCCCTAATTTAATACCCAAAAATTCTCATTTATTCTATTTCAATCACGTACACTAATTCTTGACCCGATCCGTTTCTATTTCTAACTCCGGTTTAAAATACAGATTTTACATTGATTATGTTTGAAAACTATCTTGTTGGTAATGGAATGGGATAATGTATTTAATTTGATGTTTAAGTGCAAATGTTACTTGAAATGTTGACATATTTGTTAATTGATGATGATTTAGTCACATAAGATAGTGAATGCTTTTGGTAGGACATTATTGTTAGAAATTAGTTATTGAGGTAGTTAGGTACTTATAGGTATATATGGAATAATCTGAAATGTCTTATTGACAGGAAATGAATTTGAATGTTTGGTCATTTACATGTATAAAATTGAATGTTTAAGGTTGAGTGATGATAAAAGTAATAGGTTGGACAAGATTTGTACATGTTAGATTAGTGGTATGAATTGTTGTTACATATTTTAGTCATTTCGTAGGCACACACGGCCTGACACTCAGGTTACACATGGTCGTGTGACCCTATTTCGAGTAGATACACGGTTCAGTACATGGTTTTAGCCACGAGCTTGTGAGGTATTTCGCATGTCTACATGTCTTGTCACACGGTAGTGACATGATCGTGTACTGGTATTTCGAGTATGCACACGATCTTGGCATGACCGTGTGACCCCTATTTCGATAATTTTCGATGTTTCGTGTAATGTTTCTATTGTATTTCAATCAAGTCCTCGCGTATTGAGATGACATAAATGGGAATAATATGTAAAAATGGAATTATACTTAAAGTTTATAAGTGAGATGATGAAATAAGATTTAATAATGCGTTTGCTTTTGTTGCGAGTGTTTTGTAAGCCTAGGAACCATAATCGACGACGATGTTACAGATCCTAAGTTCTTGTATGATTCAATTCAATCCCTGAATTGGTTGAAGTATTGTAAATGATTGTGTAGAATAAATGGAGTTAATATTTTGAATTACTAGTTGTAACTGTATGGAATTGTGATTGATTTGTATGTATAAAATAAAAATATAATTGTAAAGTTCGATAAACCCCTGAGTCCTTAAATCGGAGATGGTTACGGATTTTGGGTGTTATATTTAATGGTATCAGAGCTATGGTTTAGTTGATTCTCGGACTAAGTGTAATGTAAATAAAGTCTAGACGGTACATGCCATATAAAGTTGTGATAGTGTGATGTTGATTGATCTGATCTAACTCCTGTTTTATTGTAGATTTTAAAAATGTTATTTGAATTTGATAGTGACGAAACTAATGGAGTTAATAGTAATATTCTGTCTATTGATTCTGGTGCAAGTTATAGTATATTGATTTCATAAATATTTGAAACGAGGAGTGGCTTTATAACCGCTATCCCTAAGTATAGGTAAATAAAGTGTGATTGAAGATATAATGATGGATCTAAAGTTACAATGCCTGATTAAGAGTGGGTTAATTTATTTATATATTGCATCGTATTAATAATGGATAGGGGTCTATTTCCTAAACCAATAAGTTTGATATTTGAATCATAATCCGTTGGATAGAGTTGGCATGTCGAAACTATATGCTAAAAATTATGACTATGAATTTTCTATCGATTTGCTGTTACTATTATTTCATGAAATTGGTATTATTCAGGGAATAGATTGACTAAATTTATATGATACCGTAGGGAGTTCTAGTCTGAAATGATTTGATTAAAATGTCAAACTGAGATACTGATTATGGTTGAGTCTGGTAAATCAAATAGTATAACTAGAGTTATGATTGTAAAACATTTAAATATATACATAATTGTCTATTCAATATAATATATATATATTGACCCATCTGAAAGTCAAGCACTATCTAAATTATTTCAACCTACTATGATTCTTGAATAGTGAAAATCAAGATAAATTTTGTGTTATTCGAGATTTTTCTGAGATTGCTACTTTTCATATTTGGCTGAGTTGGTAATAATTTCTATTTGTAAGGATAATTCTAGAAAAAATTGGTACTGCTAGATAAAAATTTTGAAGATGAAATTTCCTAAGAGGGGAGAGTTGTAATAGCCCCTTTTTCAATGGTATCGAAAATAGTGATTTCGAGACCACAAATTTGATGAGTAAATTTATAAATGAGTATTTAAATTATATGAGTTAATAATAATTTTTATATGAAATTTTGAATGGATGAATTTTAATTATTGAATTAAAAATTAGTATAAGTGGTTGGTTCAAAAGTCAAGTGGTTTTAGAAAATGAGATAATGGGACCTTGTTTTTGAAATTTAAGGCCGTAAATATTTTATATTTTATTTAAATATTTACAAAGTCTTATTTTATGTGAATTGATATTTGGTTTGGTAATTTTGAAGATTTATTGCTTAATTAAGGTAAAAAGAGTAAATTGTAAAGAGATAAAAGTTAATTGCTATAGATTAAAATTAAAATGGACCAAAATGGTAATCAAACCATGGTAAAAAAATCCAAGCGGTGGATATGATTGAATCCACTAACTTTTGGATTATTTATTCATTTTGTCCTAATTAGTTTAAGGTTAAATTAAAATAAAGTTTGTTTGATTGGAATTTAATATAATTGAAGGACCAATTGTGTAATTAGACCCTTCTTAAATGTCGTAATAATAGAAATAATGAGAAATTCTTTAGATTTTGATAAATTGCAATTAAATTCTTATTAAATAAAGATTTACTAATTAGTCTATTTTTCAGCATGACCGAGAATGGTGGTTTTGAGGGTACAACTTTGATGTGTCAAACCATAAATATTAATTATTTAATATTTACGAGGTCATTAGTGTTATATTAAAATTTGATTACGAAATTTTATCATTTAGATAGTTAATTAAGATAAAAGGATTAAATCGTAAAAGGTGTAAAAGTTGTATTCTATTAATTAAAGGCATTAAATGCTAATTTAAAAGTAAGGTAAAGTGTAATTAGATTAAAAGGTATTATAAACTAATATGAATTATTAAAATTTGGAGAAAAAAGGGTCATCTTCTTGACCTATTCTTAGAACCAAAACCCTAAAGCCATGGAACGGAGTCTCGACTAGCTTTAGTCTATTAGTTTGGTAAGTAAATCTTGCCCCTTTTTTATAATTTTTATGTTTTTGAGTTCGTTTAGCTTGATTTAGCTAACCCGGATACTAATTTGTAAAATTGTTAAACATTTTGGTTTATGTCATTGATGAGCTTAGTGTGCTTTTGAAGTTTAATGATAAATTATTAAGTTTGGTTGTTAAATAAGACAATTTTGTAAAGTAATTTTTAGCAATTGTTATGTTAAAGGACTAAAATGAGAAAGTAATAAAAGTACAAGGACTTGATGTCAAATAACAACAAATATGGGTTGTGGAGAGACCCATAACAATTCGACTAAACTTATTTTCAAAGAAAAATGGTTAATTCGCAAGTTTGAGGCTTAAGGACTAAATTGAATAAAAGTGAAAAGTTAAGGGTAATTTTGTAAAAATGTTAAAAAGGACTTAATTGCATAAAATGAGTTAATTTTATTTAGGAATTATTTAATTAAATGTAATTATTATTGGTAGATCAAGAACTTGTTGGTAACCGAGGAATGATAAAGTAGCAGATTAGTCCTCATACTTTGATGATTACTGTAAATCAATATGGTAAGTTCGTACAGTAAAGTAATTGATTTAGTTTCTATTTGTAAATTATTGAAATAATTTAAGTATGTTGTATTTAAATTTGTTTGCTTAGTAAATATTAAATTATGGAATTGAATCACATTGAAATGAAATTGTATTACGAGGCATGATTGAAAGTAACGGAATGAATAGTTGAATTCATGTGACAACGAAATGCTTAAATGATTGATATCTGACAATTAGTAAATTGGACTAATGACATAACTAGTTAATTCAATATTATGTCTAATAAATAAGAATTATATGGATATGCGTTTGAAATGGTAGAATGTGAAGGAAGTTAATTGAAATGGACATGGTATATGACACATATGAACTTCGTGAATAATTGGGACACAAAGGGCATGACATTAGAGGCTATACAGTTCCGAGAGCTAGTTTTGGATGGCTTACTAATGGGCAATCCCTGTACTTTAGTCGTTACAACAAATTAATCTTGTAAGTTCGTTTTGTTAGATTTCATATTTATATTGCTAATGACGTTTATCTAGGAAGTTTCTTTGGATGATATGATACATGGAAGACTTGGTGATTACTCCGATAGAGAGCATAATGTTATATGGAAGGCTTGCATCTCGGTTAGAGCATCATGTTATATGGAAGGCTTACGTCTCGGTTAGAGGGTAATGTTATATGGAAGACTTACATCTTGGTTATAGCGTAATGTTATATGGAAGGCTTACGTTTGGGTTAAAGCATAATGCTATGTGACATGTTTATGTCTCGGTTAGAGAATAAGGCCATTTTAGCTCAGGAGGAGTGACATTACAGAAACAAGGCTTGGATGAATCATGTTACATTGCAAGACACTAGATGATGTGATAAATTATTCTCACTCTATGAACTTACTAAGCTTTGTAAGTTTACCTATGAATTTGATGTTATTTTGCAGATTTCATTTTGTTGTTTGTAGATCGGATCATCTCGAAAAAATCACACTATCCTGATATGTTAATTGATGATGAGTTAGTCACATAAGATAGTGAATGCTTTTGGTAGGACATTATTGTTTAAAATTGGTTGTTGAGGTAGTTAGGTACTTATAAGTATGCATGGAATGATCTGAAATGTCTTATTGATAGGAAATGAATGTTTGGTCATTTACATGTATAAAATTGAATGTTTAAGGTTGAGTGATGATAGAAGTAATAGATTGGAAAAGATTTGTACTTGTTAGATTAGTGGTATGAATTGTTGTTGCATATTTTGGTCATTTCGCTGGCACACACGGCCTAACACACGGGCTACACACGGTAGTATGGCCTTATTTCGAGTAGATACACGACTCAATACATGGTTTCACACACGGGCGTGTGGGGTATTTCGCATGTCCACACAGCCTATCACACAATTAGTGACATGATCATGTATTGGCATTTCGAGTATGCACACGGTCTGGGCACGATCGTGTGACTCGTGTTTCGATGATTTTCGATGTTTCGTGTAATGTTTCTGTTGTATTTCAATCAAGTCCTTGAGTATTGAGATGACATAAATAGAAATAACTTGTAAAAATGGAATTATACTCAAAGTTGATAAGTGCGATGATGAAATAAGATTTAATAATGTGTTTGCTTTAGTTGCAAGTGTTCTGTATGCCTAGGAACCATAACCGACAATAGTATTATAGATCCTAAGTTCTTGTATGATTCAATTCAATCCCTGAATTGGTTGAAATGTTGTAAATGATTGTGTAGAATAATGGAGTTAATATTCTGAATTGCTAGTTGTAATTGTATGGATTTGTGATTGATTTGTATGTATAAAATAAAAAACAATAATTGTAAAGTTTGGTAAACCCCTAAGTCCTTAAATCAGAGATGGTTACGAATTTTGAGTGTTAAATAACGGGCGTTGAAACAAGTGCCGAACTTTGAGTCTGTGAATCCTCTACTCTATTCGCATAATCTCTCAGAAAATGCTTTTTCGAACCACACTTTTAACATCCACTGGCCAACTTATGGCACTCTCTATGATGCCTACGCTCACAATCCAGACAAAGCCACCAACCGAACCACTAGAGCTAGCCACAACATTACTTTGCTGCTTAGACTGACTTGGTCGAGACCCTCATCTCACAACCCTACCAGAACTCTAACTTTCACTCCCTCTAATGGGTGGTCATTCAGAAGCACCATTAGAAGCCCTCTTACTAGTCTCAGCTACCACCGAACGAGCTGGCTCAGCCAAAGTCTCCTCAACAGCTTTGACCTTCTCAACCAACTTATCAAACACATCTATATTTTGGGCCACCAATTAGACCCAAATATTGTGATTAAGTCCAAAACGAAACCTCTTACAATGATCCCTCTCAAAAAGAACTATCTCGTTAGCATACTAACTAAGTCTCACAAACTCATCCTCATAATCAGATACAGGCAATCCATCTTGCACAGGATCCAAAAATTCTCACTTGCGAGCTTCCATATACTACTTTCCCATAAACATCCTCTTAAAAACCTCAAGAAAATAATCTCAAGTCAAATGATCAGTAGTAGTACCTCTTTGCACAGTATTCCACGAACGATGTGCCTTACCGTCAAGTAGAGACATAGCAATCCAATTTTTCCTCGTCAGAATAGGACATCTTCTTGAGGATCCTTTCAACTCCTTCCAACCAGTACTTAGCTATAGTCGAATTTGTCCTTATGACTCCAGAAAACTCTTTACCACCCAACGCCCGAAGACATTCAACCGGTAATCCATGATTCATAAGTGTAGGATTGGAAGGTGCAGGAGCAAGGTAAGCACTAGCAATCCGCTGAAACGCTCCTATCATGGCTTCTATAAGAAGGCCTACACCCTCATCATGTATGTTTATCGTAATAGCCCGATTTTCAACGGTGTCGAGAACAGTGGTTTCGAGACCATAACTTCGACGACTCGAGTTGTAAATATTATTTATTTAATATTTATGGTGTCAATATCATCGTGTTAAATTTTGTTTGCGAAATTCCATCGTTTAGATAGTTAATTGAGTAGAAATGATTAAATTGTAAAAGGGGTAAAGTTTGAGTTAACTGATTAGGAGGACTAAATGAGTAAATTATCCAAAGAGACTTTAATGAGTGGATAGTCATGACTAATATTGATTTATAAATAGGATTAATTAGAATTAAAAAAATGATTAAGAAAGTTAATTATGAAAGTTGTTAAATTTACCATTTTGCCATTGGTATAAAAGTAAAATTATAATGAAAAGATGATATTTTTCGTCATTGTTTTCATCTACTTCATAGAACAAGAGGAAAGAACTAGGGTTTTATATACTTAGCTCCTAAAGCTTGATTAACCTTGATCGTTTTTACTAATTTTTATGTTTTTGAGTCCGTAGTAGCTTAATCTAGCTTATCTAAGGACTAATTTGTAAATCTGTCAAATGTTGTGAAACTTGCCATTGTTGAATATGCTTGCTCTTAAAAGCTTTTGATGAATTTATATGTTTAATGTTTGGGTTGGATCTTTTTGTAAAGTGGTTTTGGACGAAACTAACATTTAAGGACTAAATTGTTAAATGGTGAAAATTGTGTGTATTTGATGTGAAATAGATGAAGTGTAGGGACTTGTGGAGACCTATGATATTTTGGCTAGTAATGGTTGTGTAAGAGAAGAAGTTATTTTACATGTATCGTGCTTAGGGACCAAAATGAATAAAAAATAAAATGTTAGGGGTAAAATTATAATTTTAACAAAAGGACTAGATTGTGTTAAATGAATTGATTGAGTGATTTATTGTGAGAAATTGAATAATTTTTGGATGTAGACTACGATTGTGCCACCGATCGTGAAAAATGAAAATTAGCAGAATAGTCCTTAAAGTCCATCCACGACCGCAATCTAGTATGGTATGTTCGTATGGTTAAATTCCAATTTAAATTGCATATTCTTGTATTGTAACAAATTTTTATGAGTTGAAATGATGATAAGTGTGAAAGACGGGAACAAAGTAAAAGAAAAGGCTGACAGACTTTGAGTCGTAAATGAAAAAGGTTTGATGACTATGTGTCATCGTAAGTATACGAATCCTTTATAGATTATGAGGTCCGATGACTATGTGTCATCGTGAGTATATGAATCCTTTACGGATTATTGGGTCCGATGACTATGTGTCATTGTGAGTATATGATTCCTTTACGGATTAAGAGATCCAATAAATATGTGTCATCGTGAGTATTAAATGAAATGAATCCCATTACGGATTAAAGGTTCGATGACTCTGTGTCATCGTGAGTATCAAATATGCATAGAAACCTACCTCGGATGTATACATCTTACTCAATTCAGTTGATTAGATTTTACAACTCTTGAAGTTTGGTAAATCTAACTCTATGAACTTACTAAGCTTTGAAATGCTTACTTGTGGAAACTGTTGTTGTTTTGTAGATACAATTTTGCTGATCAGAGATCGAATCATCTTAGAGCATCACACTATACCGGAGTTGTTCGATAGTTCTTACATCACTTGGTTATATAGCATGTACTAGGATGATGTTATCTTTTGCCTTATGTAATTGAGATTGTGAAAACCTTGTTATGTTTGATGAAATGTTGAAAGTAGAAATGTATGTTTGTATAAGTTAGATTATAGACTTAAAAGTACCATGCAATGACTTAGAAACTATGTATTTTGTGTTAGCTTAGTGCATATTGGAGTTGTGAATGATTTAAGTTGATAAACTTGTGTTTTGGTATGATTCTGGAGATTTTACATACTTGTTTTGGTAGAACTCATGCATGTATCGGTAGAAGTACAGGGTAGGAGAGAGGTTGCTTATTGACTTGGGTTGTATCGGTAGTTGAATCGTAAGTATCGGTAATTCTGTACTTGGAAGTATCGATAGACTATGTACTTGTATCGATAGAAGTTACAGGGTTAGACTACTTAGCTCTTTGGAGTTTTTAGCATCGATAGAAGTAAGACTTGTTTCGGTAAAAGAGTCACTTGTTTCGGTAGTAAAGGATATTACTAGATGTGAGTAAAGGATTGTGATGCGCAGAAGGCAGCATTCAGAACCCGATATTACTAGAAGGGTTAGACTTGCCTCGTATTGATGAGTTGTTTGATCAATTGAGAGGTGTGATAGTTTTCTCTAAAATAGATCTCCGATCGGGATATTACTATATGCGAGTAAAGGATTGTGATGTGCAGAAGGCAGCATTCAGAACTCGATATGGACATTATGAGTTTCTAGTAATGCCGTTTGGGTTAACTAATGCTCCAGTAGCTTTCATGGATTTGAGGAACCGAGTCTTTAAACCTTAGTTGGATAGATTCGTAATGGTATTCATTGATGATATATTGATTTATTCGAGGACGGAGACGAAGCATGCTCAACATCTGAGGGAGTTTTGCAAATATTGAGAGAAAAGTAGTTATATGCGAAGTTCAGCAAGTGCTAGTTCTGGCTACGAGAAGTGGGATTTTAGGGTCATGTGGTATCATCGGAGGAGATTCGTGTTGATCTAAGTAAAGTTTCTGCTATTCTTGATTGGAAGATACCAAAGAATGTTTCGGAGGTACGTAGCTTCCTAGGATTAGCAGTTTATTATTGTCGGTTTGTGAAAAACTTTTCTATCAGTCTTGCCGATGACAAAATTGCTACAAAAGAATATTTAGTTTCTATGTTCAAAAAAGTGTCAGCAGAGTTTTGATCAGTTAAAGAAATTATTGACAAAAGCTTCGATATTGATGCAACTTGAAACAGGTAAAGATTTTGTCGTATATAGCGATGCATCTCTGAATGGCTTAGGTTGTGTGTTGATGCAAGCTGGAAAGGTGATAGCTTATGCCTTTCGACAATTAAACCTGCATCAACGGAATTATATGACCCAAGACTTGGCGACATTATTTATATAGTGATAGCTGCCATTGTTTTTGCTTTGAAGATTTGGCGACATTATTTATATAGTGAGAGGTTATTCACAGATCATAAAAGCCTAAGGTATCTAATGACTCAGAAGGAATTGAATTTGAGGCAACGTCGGTGGCTGGAATTACTGAAAGACTACGATTTGGTATTTGAATACCATCCGGTGAAAGCTAATGTCTTCGTTGATGCTTTGAGCCGAAAATCTTTGTCTACATTGAGAGCAATGAATGCCCGTTTGTCACTTGAGGGTGATGGTTCTGTTACAGCTAAACTTCGGACGAAACCGTTATTCCTACAGCGGATACGAGAGTTGCAAGAAGACGACTTAAAGCTTAAGGCTAAGAAAGAATAGATGCGGAATGATGCAACTGGATTTACTGTTGATGATGATGGTATTTTATATTTTCGAGGTAGAGTGTACATTCTCGATAATTCTAACTTGAGACGAGACATTCTGTCAGAGGCTCACAGCAGTACTTACTCCATTCATTCAGGCAATGTGAAAATGTATAAGATCTGAAGAAGATGTATTGGTGGCCAAGTATGAAACGAGAAATCTCTAAGTTCATGAATAGATGTCTGGTATGTCAACAAGTAAAAGCTGAACACCAGGTACCATCTGAACTATTACAACCTATTACCATTCCAGAGTGGAAATGGGAGTGGATCATTGTGGATTTTGTTACAGGATTACTGGTGATGCTGAGGAAGAAAGACTCGATCTGGGTCATAGTGGACAGACTGACGAAATCGGCTCATTTTATTCTTATTCAGGTAGACTTTCCATTAGATAAGTTGGTTGAATTGTATGAATCAGAGATTGTCCGGTTACATGGAGTGCCAGCATCAACTATTTCTGACAGAGATCCACGTTTTACCTGGAGATTTTGGGCTAAACTGCAAAAGGCTTTGGGAACCAGGCTAAATTTTATCATTGCATATCACCCACAGACAGAGGGTCAGTCCGAGCGGGTGATACAGATTTTGGAGGATATGCTGCGATGTTGTACACTTGAGTTCGAGGGTAGCTTGGAGAGGTACCTACTGTTAGTAGAATTTTCTTATAATAACAACTATCAATCCAGTATCTAAATGACACCATTTGAGGCATTTTATGGTAGAAAATGCAGAACACCTTTGTACTGGTCAGAATTGAGCGAGCCTAAATTGGTTGGGGCTGATTTGATACATGAAACTGAAGACAAGGTGCGAGTGATTCAAGACTATTTAAAAGCAGTGTCCAATCGACAAGTCTTATGCAAATATTAAAAGGAAAGATATAGAATTTACGATGGGAGACCGAGTCTTCTTGAGAGTTTCACCTTGGAAGAAGGTGATAAGGTTTGGCAGAAAAGGAAAGTTGATTCCACGGTTATCGAGCCGTATGAGATCCTTGAATGGGTTGGCCTTGTAGCATATAAGCTAGCTTTACCAACGGAACTAGAGAAGATTCATAATGTATTTCACGTTTTGATGCTGAGACGGTACAATTAGATCCTTCACATGTGATTACACCTTGTGAGGTTGAGATACAGCCAGATTTGTCGTATTCAAAAGAACCGATTAAAATTCTGGCTCGCAGGGTAAAAGAGCTGCGAAACAAAAAGGTACCATTGGTAAATGTACTATGGAATCGACACGGGCTTGAAGAAGCTTAATGAGAGACAGAGGCTTCAATGAGATCACATTACCCTAACCTGTTCATTGGTAAGGAATTTCAAGATGAAATTTCCCTAAGGGGGAGAGTTGTAATAGCCCGGTTTTCAGCGGTGTCGGGAACAGTGGTTTTGGGACCACAACTCTAACGAGTTGAGTCGTAAATATTATTTATTTAATATTTATGATGTCAATATCATCGTGTTAAATTTTGTTTGTGAAATTCCATCGTTTAGATAGTTAATTGAGTAGAAATGATTAAATTGTAAAAGGGATAAAGTTTGAGTTAAGAGATTTGGAGGACTAAATGAGTAAATTATCCAAAGAGACTTTAATGAGTGGATTGTCATGACTAATATTGATTTATAGATAAGATTAATTAGAATTATAAAAATGATTAAGAAAGTTAATTACAAAAGTTGTTAAATTTACCATTTTGCCATTATGTATAAAAGTAAAATTATAATGAAAAGATAATATTTTTCTTAATTTTTTTCATCTTCTTCACGGTACAAGAGAAGAACTAGGGTTTTCTATACTTAGCTCTTGAAGCTTGATTAGGTATGAAAACATTGATCGTTTTTAGTAATTTTTATGTTTTTGAGTCGTATTAGTTTAATCTAGCTTATCTAAGGACTAATTTGTAAGTCTGTCAAATGTTGTGAAAATTGCAATTGTTGAATATGCTTGTTCTTAAAAGCTTTTGATGAATTTATATGTTTGATGTTTGGTTGGATCTTTTTGTAAAGTGGTTTTGGATGAAACTAGAATTTAAGGACTAAAATGTTAAATGGTGAAATTCTTATGTATTTAATGTGAAATAGATGAAGTGTAGGGACTTGTAGAGACCTATGATGTTGTTGTGTAAGAGAAGAAGTTATTTTACATGTATCGTGTTTAGGGACCAAAATGAATAAAAATAAAAGGTTAGGGGTAAAATTATAATTTTAAGAAAAGGACTAGATTGTGTTAAATGAATTGATTGTGTGATTTAATGTGAGAAATTGAATGATTTGTGGATGTAGACTACGATCGTGTCATCGATCGTGGAAAAGGAAAATTAGCAGAATAGTCCTTAGAGTCCATCCACGACCGCAATCCAATCCGGTAAGTTCGTATGGTTAAATTCCAATTTGAATTGCATATTCTTGTATTGTAAACAATTGTTGTGAGTTGAAACAATGATCAGAAGTGTGAAAGACGGGAACAAAGGAAAAGGAAAGGCTGACAGGCTTTGAGTCGTAAATTAAAAAGGTCTGATGACTGTGTCATCGCGAGTATATGAATCCTTTACGGATTATGAGGTCCGATGACTATGTGTCATCGTGAGTATATGAATCCTTTACAGATTATGGGGTCCGATGACTATGTGTCATCGTGAGTATATGATTCCTTTACAGATTAAGAGGTCCGATGGCTATGTGTCATTGTGAGTATTAAATGAATGAATCCCATTATGGATTAAAGGTCCTATGACTCTATGTAATCGTGTTTATCAAATATGCATAGAAACCTACCTCGAATGTATTACAGATTATACAGCTTACTAAGCTTTGAAATGCTTACCTGTGGAAACTGTTATTGTTTTGTAGATTCAATTTTGCTCATCAGATATCGGATCATCTTGGAGCATCACACTATCCCGGAATTAATCGATAGTTCTTACATCACTTGGTTATATGACATGTACTAGGATGATGTTATCTTTTGCTTTATGTAATTGAGATTTTGAAAACCTTGTTATGTTTGATGAAATGTTAAAATTAGAAATGTATATTTGTACAAGTTAGATTATAGACTTAAAAGTACCATGTAATGACTTGGAAACTATGTATTTTGTGTTAGCTTAGTGCATATTGGAGTTTTGAATGGTTTGAGTTGATAAATTGTGTTTTAGTATGATTTTGGAGATTTTGCATACTTGTTTCAGTAGAAATCATGCATGTATCGGTTGAAGTACAGGGTAGGAGAGAGGTTGCTCACTAACTTGGGTTGTATCGGTAGTTGAATCGTAAGTATCGGTAGTTTTGTCTTGGAAGTATCGATAGACTATGAACTTGTATCGATAGAAGTTACAAGGTTAGACTACTTAGCTCTTTGGAGTTTTTAGCATCGGTAGAAGTAAGACTTGTTTCGGTAAAAGAGTCACTTGTTTCAATAAAACTGTCACTTGTATCGAAAGAAGTCTGCACTATTCCTGAACTGTTTACTGACTTGACAACTATCGATACTTGTCCAATAAGTACCGGTAGAAGTCTCTAAAAATCTTAAAAATGACATTTTTTCCCTTTTCGAGTTGTATCGACATCCAATTGGTGATTCATGTTGTGTATTTATAATTACTCTATTAAAATACGATAAAGCGAAATAGTAGCGGGAGAGTTAATGCAATATAAGTTTGGACAGACATCGGGCCCTTAATCGGCGACAGTTTCGGGTTTCGGGTGTTACATTCATCCTATGCGATGACATAGGAGTTGTAGAGGATATACCATCCTCTTGAGAATTAGCTCCCACATTCACACGTCTAGGAGTCATATCAAATATAATCTATTTCATACACAAACAAATAAAAGGTGTGAGTGGTAGAGGAAATGATCCAAGCCTCATTCTTACAAACAAACTTTAAGATTAAAGGTAATCTGTTCCCATTCCTATCCCACATGCATTACAAATAAGAGATATCTCATGCAGTTCAAACAATTAAAGCGACTTAAACACACGAGTTTCGTAACCCCAAACCACACAACAAATCTCCTAAGTTAGAGTGTTATTAAACTTAGGCTCTGATACCACCAAATGTAACCCTCTATACCTAACCCAGTTGCCATGTCCGAATACTAGGACGCTACACCACCGTCTTACTTCGTGTTCATTACAAATCATCACATTATTACACATGCATTTTTTTTCTTTTACTATTATAGTATTCATACATATTATAAGTCATACATACTCTAATGAGGTTAACACATGCTGAGTAATCATTAATTAATCATAAAATAGCACCAAACATGCATTAGGACCACTTTACAAATTTTCCCAAAATTGTTACGTAGGTATCGATACTGATAGATGTGGTATTGATATTTCTCACAAGTGGTATCGATACCACTTGGAAAATCGATACAAAATAGCTTACTATTTCTCGTTTAAAAATCCAAATATCGATAAATATCGATACCTCTGATGAAGTATCAATAATTTCACACCAAGTATCGAATAAACATCATGCAACAAATACTTCTTACAATAAACACCAAAACGTCTCAAATAGCAGTCCCAAACAACATATCTTAAGTCCACATGTCACCAAACATAATAGACATGCAATCAACTAAAGATCATAGCTAAATCTGACATAAAATCTACCATATTGTCTTTTATTCCCCAAAACATAGTTAAACAAATAACACCTACTAACAGCAACTAAAAAGCTTGACTTGGATCATTCCTCGAGACCACATTGTTCACACAGACAATATGTATCGCAATGGTTAAAAAGGAGTGGGTGAGCTTAACAAGCTCAAGGAATGCTCAGAACAACCACTACGCAAACAAGTCATCATGCATCAACCAAATAATATATAGCATATTCGAAACATCTTTAACTTAGTGCCATATTTTACATATTTAACCATCTTTTTATTCATTCTTTTACACATTAGTCATACAAGTATTTAAGCATTTATCTCATAACATACTAGTCACATATAATCAAATAAAATTAAATTTAATGATAGTTTATAATAGTTTGGCTCTTGAGGCTATGAAACATAAAGTTGACTCTATCATCACACATCGGATACATGGATCTCCAAACACACCAAATATATGACTCATATAGCCGAACATGTCTCAAAAGTGAAGCATATAGCTAACACTCTCCAAACACCAAAAACACACATATCTCGTTGAATGGAGCTTAGCTCGCGTTCCTTTATCTCTCCAAAAACTATCCCTAGGCCTCAACACCCCATATTTTACAACAAAAAGGTGAGTACTCACAATCCTATGGTATGCCAACTATATCCAATGGTCTCATAAGGGCACAAGACCAAATTATCCATATTATTATCACATATTTACTTATTGATTTTCCTTACATATTCATTGCATATTGATATTATTAGCACAATATAATCACTATCACATGGCATGAAAAACATACCCACATATTTATTGTCACATGGTGTGAATAACATACCCTCATGTTCACTTTCACAATAGTCATCATAAGCTTATAACATATGTCATAGCATCTCATATATGTTCTTATTTTCACAATTTCAAAACTTCACAAGCATACATATATCACACTTAGTCATAGGTGCGAGAACACTTACACTCAAAATTTAGAGTAGGGGTTTAGGCTACCTCTAGATACCCAGTTACACGATGAATCATCTACGAGCAGTGATTACAAAACACTCACCAAAATATTGTTTCCGACGAAAAGTCGAAAGCTTGGACAAGCTTTTCTTTGCCTTATTTCTACTTGTTGAAGGTCCTATTGACTCTGACATTCAAGAAGACATACCACACAAATAAACAACCAACAATCAGTCATCAACTCACCTTAAACAATCACAAACATAAGCCTAAGCTACGTTCTCTTATAACCGAGACCTTTAACATAGAAAACTTAAAATTCTAATACCTCGATCTGCATTTAATCTTTTTGCACGAAATGAATTTCATTCATCCACATATTCATCTACGGATATTTCCCAACCTTTAAACTATACAAAACTACATGTTTTAAGGTATCAAAATTTTTCGACATACAATGGCCATTATGGTTAAAATTCATTAAAGTGCAATAAATCTTTAACAAAACTTCAAAGTATGTTTGGTAACCTACTAATCATGTTAAAACTAATTGAAAAACACTTTAAATCAAGTTTTTATCCACAAACCCGAAATTCACCATTAATGACCTGATTTTATACTTTTATTAAAATATGTGTTTTAATGGCTAAAAATTCAGTTTACGAGACTATATATCATTTAAAACTAATAGAAAGTCAAATGGTTACATTTGTTTGAAGAAAATTGAGCTTTAACACAAATTAGAAAAAAAACCACGTTTAAAGAAGATGATGAAGTTATTGAGATTTTTGGGAGTTTTTCTTAATTTCAATGGTGATTTAAGGTTCAAGTGTTGTTAGAAATTGAAAGGGATTAGAAATTCAAAGTAAAAATTGATTGGGAAAGGTGAGAAAATGAAGGGACGACACAAGCTTATGGAAGGAGAAAGTAAACGTGAAAATTTTGGAGAAAAAGAGGGCTTTTAGCTTGATTTTGGAATTTTGGTCAATTTGCTTCATAAAAACTCTTAATTTTGACTCTTACAAATTAGTTCTATTTTAAAAATTAAAGGTATTTAAAAATCATTTTCATAAATTGATTTAATTTCCTAATAGTCATTGTCAAAAATATTATCGATTACCAAACTTATGAAATTCCGAACAAATTTGGGTTGAAATTTTTGAAATACCCTTGAAACTTCTAGGCCAAATTTCGGGGTTTGACAAACTCAATTTTTCATAAAAGAACACACCTGACTTTTCTAAGGTCTCGGGCGACTGCCCTTCTATCAAGCTCGATCCAATCACCCATAGAGGTCGATCTTTGATAAAAAAAATCAATGATCTACTGACTCGAAATCAATAAGTTGGAGAAGAACAATTGATGAGGACTTCATTAAATTTTCAAAAACTTAAAGAATATTTTTTCAATAAAACCTAAGGGCTTAACAGAGTTCTAAAACAGAGAATTTTAAGAGAAAAATAAGATATACAGAGACAGAGTTTAGGGTTTTAATTTGATAAAAGAACAAATGGGGAATAATAAATAATAATTAGAAATAAGAAAGATAAATTCTATTACGATTTGAAAAGGAGAAATTTGAATTCTAGTTAGGATTTTAAAAGGATTAGTTTGAATTTTAAATTAAGATAAAATATGAATTCTAGATAAGTTTGAAAAGATAATCAAAATCCTATTATGATTAGGACTAAATGACAAGATTAAGCAAACTTTAGAGGTTTGTTCTGATAGTGACTTGAACTTGGGTGTGTTAAGGAAAAGCAACAAGTTTAACCATTAAGCTACTACCGATATCATATTCTTTTTCTACCAAATTTTATTCTTATACTAACTTGGTTCTCATCCTTAATTGCTTGAAAAATAAAGAGGAAAAATGCAAAAAGTGAGGTTTGAACCTTAGCTTTCTAGGTAATTTCTTAAGCTCTAAACCACTAAAACTAAAACTCAATTCATGCTAATTTTAGTCGCTTAATTGTACATATCTATTTCGTACTCAACTTACTTATTCTTTATTAGTTTATACTTTTAATCAAGTATTTAACTTATTTAACTTTATAGTTTTTAATACATTCTTATTTTAGTTTATAATTATTAGTACTCATATTCAAGACTCATTATTAATATTTTAATTTATTTTTACTCTTTTTCCAATTAGGTCCTACTTTAGTTAAAACACACTATTTTCAAATTAGACCTCCTAATTAGATTTTGTTTTAGATTAATACAAGAATACCTAATTATTCTAACCTCGTAAATTTTAGGATATTACAAGATCGATGTGATGAGAGCTCGGTTAAATATATTTGTTATGCATTTCTTTTAACTTTGTCAAGTTAAACCTGTTTTGTTTCGTTGGACTGTTTTTAACTCTGATTTTTTTTTCGATTTAAATTATTTTAACATTTTTAGATTATACTAATCCTATCGGCAAAATGTTGAATTTCAAAACCAAATCACATTTTTCCAGAACTCTATTTAACTTTCACCACAAAACTAAGTGATTTTATAAGTATTTATCCACAAAATTTAACGAATTAATGATAAGGAAGTGTTTTTCCAAATAACTAGAAATTTTTTGTATTAAGAGCATGTTTGGTTAGGGGGAATGTAATAGCCATTCCCTCCTCATTCTGTGATCAATAGTAATATTGTTGTTTGGTTCACCGTTTCTTCATTTGACCGGATTACTGAAAGTGTTTCTATTCTGTAAAATGCGTAATAGCCATTCTGTAATGAGGGCTTTGAATAGCCATTTTGTCCTTTGCTGAATAGAAATAAAAAAGTTCTTCCCAAAAACTCCTTCACACTTTCTCTGCAAAGGTGTTCAAAGTTTCTTCTTTTATCACAACAATACACTTTCAAGTTAGTAAATTTTTCTTTCCAAGTTTAATTTCTTTTGGTTTCTCTTCTTACAATAATCATATTTTATTTTAGAAGGGGTTTCTAGTGATGTGTTTTTTTTTTTATTTTCTCAAAAATAAGCTACAACTAAATTCCCAAATCTCTGTCATTTTGGGGAAGATGATTTTTCGTTTTCTCTTATGGGGAAACCTACCGACTAGAATTGAATTGCAGGGAGTCAATTGTAACCACCATATCTATCTCTTCCCTCTTAATCCTTATTTTATTATTTCGATTTTGCTGCTGGAGATGATAAAAATAAACGTAATTAATAGAGGAGATAACTCAAAATTTGATGAATTTATATTGCTTGTAATACTCACACATATACCTTTTGCAATATTAGTCATTCTTTAAATCAGATTTTTATTCCTAAATTTCTTATCGATGATCACTTTAGTTTTCATTATTGTATTTTACAATATTTCATATTTGTTTCAGGTTTGGAGATATGGTGCAACCGAGAAATATTATTAAGAAATATACATTATAGTGCTTTGGAGCATACACAAATTGATGTCCAGAAACTAGAAGGTCAAATGGAAACAGAAGTTCTACTAGAGGGTAGTATAGACGGCTCCTTGAGGTATAAATGGAGTTTGAAATAGATATAGATGTATCTGCATCCTCTTCCAAGTACAAGATACCTACGATTTCCTGTTGCTATACTATAAATTCTACTACTTTAGGTGGATCTACAATTTATTAACGTGGGGCATCAGTTGTTAGCATTTCTTTATGTTTATCACATTTACTGGTGTCAAAATACAATATACTGAAGTGTGTCATTTGTTACTCTGTTTTGAGTAATGACCTCTAATTTGAAATGGTTGTGTAAGTTCTTCAGGTGCTGATGGCATCGCGGTTGGGTGATCTAAACATGCCATACTTCTTGCAACTTACTGTCAAGTGCGATAAGAATTAGGTCTCCTTTTCCTATTGTCGTATTAGAGCTTTTACATGTTGTATTTTAGATTTTACATGTTGTGATGCATGGTGCATTCTCTTACTACTGCAACATACATGCAGGTGCACTTGTTCTTTTTCACTTCCATATTTTCGTTCACTATTTATTACATTGTATTTCTAAGCATTTGTCTCGTCAATTTGTTATTTTCTACTGGTTGCTATTGTGACATATGTTTAGCTTCTTTCAATGGCATTGCAAAGGAACTTATATATCATCCATTTCCTGATAGAATATAAAAATAAATAAGAAGGGTAGTGACCTTTAGCCATTGCTATCCTTTACCCTGTAATATTCAAACACTTATATTATATATGCTTTTTTATCATTATAGGAACTGATATTGGAGTTGCCTTGGTCAATGTCGAAAGAGGAGCAAAAAAATGGGTGTGACGTAGCAAAAGTGATGTTTTGGCTCTACAATTTGATCATACAGTAAGAATTATATCCTTCAAGGTTTTGGCTTATGATGTGAAGTTCCTCTTTACTTTAATCGATGAACGTTTTAGTAATATATCAGTTTATAAGGGGAAAAGTATGTTCATTAATATCAATATTCAATTGTGCTTAATTTTGTATCTCCCATTACCCACTAGGAGTCAAATAAATACATTTTTTGAGGTTCTAGACCTTTCTTTCTTTTGGTCATGAGGTTTCAAGTTATTTGTTGTATCTTATTCTATTAACTAGTGGCATAATGGATCCCATGATAATTAATGTATGACATATGCTATGAGCTTAGAAAGGAAGCATGGAAGCTTATAACATACTTATATCTTCAAATTGATCCTAAATGTGACTTATTTTAGGGAAATAATGTTCTTTGTGGACTCAAAAATGGAGTAATTGTCATTGTAGATGTTCGTGAGAACCAGGAGCCCATGTTTTCTAGACTTATATCTTTATGATTTACAATACCCTACATTATTATCCAATTTATCTAGTAAATACATTTCTGATCTAAGTGGACTATGCTCTTACATGTAAAGTTCAATCTCAAGCTATTTATGCTTCTAATCTTTTACATTTTAGTAAATATACAGATTATGACATATAGATTTTGTTTGAAAGTAAAATATAATTCTCAAGCTATTTATACTTCTAATCTTTTACTTTTTTGTTTAGAAGATAATTAAATTGAAACAACCCGATTTTCAGTGGTGCCGAAAATAGTGATTTCGAGATCACAACTCTAACGAGTCGAGTCGTTAATTTACTTATTTAAATAATTTCGACTTCGTTAGCATCGTTTTAAAAATTTGGTTATGAAATTTTAATGTTTAGATAGGTTAATTGAGTAAAAGGGATTAAATCTTAAAAGGTGCAAAAGTAGAGTTGGTTAATTGGAAGAACCAAAAGAAAAAATTTGCCTAAAGTATATTAGTGGGTGGATTATGATGGAATATATTGATTATGAAAAGGATTAATTAAGGTTAATTAAATGGTTTATTAAGTTAACCATAAAAGTCTTAAAATTTACAAGTTCGCCATTAGAAATATATATGAATTAATAGAAAGAAAATGAGAAAAATTCCTCTAATTTCACATCATCTTCTTCTTCATTCGATTAGAGGGAAACATTTTAGGGTTTCTTCACAACTCAAACTTTAAGCCTTGATTTGGGTAAGCAAATGTTGACCGTTTTTAGTATTTTTTATATTTTTTATTTCGTATTAGCTTAATCTAGCTAATCCAAGGACCAATTTGTGATTCTGTCAAATGTTAAATATTTTACCATTATTGGAAATGCTTATTTTTGAATGATTAAGATGAATTTATATGATTGGTGGCTGGGTTTGATATTTTTGAAAAGTGATTTTTGATGAAATTAGAGTTTAAGGACTAAAATGCTAAAATGGTGATATTATTGTACTTGTTGTGAAATAAATGGATTTTTATGGGTTTGTATGAAGATTATGAATGTTCGGCTGGTATGGATTGAGGAGAAAAGGGTTATTTTGCATGTTTTGTGTTGAAAGAACTAAATTGAATAAAAAGAAAGTATTAGGGGTAAAATTATAATTTTACCAAAAAGGGTTTGATTATGTTAAATAATTAATTGTGATTTAATATGAGAAATTGAATGATTTGTGAATGTAGACTATGACCGTGCCACCGCTCGTGGAAAGGGAAAATTAGCAGAATAGTCCCTTGGATCCGTTCACAACTGCAATCCAGATCGGTAAGTTCGTAAGGTTAAATTCTAACTTAAAGTACTTATTCTTGTAATATGACTATTATAGTGAGATGAAACGATAATCGAAATTGTGGAAAAAGAGTATGAATGAAATACGGATGATAAACAGGTACGAGCTATAAACGAAAAGGTTTGATGACAAAGTGTCATCGGGAGTAAATGAATCCATGATTGATTAAAGGTCCGATGACTCAGTGCCATCGTGAGTATATGAATTCTTATATGGAACAAGAGGTCCGATGACTATATGTCATCGTGAGTATTAAATGAAATGACTTCCAATGCGGAATAAGGGTCTGATAACTTTGTGTCATCGTGAGTAACAAATGCGAGTCAAACCTACCCTAGATGTAAACAATGTTCCATTCGGTTAATTAAATTTTACAACTCTTGAAGCTCGTTAAATCTATTTAACTTTATGTACTTACTAAGCCTTAAAGTGCTTACCTATGAATTTGCGTTTGTTTTGTAGATTCACTTTTTACTGTTTGGAGATCGGATCATCTTGAAGCATCACACTATCCCGAAGTTGTTCGGTAGACTTTTACATCACTTGGTTAATATGGCATGTACTAGGATGATGTTACTTTTTGCTTTTATACGATGAGTTGTGATAAACTTTGTTATGTTATGATGAAACATTGGAAGTAGTTTTAAGTACATTGTATTAACATAAATCTTGTTTTTGTGTTATCTTAAATGCATAATTAAAAGTTGTGCAAGTATAAAACCAATGAACTTGTGTTTAGTATAATTCTTGAGATTTGGCACACTTGTTTCGGTAGAACCCATGCATGTTTCGATAGAAGTGCAGGGTAGGAGAGAGGTTGTACACTGACTTGAATTGTATCGGTAGTTAAATTGTGAGTATCGATAGTTGTATTTATAAATGTATCCGCAGTTTCCATGCTTGTATCGGTAGAAGTTGCAGGATGAAAATTTTAGCTCTCTAGAGTTTTTAGTATCGATAGATGCATGACATGTATTGGTAGAAATTATACTTGTATCAGTAGAACTTGTACAGGTTTCGATAGAAATCTGCACCGTTTTGGAATTGTTTATGATAAGGCTACTACCGATACTTGACCATCAAGTACCGATAGAAGCCTCTCAAAAAATTTGAAATGGCATTTTTACTCTTATTGATTTAGTTATGTTTAAATGATGATGCATAACATGTCTAATGAAATATTTTAATAAATAAATAAAGTTGTATAATATTTTGATAAGATGATCAGTGGTAAATGAATAGTAAAACATCAAAAATCCTAATCGGGGATGGTGTTCAGATTTGGGTGTTAAATTTTATGGTATTAGCGCTTACGGTTTAGCCATTTCTTGGACTATATTGGTCGTGTTTGATGATTTAGAAGTACATGTCATTTGAACCTATGATAGTGTGATATGGATGAATCCAATCTAATTAAGATTTTTACAGATAAATACAGAATGCCTAACTCGTAAAAAGATGAAACTAAAGAGGTAAACAGCAATGTTTCGACTAATGACTCTGGGGCTAGTCATAGTGCATTAATATTACCGATGACAGAAAATGAAGCAAAAAATATGTTCTTCAATTTGATGGGGCAGTGGGTCACAGAAATCATGAGGAATAATCCGATGACATCACCCTCTACGCCTCCTATCGTACAACCAGGTGCTTAACCGGTAGTACCCCAGAAAAACCTCCCTCACCTCCAATGGTAGAATCGAGGCGTCGTATCCCTATAGACAAGGTTAGAAAATACAGAGCTGAAGACTTTCGAGGCAGTGTAGAAGACAATCCTTCCAGAGCTGAATACTGGTTGGAAAATACGTTGAGGTCCTGAATAAGATGACTTGTCTTGTTGAAGACTATGCAAGGTGTGGCGCATCACTGCTGAAGGATAAGGCTTACCACTGGTGGGTATGATCGTAGCTATGATGCCTGAAAACGAGGTTACCTGGGATTTCTTTCAAATAGAATTCAAGAAGAAATATGTCAGTAAACAATACTTAGATAAGAAAAAGAAGGAACTTTTAAAACTGAGACAGGGAAATAAAACAGTGACAGATTACAAACGAGAGTTTGTGCAGCTTAGCAAGTATGCCAGGGAAGTGGTACCAACTAATGAAGCTATGTGTGTCCATTTCGAAGAAGGGTTAAATGACGAGATTAGAATGATGATGGATGGTTCTAAAATTCGACCGCTAGTGGTGTTAGCGGACAGAGCCCAAAAGATGGAAGAAATCTATAACAGCAAGAAACAGAGGGAAAGGATGTTTCAAGAATCTGGAAAGAAAAACATTACCAGGACTTTCTCTATGCCATCGCCGAAGAGATTCAAAGAGGAGGCTAGTTGGGGTCCAATTTCTTCAAGATTTCTGAGTCGAAGTAAGTCGGGACCCCCGGAATCTAAATTTGAAAACAGACCTGTAGACAGTGTAGCTAGCGTTCATAATATACCTAGCCTGATATATGAATATTGTAAGAGGAGTCATACAGGCGAGTGTCATAAGATGAAAGGGACATGTTATCGATGTGGAAGTACAGATCACTTTCTGAGGAACTCCTGTTACACCACAACAGAGTAGATGTTTGGGGCAGAGTAGCGGTACAGGTGGAAACTACGAGGATAACAAGGATACTGTAGCCAGATCAAAGGTTCGAGCACCTGCACAAACTTATGCCATTCGAGCCCGAGAAGAGGCTACCGCTCCTGATGTTATGACTGGTATATTCTATCTCTTTAATGATATTGTGTGTGCATTGATTGACTTGGGATTGACTCATTCATAAATTTGTACTACATTAGCTACTAAAAAGAAATTGTCTGTCTAGTCGACTGAGCTTGATGTACAAGTCACAAACCCATTGGATCATAGTGTAATTGTTAATTTGGTATGTCGTAAATGTCCACTGAGAATTCGGGACTGTAACTTCCTTGCTGATTTGATGTTATTACCATTTACTGAGTTTGATGTAATTCTGGGAATGGACTGGTTAACTGAGCATGATGTAGTAGTTAATTGTAAAAGTTAATTGCAAATGAAGACGAATCAATTTGAAACGATCGATAGGGAAGTAATCACAGTTGAGTCTGGGAAGTTAAACAGTGGCACTAGAATAATCTCGTCTTCATCAGCACCGAAGATGGTTCGTATGTGAAGCATTTTTTACTTGATACTCGGAGTACTGGAATAGAGTTAGAATAGGCGTCGATTTTCAAGGAATCTACAGATGTGTTTCCATAGGAGTTATCGGGTTTATAGCCAGTTAGAGAAGTAAAATTCGGCATTGATTTAGTACCTGTACCGATTTCGATTTCACCGTACAGAAAGGCACCCACTAAATTGAAAAAGTTGAAGGCATAGTTGTAAGAGTTGTTGGACAGAGGCTTTATCCGACCAAGCATATCGCCTTGGGGCGCACCAGTTTTGTTTATGAAAAAGAAAGATGGATCGATGAGAATGTGTATAGACTACAGACAGTTGAACAAGGTAACAATCAAGAATAAATATTTGTTGCCTCGTATTGATGAGTTGTTTGATCAGTTGAGAGGTGCGACCGTCTTTTTTAAAATAGATTTTCGATCAGGTTATTATCAGATGCGAGTAAAAGATAATGATGTGTAGAAGACCGCATTCAAAACTCGAAACGAACATTATGTGTTTCTAGTAATGTCATTTGGATTAACTAATGCTCTGGCATTATTTATGGATTTCATGAATCGGGTTTTTAAACCTCAGTTGGACAGATTTGTAGTGGTGTTCATTAATGATATATTGATTTATTCCAAGTCAAAGATAGAGCATGTTCGACATTTGAGGGAAGTTTTGCAAATAATACGAGAAAAACAATTGTATGCAAAGTTCAGCAAGTGCGAGTTCTAGCTTCGAGAAGTGGGATTTTTGGGCCATGTGGTATCATCGCAAGGAATTCGAGTTGATCCAAGTAAAGTGTCGGCTATTCTCGATTGGAAGGTATCTAAGAATGTATTCGAGGTACGTAGTTTCTTAGGATTAACAGGCTATTATCGTCGATTCGTGAAAAATTTCTCTATCGTAGCCTTGCCGATGGCGAAGTTGCTACAGAAGAATATTCAGTTTTTGTGGTCCGAAAGGTATCGGCAGAGTTTTGATCAGCTGAAGAAATTGTTGACAGAAGCTCTGATTTTGACACAACTGGAAATGGGTAAAGAGTTTGTCATATATAGTGATGCATCTCTTAATGGTCTGGGTTATGTATTGATGCAAACAGGATAGGTAATAGCTTATGCCTCTCGACAATTAAAACCGCATGAATGGAACTATCTGACCCATGATTTAGAGTTGGCTGCCATTGTGTTTGCTTTAAAGATCTGACGATATTATTTATACGGGGAGAAGTGTCATATATTCACAGATCATAAAAGTTTAAGGTATTTGATGACTTAGAAGGAACTAAATTTGAGGCAACGTTGGTGGTTAGAATTATTGAAAGACTATGATTTGGTAATTGAATATCATCCAAGAAAGGCTAATGTTGTCGCTAATGCTTTGAGCCAAAAATCATTATTTGCTTTGAGAGCAATGAATGCTCATTCGTCACTTGAAGGTGATGGTTCTGTTACAGCAGAACTTCGGACGAAACCGTTATTCTTACAGCGGATACGAGAGTTGCAAGAGGATAACTTAAAGCTTAAGGCTAGAAAAGAACAGATGCGGAATGACGCAACCACTATGTTTATTGTTGATAAGGATGGTATGTTGTATTTTCGAGATAGAGTGTGCATTCCCGCTAATTCTGACTTGAGACGGGACATTCTGTCAGAGGCTCACAGTAGTACTTACTCCATTCATCCGGGTAATTTGAAAATGTATAACGATCTAAAGAAGATGTATTGGTGGCCGGGTATGAAACGAGAAATCTCAGATTTCGTTACTAAATGTTTAGTATGTCAATAAGTAAAAGCTGAACACCAGGTCCGTCTGGACTTTTGCAACCTATTACTATTCCTGAGTGGAAATGGGAACGGATCACTATGGATTTTGTTACAAGATTACCTGTGACGCCGAGGAAGAAAGACTCAATTTGGGCTATAGTGGACAGATTGACGAAATCGGCTCACTTTATTCCTATCTGAGTAGACTTTCCACTAGAGAAGTTGGCAGAATTGTATGTATCTGAGATAGTATGACTACATGGAGTACCAGCATCTATTATCTTTGACAGTGATTCACGTTTCACCTCGAGGTTTTGGGGTAAGTTGCATGAAGCTTTGGGAACCCGATTGAATTTCAATACAACCTATCATCCATAGACGGATGGCCAATCAGAACGGGTGATACAGATTCTTGAAGACATGTTACAGTGCTGTATACTTGAATTTGAGAGCAGCTGGGAAAGGTATCTACCATTGGTGGAGTTTGCATATAACAAAAGCTATCAGACCATTATTAAAATGGCTCTATTTTAAGCATTGTATGGTAGAAAATGCAAAACACCTTTGGTCAGAGTTAAGCGAATCTAAGTTGGTTGGAACTGATTTGATTCATGAGACCGAAGACAAGGTACGGGTGGTACGCGACTATTTGAAAGCAGCATCTGACCGGCAGAAGTCCTAAGCAGATCTTAAAAGGAAAGATATAGAATTTGTGGTGGGAGACCGAGTCTTCTTAAGAGTTTTACCTTGGAAGAAAGTGTTAAGGTTTGGTAGGAAAGGAAAGTTGAGTCCACGGTTTATTGGGTCGTATGAGATCATTGAAAGGGTTGGTCATGTGGCATATAAGCTAGCTTTACCACCGAAATTAGAGAAGATTCATAATGTGTTTCACATTTCGATGCTGAGACGGTACAGGTCGGATCCTTCACATGTGATTTCGCCTTGTGAGGTTGAGATACAACCAGATTTGTCGTATTCCGAAGAACCGATTAAGATTCTGGCTCGCGAGGTAAAAGAACTACGAAACAAGAGGGTACCATTAGTAAAAGTTCTATAGAACCGACACGGGCTTGAAGAAGCTACATGGGAAATAAAGGCTTTGATGAAATTGTAATACACTACTTTGTTCAATGGTAAGAAATTTCGGGATGAAATTTTCCTAAGGGAGGGAGAGTTGTAACAACTCGATTTTCAGTGGTGTCGGAAACAGTTTCGAGATCACAACTCTGACGAGTCGAGTCATTAATTTATTTATTTAAATAATTACGACTTCGTTAGCATCGTATTAAAAATTTGGTTATGAAATTTTAATGTTTAGTTAGATTAATTGAGTAAAAGGGATTAAATCGTAAAAGGTGCAAAAGTAGAGTTGGTTAATTGGAAGAACCAAAAGAGAAAATTTAAATAAAGTATATTAGTGAGTGGATTATGATGGAATATATTGATTATGGAAGGATTAATTAAGGTTAATTAAATGGTTTATTAAGTTAACCATAAAAGTCTTAAAATTTACAAGTTTGCCATTACGTATATATACGAATAAAAGAAAGAAAATGAGAAAAATTCCTCTAATCTCTCGTCATCTTCTTCTTCATTCGGCTAGAGGGAAACATTTTAGGGTTTTTTCATTCTCAAACTTTAAGCCTTGATTTGGGTAAGCAAATGTTAACCGTTTTTAGTAATTTTTATGTTTTTTATTCCGCATTAGCTTAATCTAGCTAATCCAAGGACCAATTTGTGATTATGTCAAATGTTAAATATTTTATCATTATTGGAAATGCTTATTCTTGAAAGATTAAGATGGATTTGTATGATTGGTGGTTGGGTTTGATATTTTTGTAAAGTGATCTTTGATAAAACTAGGGTTTAAGGACTAAAATGCTAAAATGGTGATATTGTTATACTTATTGTGAAATAAATGGATTTGTATGAGTTTGTATGATGATTATGAATGTTCGGCTGGTATGGATTGAGGAGAAAAGGGGTATTTTGCATGTTTTGTGTTGAAAGGACTAAATTCAATAAAAAGAAAGTATTAAGGGTAAAATCATAATTCTACCAAAAATGGTTTGATTATGTTAAATAATTGATTGTGTGATTTAATATGAGAAATTGAATGATTAGTGAATGTAGACTACGACTGTGCCACCAATCGTGGAAAGGGAAAATTAGCAAAATAGTCCTCGGGATCCATTCACAACTACATTCCAGACTGGTAAGTTCGTATGATTAAATTCTAACTTAAATTGCTTATTCTTGTAATATGACTATTGTAGTGAGATGAAATGATAATCGAAATTGTGGAAGATGAGTATGAATGAAATACGGAGGACAAACGGATACGAGCTATAAATGAAAGGGTTCAATGACTAAGTCTCATCGTGAGTAAATGAATCCTTTATGGATTAAAGGTCAGATGACTAAGTGTCATCGTGAGTAAATGAATCCTTTACGGATTAAAGGTCCGATTACTAAGTGTCATCGTGAGTAAATGAATCCATGATGGATTAAAGGTCCGATGACTCAGTGTCATCGTGAGTATATGAATTCCTATATGGAACAAGAGGTCCGATGACTATATGTCATCGTGAGTATTAAATTAAATGAGTTCCAATGTGGAACAAGGGTTCGATGACTTTGTGTCATCGTGAGTAACAAATGTGAGTTAAACCTACCCCAAATGTAAATAATGTTCCATTCAGTAATTAGATTTTTACAACTTTTGAAGTTCGTTAAATCTATTTAACTTTATGTACTTACTAAGCCTTAAAGTGCTTACTTGTGGATTTGCATTTGTTTTGTATATTCACTTTTTGTTGTTCGGAGATCGGATCATCTTGAAGCATCACACTATCCTAGAGTTGTTCGGTAGACTTTTACATCACTTGGTTAATATGACATGTACTAGAATGATGTTACTTTTTACTTTTATACAATGAGTTGTGAAAAACTTTGTTATGTTTTGATGAAACGTTGGAAGTAGTTTTAAGTACCTTGTATTGACATAAATCTTGTATTTGTGTTATCATAAATGCATAATTAAAAGTTGTGCAAGTATGAAATCAATGAACTTGTGTTTAGTATAATTCTTGAGATTTGGCACACTTGTTTCGATAAAACCCATGTATGTTTCGGTAAAAGTGCAGGATAGGAGAGAGGTTGCACACTTACTTGAGTTGTATCGGTAGTTAAATTATGAGTATCGGTAGTTGTATGTATAAATGTATCGATAGTTTGCATGCTTGTATCGGTAGAAGTTACAGGATGAAAATTTTAGCTCTTTGGAGTTTTTAGTATAGGTAGATGCATGACATGTATCGGTGGAAATTATACTTGTATTGGTAGAACTTGTACAGGTTCCGGTAGAAATTTGCACCGTTTTGAAATTGTTTATGATAGGGCTACTACCGATACTTGACCATCAGGTACCGGTAGAAGCCTCTCAAGATATTTGAAATGGTATTTTTACCCTTGTTGATTTGAGTTATGCTTAAATGATGATGTATAACATGTCTAATGAAATATTTTAATAAATAAATAAAGTTGTATAATATTTCGATAAGATGCTCAATGTTAAATGAACAGTAAAACATCGAAAATCCTAACCGGCAACGGTGTTCGGATTTGGGTGTTACATAAATTATTTATTTCGCTAATGATATTTAAGCACATTAAATATGCATTGTAGTTTAAAATTAATAAAGTAAGTTATATATTATTTTTCTAATATTATATATTATGATTTTTATTAATTCATATTTTAATAATAATTATATTAAGAATGTTATTAAATTATATACTATTTTATTAAATTGTATTTAATAATAATCATGTTAAAATATGATTAAATTATTTATTTTTTATTAAATTATATTTAATAATAATCTTATTAAAATTTAACAATAATAACAATAATCATCTACCTAAAAAAAATTTGCTAAAGTTATTCTAGTCATTTAAGCTTTTTTTCTTATTCTATTATAGCATCATTTCATTCAACAAAACACAAGAATATTATTACAGTTCTATTTCATTCCGTTCAATCAAACAATTGAAATGCTGATTACAGCTCTATTCAATTACAGCAAACCAAACGTGGTGTAAAAGTAAACACTACTTATTGGATTCAAACGGTTTTTTGAGTTTTCAAGTGAGTTTTGGTAATTTCTCCAGATCTGATCATAACGTTCAGGTCGGGTTTAGAGCGTTACAAATCATTTTGAGTTTTTATTTATTGGAATGTTACCGTTGGACAGAAAATGCGTATTGTAAGATTCATTTTCTTATCTCTCTCTAAAATCAACATAAATCGATAAATTTAAAAGAACGACATAATTTTTCAATTATTTTTTCCAACATATATAGATAAATTTGTCGAAAGGAAACTATGTGGGTCATAATTTCATGCGACCAAAAATGTCTAGCATTAGTATGGTTTATTTATTTTTGATAAATATTTTTCTTTTTTAAGTAAAAAATAAAAATAAAAAATTGCAATAAGTTGTTAATTAAAATTTTTAATTAAGAGCAAAGAAGGCGCCTTATGAAGGAAGACATTTAAATAACAAACCTGAAACTTGTAGACTATAATTTTTTTTTAATAGTAGATATTTATAGTTTTGAATTGTATTTTTATTAACTGTAATTTCTTATGCAAAGTATAAGAATCAGGAGCGAAGTCAAAAAATTTTTAAGGGATCGAAATTAAATTATAATTTTTTACAATAGAAAAATGTAATTTCATAATTTTAGTAGTTTATCTCTTTATAATTTTTAAATAATTAAATCAAATTTTTATCATTTTTAAAAAGATTAACATGCAATTTAACTTTTATTAATTTAAAATTTTAAAAATCTTAAAGTATCTAAATGAAAAAATTTTCATTTTAAAAAAGAACCGAAACCTTACCAACATTGTTATAACTTGAAGGCAAATAAATTCAAAACATACATGAATTTATTAAATAATTTAGCAAAAAATAAATAATTTTTATGTTATACCATATAAACCTAAAAATACATAAAATATTTTTAAAAAAATATTAAATTGTTATCCCACCTTGCGAGATTATATTCCTGGTAATAAAATAATATCAAGGATATTTGAATTATTTAATTACCAAAAATACAACTGCCGACTAAAAGAAAGCACGCCAATTCAAGTTGAGGAAGTTGACCAAAAATAAATAAAAGTATTTTTAATAAATATAAAAAATATATTTTGCTTTTTTACGTAAAAAATAATTAAGTATCCATGTCTAGCCCCTACTATTTGAAAAACTACTTCCTTTTTCTAAAAAAAAAAAAATCATATTTTTAACAATTATTCTCTTACAAAAACAATTATGTTTGAACACCAAAAAGTAATTGAATGAAAATATAATTATTAGAGTTCTTTAGACGTGTTTAGCTAATAAAATGTAATTACATTATAATTTTTTATATCATGTTTGATAGTATAAATTATAATTATACATCTATATAATTTTAAATTCTAAAAAATAATATTCATTAATATAAGAATTAGCAATAATACTTGAGAAAATTAAATATCCTAAAAAAGTAACAAATTTTAATATCGAACTATCGTATGTAATATATTAGCCCAAGAAAGTATCAGCATCAAGATTACTAATAGTATTAACAAGAAAAATAAATATTTTATGAAATTTCATCTAATTACTATAACATTCAATATTTGTTGGGCTATTTTGTGGAGTTATGCCTCGTATTTTTTACTTTTTTTTTCTCCTAGTTAAACATTGTTTTTAGTTTCTCACTTAAACTTTGTTTTTAGGTTCATACTTAAACTTTATTTTTAGTTTCTCACTTAAAACTCTGATTAGTGTAGGTTATTTTAATATTATTTGACCTATGAATTTAGCTTATAAATAGGCCCTTTTTCACCCTAGAAAAATAACCCATAACACATTTAGGTATTAGCTTTTACAAGCTTTCAGAGAATTTTGTGTTACGTTTTGAGGGTTCTTATTTTGGGTTTTGAAATTTAGTTTTATCTCCATATTTTATATTCTTTATTTTTCCGTTTTCGTGAAATTATCTTTGCTTGTGGTTTTTATACTCTTCGAAGGGGTTTTTCCATGTAAAATATTTGTGTTCAATCTTTTCAATTTCTTTGTTATTTTACTTATTCGTTGCTTAATTAAGTTTATCCCCAACAAATTGTATCAATAGATAGGTTGATTTCAACAATCAACCCATATAGAGATGACAACAACAAAGTTTAATATTGATAAGTTTGATGACATAAAAAATTCAATTTTGTGACAATTTCGAATGACGACAATTCTAATTTAGGGTGATCTTGAGAAGGTCTTTATAGTGAAGAAGGATGTAGACATGGATAAATTAGAATGGGATAGGTTAGACAAAAGGCTCTATCCACTATTTAATTATGTCTAACAAATAATGTGTTGCAGGAGGTTTTGATGGAGAAAATGACATTCACCTTATGGAAAAGGTTAGAAACCCTTTATGCGACAATGTCTCTAGCTAATTGATTAGTGTTGAAACAACGGTTGTACATGTTTCGCATGAACAAAGGTGAGCACCTTAAAGATCACATTAGTCAATTCATTAAAGAAGGTTGAGGTTAAGATTGACGATGAAGATCAAGCTATGCTATTATTGTGCTCTTTACCCCCTTCGTGCAAGTCTTTCAGGAAGACACTGATTTATGGCAGAGATAATCTCTCATTCGAGGATGTGAAGGGTCATTTGTTGAGAAAAGACAAACTCGACAATGAGTTCCGCTCGGATAGCAAGTCAGATATGCAAGCCTCGATTTTGGTAGCATCAAGGAAGCGAGACAAGAGATGTCGCTATTATAAGAAGTTAGGTCACGTCAAGGCAGATTGTTATAAACTGTAAAATAAAAAGAGCTGTTGAGAGCAATGAGAAAGATGTAGCTGGTGTTAATTTGGTCGACGAAAGGGGTGATGATTTTTTGTTAGTGTCAACGAGCGAAAGCTCCAAGCTTACGTCCTAATTGATCCTAGATTCGGGATGTTCTTTCCACATGTGTCCCAATAGAGAATAGTTCTCCGAATACAATTCGATTAAAGGTGGAGTTGTGCACATGAGAAATGATTCATCTAGTAAGGTAATCGATATTGGTACTGTTAAAATTAGGATGAACGATGGGACGATTAGGACATCTTAGATGTAAGGTATGTACCTGATTTACGAAAGAATCTCATCTCCTTGAGTATTTTAGACTCGAAAGGTTGTAGGATCAACATCGAGTCTAGTGGCATTAAGGTGTCTCATGGGGCTCTCGTTTTGATAAAAGGTAAAATGACCAACAGTCTCTATGTTCTGGAAGGTTTTACGGTGATCAGTGAAATCAGACGTCTCTCATCCGTTACAGAGTCAAAGTCAACTCGTTTGGAGCGAAGACAACTTGGTCATAGGAAGGAAAAATGTATGACCGTTTCGTTGAATAGAGGTTCTCTTTTGGATGCAAGTTTTGAAAAGTTAGGGCATTTTATTCTTGAAAATCAAACTTGAGTTAGTTTTGATTTGGCAATGCCCAAGTCGAAGGCTAAAAATCTTCCATCTTCTAAGCACAGATTTGACTCAGTTAATTCCCTACATAGTTCGATACAGACTCATGGCGGGCTTTGACAAAGAAGGCGTTATGAAAATACGAGTCATGGTGGAGATTTGTGGAGTTATGCCTCGTATTTTTTTGGCTTTTTTTTCTCCCAATTAAACACTGTTCTTCGTTTCCCACTTAAACTCTATTTTTGGTTTCACATTTAAACTCTGATTAGTGTAGATTATTTTAATATTATTTGACATACGAATTTAGCATATAAATAGGCCCTTTTTTACCCTAGAAAAATAACCCATAACACATTTAGGTATTAGCTTTTACAAGCTTTCAAAGAATTTTGTGTTTACGTTTTGAGGATTCTTATTTTGGGTTTTAGGGTTTAGTTTTATCTCCATATTTTGTACTCTTTGTTTTTTTCGTTTTAGTGAAATTATCTTTCTTCGGAGGGGTTTTTCCATGTAAAATATTTGTGTTCGATCTTTTCAATTTCTTCATTATTTTACTTGTTCGTTCCTTAATCGAGTTTATCCCCAACATATTCTCTCTCTAGTACTTGACATGTACTCCTTGTCCTCATTGCTTGGTCCTTGAACAAGTACAAACAATTAATAATAAATATTATGTAATATATAGTGTTAGTAAGTAAATTTGGCACTATACTTTAAGTGGAAATTGAAAATTACATCTATACTTCACTTTGATTGATATTTATCATTTTACTTATGAACTAGTGATAAATTTATCAATATACTTTAACTCTGTATTGAATTTTATGGTTGTACTTTTATTTGATTGAATTTTGCACTAAATGTATTTTTTTGTTAAATTTTTCTATTCAATTTTAATTTAAAAATAATTTTAAGACAAAATTTAATAAAAATATTTTTTATATTTTACTTTAATATTTAACAATAATAAGTTAATTACTATAATATTAAAATTAAATAAAAATAGTTATTTTATAAAAATAAACTTAATTTTTTCTTTTACAATATATGTATTTTTATTTTTTCAAGTTTTTTTTTTATTTCATTACATTCTAAGTTAATTTACTAAATTCTATTATTTATAAGTTAAATCATTGTTAACTCTATTCACCAAAAAAATTATCGGTAACTCTTAAAATAAAATATTTGAAATTTTTTTCTGTTATTATGTTTTAAATCATCAAAAATTAATATTGAATGGTAAATTTTAATTAAAAAATCAAAGTTGGTGGAAAATTTTAACAAAATTCGAAGTTTAGTGGTAAAATTCAATTACATATGAGTTGAATGGCAAATTTACTCACAGTTTCAAAATATAATGACTAATATCAAAGAAAACAAAATACAGTGGTAAATTTCAATATTCACTTATTTAACCTTTTAGTTCAATATTTAGTAGGTCAAAACAAATGAAAAATTATCTCTAGTCAATAAAACATTTTAAATTTTTTAAGCAAGATTTGTAAAATAACATTAAATTATATTTTTAAAATAAAATATAAGTCCAAAATTAAAATATTATTAATTTACAAAAATAACTTAGTATGATTGTGTTTGAAAAGCACGGGTGCTTGGATTTGACCATAATTATTCATATAATTACTCAAATTTTCACACTCTTCAAAATTAAAGTGTTTAATTGTAGTAACCACGAGAGTTAGGTAAGATAGTAAGGGTCTCTTCTACCTTAACTAGTGATCGAGGGTTCGATCCTCACTCTGGGTATGGAGCAGCTTTAAAACTCGTGACCAACATCTACCCCCTTAATGGACCTACAGAATGCGAAAGATTAGTTATTGTGCTACTTCCAATAGATACCTTAAGAAAAAAATTAATTAGAGTACCTTCAATTATACTCAATTCAATGAAACTTGCTAATTAAAATGATTACTCAAACATATCATACGTGCATAATTATAAATAATTACATCCAAATTCAATTAATATTCGAATTTCCAAACCCATCCTAGAATTTTGTGTGTGTAGGTGACTCAAATACATCATGTCCAATTAGTACTTAATTAGAATAATAAGAAGTTGTTCAAAATAAAAGTTTATCCAAACGTCATAAAATCACAATAAAAAATTTAACCAAAATTAAATAATCATATATTCATGGGACATTAAGATATTTATTTATGAGTTGGTTGAAGTTTGGACTATGTATATATATATACTTGAGTTTTAGTTGGGCGGATGTACGGACAGAAAGTTTTGTACAAATTCGACCCTACGTTATAATTAATAGGATAAATTATCAAAATAATTATTTTTGTTTATTTTAGTATACATTTTATTCATATGTTTGAAATGTTACGTTTTACTCATTTATGTTATCGCGTTGTAATGTTTTAGTCACTGAACCGTTAACGGTATAACGGTAAACTAACATGGCACATTAAATCATCATTTCAAATAAAATTTTAGGTTAATTTATACAATCAATCCTCATATTGTTTTCATTTTGAGCAATTTAAAATTTTCTTTTCCTTCCCAATTTCTTTGAACGTAGTTTTTTTATGTTTTCCATTTTTTAAAACTAGTCCTTGTACTTTTTTTGAATAATTTATTTTTTCGAGTGACGCTAGCTTGTGGATTAGTTTGAACAAATGGAAAACATAGAAAAACTACGTTAAAAGAAATGTAAAAGGGAGGAAAACAGAGGGAAAAGCATAAGATAATGGAAAAAAAAAAAGAAAGTTAAACGAACATAATAGAAAAAAATTAAATTGCTCAAAATGAAAAGATATAGGAACCAATTGTAGAAATTAACCTAAAATTTTAGTTTGAAATGACGATTTAAAGTGTCATGTCAGCTTACCATTACACTGTTAACGGTAATTAACAGCTAGTGACTAAAATGTTACAACACGATAACATAAGTGACTAAAACATAACATTTCAAACATAAATGACTAAAATGTAGCCTGAAACATACAAGTGCTTGAACCCAAGTCTCCTAGAATGAATGTCGAAACCATCCTTTTTTTAAAGCAAAACGACTTATTTCGAAAATTATTTTAAAATCGAAAAATAATGGGAGTCGCCACCAATCCTTTGTTCGGTGTGATTGGATCACCATAAAACGTTTTAAAAAAACCGTTTTGAGAACATGTAGGTCTTCGAAATCTAAAAAAATAGGTTCGGGAGTCGGTTACGCATGAGGAAGGATTAGCACCCTCATACGCCCAAAATTGGTACCGTATTGATTATTTTCGGGTCTTAATTTGTAACATTTAAAAATTCAAATAAAGCTTAAAATACGATCCTTGAATGCATGAGTTAAGTTTAAAAGAAATCGAGTTTGTTTGGAAATCCCGCTATTTCAAAGTGATCGAGGAAGAAAAGCTACATCCAGTGAGTTAGGACACGACATTTCAAGATCCAGAAATAATGAGCTTTCCTTTGTAAAACTTCATTTTTTTTTAAATTTTTACGAAGAGGATATTTGATTATCTTGATTTGTAGAAAGGTTGCACCTAGTAAGTTAAGGCGCAATATTTCAAAATCGAAGATAAGGAAACATTGCCTCGATTAAGGGTATTTGATTGTTTTGATTTGAAGAAAAATTGCACCTAGTGAGTTAAGGCACAAATTTTCGAAACTCGAAATAAAAGAATTTTGCCTCGATTTTTAAAGCTTTTATAAAAAAAACAACTTTGAAAACAAGTATGCGAGTTAAATATGAATAAGCAGTTAATAATAGATATTAAATAACGCAAAGCAAGATAAATCAGAAGATAAAATGACGAAAAACATAAAAATGCAGAATACAAATACATAATGGTTAAAATAAACAAAAATATTGATAGTGAAAAAAAAGGCGCGATCGGGTTCCAAAATGAGACTTTTTGGATACCCGGAAGGGGCAAAATGGTAATTTTGGATTCTCGGGGGTGAAATGATAATTTTGGAAAATTTTGAGGTTAAAAATGGAAATTTTAAACATTTAGGGGTAAAAAGGGTAATTTTAAGAGTTTCGAGGTTGAAAATGGAGTTTTTGGACATCCGTGGGTAAAATGGTAATTTTTTGAAAGTTTCAGTGTCAAAAATGGAATTTTTGGAAGTTCAAGGCAAAAATGGAAGTTTTGGAAGTTTTGGGGTTAAAATAGGATTTTTGGATGTTTAGGGGCAAAAATGGAATTTTTAGAAGTTTCGGGGTCAAAAATGAGATTTTTGGAAGTTTAGGGGTAAAATGGAATTTTTGGAAGTTTTAGGGTCAAAAATAGGATTTTTGTAAGTTCTCGGGTAAAAATGAAATTTTTGGAAGTTTCGAGGTCAAAAATAGGATTTTTGGAAGTTTAGGGGTAAAATTGTAATTTTGGAAGTTTTGGGGTTAAAAATAGGATTTTTGGAAGTTTAGGGGCAAAAATGGAATTTTTGGAAGTTTAGGGGTAAAAATGGAATTTTTTGACAGTTTAGGGACCCTCGAGGTAATAAAACCAAAAACAGATGACACGTGGCAGCCCCTCAAGCATCCTGAAGCCAGAGGACTATTTTGAAAACCATGGAAAATTTTTGGGGCAATTTTGTAATTAAAGCGAACCTGATTTAAGGATCAAATTAAAACAAATTATAAATAAAGGGGACCATTTGCATAAATAAGCCAAAATATGACACGTGGCAGCTCCTGGTGCTTTTAAAAGGTCGAGAGGTTAAATTGAAAAACCGTGAAAATCATTGGGCCAATTTAAAATTAATTAAAAGTACGAGAAGGACCTGATTGAAAATTTGGGAAAAAGAGGAATGACCAAATGCATAAATATACCATTAATAAAAAACACGCAGATCATGAGTCGGGTCGAATCGGATCCGGGTCGGTCGTGGATACTTTAGAGAAACTACGCCGTTTTTATGCTAAATACCCTCACCAAAACGCTGCCGTTTTGGTGAGGGTATTTAAAGCCCAGACCCTTTGAAAAAAACACTCCCACCTTCATTTTGTCGGATTTCAGAAAAAAAACCTGAAAATCCCCCCATTTTCTCTCAAATCCCCTCCGTGGCCGGCCAAACTACGGCCAGTTAGCCTAGTCATCGGCCGTCGCGTGGGACCACACGCGCGCCACCGATCCCCGCACGTGGTCGTCGTGCGTTCTCGCCTGGGGTTGCCCGGTGCACGCGCCACTGCCCTCACCAATCTCGCGTTGTCGTCCGCCTCCGTCTTCAACCGTCGACCACGGTTTTAAGGTAAAAAAAATTCATTTTTCTACATTTTTCCTTTTTTTAAAAAACATATTTAGGCTAGATTGAACTCGATCTAGCCTAGATCTACAGGGTTTTGCTCCCCTTTTTTTTAAAAAAAATCTGTTTTGTTTAGGGTTGAAAACGTTCATGCCCTCGATTTTAGAAATCCATTTTTATTTCGTGTGTTTCTCTGTGTTTTACAGATCCGTGCGTGTCGAGGTGTAAGCAGTGTTCGTTTGGGGTTCGACTTCCGACGACGGCGACCAACGACGGCAGGCCAATCGAGGATAAGTCTTCTGACTTTCTGTTTTTTATTATTTAATAATTAATATTTTTTATTAATACCATTTATTACTGAACATTAATATCACATAAAACGTATTTACAGTTTCGAAAAACCTTTTTAAAAGAGTGATTAATAAAGGCGTTAGAAAATAAATATACATACATGCATATATTAGAAACACAATACCTCAGAACAATAAATATACAATAAGTGTATTTATTGGTACCTCTCAAATGATAATACTTTGTCTTTTGATTGTTGACTCTCTGTTTAGAATCCAAACACTGACTGTGGATTGCTGTGAATTCCTGTTCGTTTGTATTGATCTCAAGTGTTTTCTATAGAACAAAAGCATAAAAAAAAGTCCCTCTAATCTGCTTTCGATTTCCATTTTATAGCCTAATTACAAATGATGAGTTTTTGGTTTTATGCAACTAAATGCTTGTCTTATCTCCTTTTGCAGGTTGCAGCGACGGTGGTAGCAGCAGTGGCGGTGGCAGGTGAGCAGTGATGCAAGTTATTGGTGAGCAACTAGGCTGTTGACGTGGCCTGTTCTGAATGGTTGGAAAGGAGGCAGCAACAGTACAGACCCTGCTTGTATTTAGGTGTCTAGGATAGAGTTTGGGTTAGTTGGGGTCATTTGTAATTGGGCCCTATGTTTGGAATTGTATTTGGGCTCAGGTTTTTTGGGTGTAACAGATTTTAGGTAATTTTGGGTTTATATTCGCAATTGGGCCAAATTCGAGTCCAAGAATGTAATTTGGACTTTTGTAATTATTTTGGACTTTTAATTTTTATACTTAGGCTTTATTTATTTTAAATTTATGATAATTTTAAATTTGAAAATAATTTTAAACTTAAATTAAATTTAAATTTAAAATAAATTTAAATTTTTAAACAAATTTAATTTTAAAATAAATTTAAAGGGAGTTTGGGCCCGGTCAAAATTTGGGTTTCAACAGCTGCCCCTCTTTGCTCGTTGTTGTATACGGGAACAGAGCAAAGATCCAAAAGAAAGCCCAATTTTGTCAAGTTCCATTTCTTAGCTGCTCTTTCTTCAACTGGTCCACCCTTCTCTTTATGTCTGTCGTTTAATTTCACTGCATCAGCTTCTCTACATCTTTGATGTTGTGATTCCATCTTGCTCTTAGACAATTTCAAAAAGACAAAATTTGATACTGTGATTTCACTCCATTCTCTTGAAATTTCAAGGAGATTGGAATTCGTCACCGTAGTCTCTGAGTCTAGTTTCATTGACTTGGCCTTCTTCTCAGTATCTCATCAGGAAGATGGCCGCATCACTTGTTTTGATCCATTTCTCTGTGTTTCATCAGGATTTGGCTCACTTCTCTGTATCTCATCAGGGAGCTAACCACTTTATGACTTCGACCTGCTTCTCAGCGTCTCATCAGGAAAGCTGGGGTTCAAAGATTTGCTCGTTTTGAGCCTCGTTTGGGTCTTCTTCTCGGTGCCTCATCAGGAAGATGATTACATCGCTGTTTGTTTCAATTCGCTCCTCCGTATCTCATCCGGAAGACGAATTTGGTTCACTTCTCAGTATCTCATCAGGAAGCTAACCTTTTATTGCTTCGACCTGCTTCTCAGTGTCTCATCCGGAAGCTGAGGTTCAAAGATTTTGCTCACTTTGAGCCTCGTTTGGGTCTTCTTCTCAGTGTCTCATCAGGAAGATGACCGCGTCGTTTGTTTCAACTCGTTTCTCTGTATCTTATCAGGAAGGCGAATTTGGTTTACTTCTCAGTATCTCATCAGGAAGCTAACCTTTTATTGCTTCGACCTGCTTCTCAATATCTTCTCAGGAAGCTAGGGTTCGAAGATTTGCTCATTTTGAGTCTCGTTTGGGTCTTCTTCTCAGTGCCTCATCAGGAAGATGATTACATCACTGTTTGTTTCAATTCGCTCCTCCGTATCTCATCTGGAAGACGAATTTGGTTCACTTCTCAGTACCTCATCAGGAAGCTAACCTTTTATTGCTTCGACCTGTTTGTTTCAAAAATGGGATTTTTGGAATTTCGAGGGTAAAAATGGAATTTTTGGAAGTTTCGGGGTCAAAAATAGGAATTTTGGAAGTTTAGGGGTAAAAATGGAATTTTTGGAAGTTTTGGGGTTAAAAATGGGATTTTTGGAAGTTTGGGGGTAAAATTAGAATTTTTGGAAGTTCGGGGGTAAAAATGGAATTTTTGGACAGTTTAGGGACCCTCGAGGTAATAAAACCAAAAATAAATGACACGTGGCAGCCGCTCAAGCATCTTGAAGCCAGAGGACTATTTTGAAAATCATGGAAATTTTTTGGGGTAATTTTGTAATTAAAGCAAACCTGATTTAAGGATCAAATTAAAACAAATTAGAAATAAAGGGGACCATTTGCATAAATAAGCCAAAATCATAACACGTGGCAGCTCTTGGTGCTTTTAAAAGGTCGAGGGGCTAAATTGAAAAACCGTGAAAATCATTGGGCTAATTTGAAATTAATTAAAAGTACGAGAAGGACCTGATTGAAAATTTGGGAAAAAGCGGAATGACCAAATGCATAAATATACCATTAATCAAAAACACGCGGATCCTGAGTCAGGTCGAATCAGATTCGGGCCGATCATGGATACTTTAGAGAAACTACGCCGTTTTTATGCTAAATATCCTCACCAAAACGCTGCCGTTTTGGTGAGGGTATTTAAAGCCCAGATCCTTTGAAAAAAACACTCCCACCTTCATTTTCTCGGATTTCAGAAAAAAAAACCTGAAAACCCCCCCATTTTCTCTCAAATCCCCTCCGTGGCCGGCCAAACTCCGGCCGGTCAGCCCAGTCATCGGCCGTCGCATGGGACTACACGCGCGCCACCGATCCCCGCACGTGGTCGTCGCGCGTTGTCGCCTGGGGTCGCCCAGTGCACGCGCCGCTGCCCTTACCAGTCCCGCGCTGTCGTCCACCTCCGTCTTCGACCGCCGACCACGGTTTTAAGGTAAAAAAAAATTCATTTTTCTTCATTTTTCCTTTTTAAAAAAAACATATCTAGGCTAGATCGAACCCGATCTAGCCTAGGTCTACAGGGTTTTGCTCCCCTTTTTTTTTAAAAAAAATCTGTTTTGTTTAGGGTTGAAAATGTTCATGCCCTCGATTTTAGAAATTCATTTTTATTTCGTGTGTTTCTCTGTGTTTTACAGATCCGTGCGTGTCGAGGTGTAGGCGGTGTTCGTTTGGGGTTCGACTTCCGACGACGGCGACCAACGACGGCAGGCCAATCGAGGATAAGTCTTCTGACTTTCCGTTTTTTATTATTTAATAATTAATATTTTTTATTAATACCATTTATTACTGAACATTAATATCACATAAAACGTATTTACAGTTTCGAAAAACCTTTTTAAAAGAGTGATTAATAAAGGCGTTAGAAAATAAATATACATACATGCATATATTAGAAACACAATACCTCAGAACAATAAATATACAATAAGTGTATTTATTGGTACCTCTCAAATGATAATACTTTGTCTTTTGATTGTTGACTCTCTGTTTAGAATCCAAACACTGACTGTGGATTGCTGTGAATTCCTGTTCGTTTGTATTGATCTCAAGTGTTTTCTATAGAACAAAAGCATAAAAAAAAGTCCCTCTAATCTGCTTTCGATTTCCATTTTATAGCCTAATTACAAATGATGAGTTTTTGGTTTTATGCAACTAAATGCTTGTCTTATCTCCTTTTGCAGGTTGCAGCGACGGTGGTAGCAGCAGTGGCGGTGGCAGGTGAGCAGTGATGCAAGTTGTTGGTGAGCAACTAGGTTGCTGACGTGGCCTGTTCTGAATGGTTGGAAAGGAGGCAGCAACAGTACAGACCCTGCTTGTATTTAGGTGTCTAGGATAGAGTTTGGGTCAGTTGGGGTCATTTGTAATTGGGCCCTATGTTTGGAATTGTATTTGGGCTCAGGTTTTTTGGGTGTAACAGATTTTAGGTAATTTTGGGTTTATAATCGCAATTAGGCCAAATTCGGGTCCAAGGATGTAATTTGGACTTTTGTAATTATTTTGGACTTTTAATTTTTATACTTGGGCTTTATTTATTTTAAATTTATGATAATTTTAAATTTGAAAATAATTTTAAACTTAAATTAAATTTAAATTTAAAATAAATTTAAATTTTTAAACAAATTTAATTTTAAAATAAATTTAAAGGGAGTTTGGACCCGGTCAAAATTTGGGTTTCAACAATGAACATCATCCTTTTTTCCACTGGAGCCACTTGTTGAGTTCAGATATCAAATAAACGTTTGAATTTAAATAAAAAGATAAACATTAAAATTATATTTGAATTTTTGATATAATTTTTAATGTTATACATCAATTTTAATTTAATGTTTTTGTATATATCAAATTTTAATTTTGGTTCAGTTTTTACATTTCACTAATTTCATTATCTATATGACACTATTTTTCGTTAAATCATGTGTAAATTAGTGACTTGCTTAAAAAAATAAACACACTTTTTCCTAATAAAATGTCATATCAAGAATTTACACATGATTTAACAGAAAATTGTGCCACATAAATAACAGAGTTAATGAAATATGAAAATTGAACTAAAATTAAAGTTTGATATATAAAATGCACCAAAATAAAGTTGACGTATAATATTGCAAATTGTATCAAAATTGATTTATAATTTGGTATTTATCCCTTAAATAAATAGGACAACTTTCAAACAAATGGATCATATTCGATGAAGAGTTGGTATTATTGGCACAGGTTGCGACCTTGGATCTTTAAATATCCAAGTTCGAGTCCTATTGATAAATGCACAGATATGGTTAAATTTATTAAATTCCATTCTCTGAAATCGTCAATTTTCAAGTTTGAAAAAACAACCAACTTGCAATGATTTTTTGGGGATCCAGGAATTTTTGGGATGAGATGTTGGCATATCGTTTGAAGATATATCTCTTAGCTTCAAAACGCACTTTGAATCACTCGATTTTGATTATTTCTAATCCATTTTATTTCTTCTTTCAATCAAATTCGAATTTTATTATTTTAGTGAAGACTTTGAGAGAAGAATTTATGGACGGGATTATTACGGGAAATTATTAGTTTTAAATTTTAATTCGAATTTAAATCATATCGACTTCGATTTTGGGGCTTAATTTTGATTATATATGAGCTTAATATTGTATATATTAGAGTTTTTACTTTTATTATTTTTTTATTCCGAATTTTAAGTTATTTTTAAGTATTTTAAGTTGTTTAGGAGTTTTATTTTTCTTAGTCAATAAGAAAGTTAACTTTCACTAGAACTACTTGTTTAGATTAATTAGAGTTTCATTATACTTACGAATTTTATTTTGATGTAATTAGCTAGTCTAGGTCTCTTCATTATTCATTATTTACATACCTTGATAAATAAATTTTAACTCTTTTGAGTTATTTCTTTTTGTGAGATTTCTCTTTTTCTTTTTAGTTTAGAAGTAGGTTTCCCTCTTGATTTTTTTTCTTTGAAGTCGTGGGAGAACTCTTCACCCTCCAATTTACGGAGCTTGTTGAAGATCATTCTTCAAAATGTTTCGTAGGACATAGACTTTTCATCAACATTGGTTGTTTTTATTGAAACTTTGTTCTTTAATAGGGACAATCTTTCCATCATCCATCTTATTTTCGTTTTTTTCCATTCAATATTTTTCTCATCTCGCCCTAAAATTTATTTATTTTTTCTTTATTTTATATTTTGTTTTTCTCTTTATTTCCATTATTTCTAATTTGTTTTGTTTCTTCTTTCTGTCAAATGCAAATCTTTTTTAAATTGAACAACTTGAATACGATATTGGTCTACTGCCCCTTATAATTTTGTATCAAATTTGAGAATTTTTAGTTGTTTCCTTGTGCTAAATAGATTATTTTCACCGATTTCATTCAAATAACCTCAAAAAATAATTTTTACTCATAAAACTTTTTGAAAAGTCGTTCCTTTCGTTGGGTAAATGAATTTGAAATGATCTAAAAAAAAATTATAATGGTACATAGAAAAAAAATTCCATGAAAAATAGAAAGAAAAAAATTAAAAATAAGAAATACTTTGTGGGTTGAACTTCGTGTCAAAATTTTTTAGATCGGTTATTTATCATATGAAGAGGTTACAATTTAAATTCATGATTCTAGCATATCGGGAACACCTTGAACTTAAAATTAAAGTTGATTTCCAATGTTTCGTTCTTTTTGTCTCTGGGTAGTTATTTTTCTTTCATTCTAAACTTAGGTTTTCATTTGTTTTACCTTTTCTTGTTCTATTACGCATACTAATACGGTATCGCTTCTTTTGTTAATAAGTACGAAATAAGTTGCCTCTCCCTCTGCGTAACTCAAATTCTATTTGGAGTCAAGCTTTTCTTTTTGGCTTTTTAGAGCCCTAGGACAATTTTGCTAGAGAGTACTTCCCACAATTTTTCAGATTACCTCTTTAAATTTTACAAGTGAGAGATTCTTAAATTATTTTCTTTTCCTTTTGTTGGAAAATAATATTTACTAGGAAACTTTAAGGTATATTAATTAAGGGTAAAATATGAGTTTTTAAATAATAAATTTTATTACTATATTCTACTCCATAATACCTTTAAAACGATATATAATATGCTCAAAATGGTTGAGTAATGAATGTGAAATTGAAGCTCAAAGTAAGCTACATGAAAATGATTGTTGAGGAAAAATGATGTTTAAAATCTCATATCCCACATTGTTAGAAATGTGGTATATGGGTAGAGTTTATAAGCTAAAGGCAACATATTAGTTAATAAATGACTAACCAAAGCTCTCCCTCAAGGGGTGCAGATTAAACCAAAATGGGTTAGGAGCGCACTTGCATGATGTGGGTGAAACGAAATGTTTGAATTGATTGAGCCTTATTGGGCCTACTAAAATTTTTAGCCCATTTAAATATTTTTCCTCTTCAACAGAACTGTCTTTTGATGTTCCAAAGGTTGTTATATAGTTTTATTTATTTTAACTTTTTTGGTAACTCACCATGTTAGTAACCTACAAAACATTATGTTTGTAACTCTCCTCATAATGTTTTGTAACTCTCCTCATTATGTTTGTTTTAAATTTCATGTAACCGTTTCATGAATTTCACTATAAATAGCCATTTCTTCTTTTCTTTTTTAAAAAATCAAGTGAAGAACAACCACTTTTGCTCTCTCTCAAAATTTGTTCATATTTTCTCTACAAATTCTAGTTCTGTTTTTGGTGATAGAGGAGACTTGGTTAGCATTCGCAAGTTATAAAAGTTATGTTGCTTTTGGTAATTGATTGTTGTTGTATCCTGGGAGATAGACATCCAAAAATTCTTTAGCATCGAGGAGAGGGCCGAATCTATCTTAAGGAGACTGTTTATACAGGCCTTAACGGATTTCTATTTACAATTCATCTACAAATACCACGTAAAGTATACTTGTTATTTGTTTTTAAATTTATTATTAAATTTAAATTATATTTATATTTTTTTATATGCTACCTTTTGTCTAGCAATCTTAAGACAGATCCCTACAAATCAAAGGCGAGTACGTATGGATAATTGAAAACAATTTGGAAAAGCATGTCTAGGATTGGTTTTTTGAAAAACTTGGTATTTAAGCGTGCCTAATGCATCACCTCTCTTTCAAAGTAACCTACCTGGTGCACTGTTCATTATTGTGTTTTCTATTAGTCTGTTTGAACTTTTGTTTCGGGTTTTTAGTTTTACTAAATTCCTGCCGTTTAACAAAAGTGGTGTTTCTGTTTCTGGTTTTAAGTTTCTAACTAAATTCTTAATGTTTAACAGATTCATAAATTTACTAATATTGGTTTTTTTTAATTCCAGACGGGAAAAATGTCTGAAACATCCAAGAATTCAACTAGCCTTCATTCTGGTGCTGCTATTGTCCCTACTCAACTCAAAGCCAGAGTCAAACATTGTCGGTGACTATGAGCCATAATGCAAAACCTGCGAAATTCATTGGAGAGAATTTCAAAACGTGACAACAGAAGATGCTGTTTTATTTGACCATGTTAAATCTGGCCAAATTTCTGAAGAATGATCCTCCTACTGTGAGAGAGGATGAGGAGGATCTTGTTACCGCCTTCAATGCTATTGAAGCTTGGAGCACTCTGATTTTCTATGTCGTAATTATATTCTGAACGGTTTGACTAATGCACTCTATGAAGTGTATAGTGTGAAGAAAACAACTAAAGAACTATGGGAGTCATTGGACCATAAATACAAAACTGAAGATGCTGGAGCTAAGAAATTTTTAGTTGCCAAATTCTTAAATTTTGTAAGGATTTATTCTAAAGCTGATGTGAATTAGGTGCAAAAATTTCAACTGATCATTCATGGTATTCTTGCTGAAGGGATGGTTATAAGTGAATCCTTTTAGGTGGCAGCCATAATCGAAAAGCTACCCCTTGCTTGGAATGACTTCAAGAACTATCTGAAGCATAAAAAAAAGGAAATGAAAGTGAAAGATTTAATTGCTAGACTTCGGATTGAAGAAGACAATACAAATGCATCCAAAAAGCTCAACAAAGTAGCTGATCTTAATGTAGCTAAGGCAAATGTGATAGAAGTCAAGAAAAAGAAACAATCTCAAACTGGGACCAAAATGAGGTGTTTCTAAGAAGCCCAAATTCCAAGGGAAATGCTTCAATTGCAATAAGATGAGACACAAGTCATCTGACTTTAGGCTTCCAAAAAGAGTTAGAACCAACGAAGTTAACATTGTGAACGATATTTTGAAAGAAATGTCTGATATAGACTTGTGTGCCTGATACAAGTTTTATGTGGGAAGGAGATATGTAATCTTTGTAAAAGCAATGACAATTAATAAAAATATCGCTTCTTCCATTTATATGTTTGAGTCATTTAATTTATGACATGGTAGATTTGTAATTGTTAATTAAATACTTTATGAAGATTAATTAACTTAGAGAAAATTTACATTACTTATATTCATAAATGTGAAACATGTGTTGGGAAAATTAACGAGGTCTTCATTTCAAACAATTGAAAGAAACACAGAGTCACTTGATCATAGCAATGCTTGAGACTTAAGATTTGTTCAAACGAGAAGAAAGAATAAATACTTTGTTACTTTCATTAATGAAAGCACAAAACATTTCTACGTGTATTTGCTTAAGAGCAAAAATGAAGTTTTTCTTTATAAGCAAGAAGTTGACAAGTGATTATAGTGAATCACCTGATGACACCACCATATTCTCCTTAAATCAAATGGAGTAGTCGAACAGATAAATCTGACTCTAAAGGAAATTATGAACTCATTGCTAGAAAGCTTTGAGTTATTACAGAACATGTGGGAGAAAGTTGTTATATTAGCTAATTACCTCTTAAATAAGGCTCCTCATAAGGAAAGAGACAAGATAACCACTTGAAAATGTGGGGGGTGTCCTAAAACCACTTGAAAATGTGGGAGTGTCTTGTTAATGTAATGGTAAGTCGAGACATATGTGTCATCGACATAATACCATTAGACAACTGATCTCAAGCAGAGTTATCTCTATTGATTTTGTAAAATCAAAAGATGACATTGCGAATCCACTAACCAAAGGCTTAAACCAAGATTAGGTCTATAAAACATCGAAAGGAATGAGACTAAAACCCATGAAAAAAGGGTGTTATGTGAAGGAAATCCCTACCTAGCTGACTAGAGATCCCAAGAACTAGGTTCAAATGGACAATCTACTTGCATAGACATGTGAAGTCACTGTGGGGGTTATTATCCCAAGTCAATTTATATGATGATGAAAGTGGTTAAAAATGTGGAAAAGATTAAGCAAATGCTTTTAATGACCATTTTAAGTTTCGGTGAACCGAACAACATAAGTCACCTATGTGAGAGTGAAGTGAGGTCGCTTCAAGGAGACTATTGGGGCATAATTCTCTATAACTCTTGTAGAACCAGGAGATATTCATAGCCAAATGAACATACCCATGATTATCAAAAACCTTGCCAGGGAGGTATTTGAGTTAGGTATATCATCGTTTACACCGAAGGCAGAACAGCTCAAGGACATCGTGTCTATTGGTCAGCTAGTAAAGTAAATATACTTTCAGAAGGGAAAGTTCAAGGGTTGATGCCTACCTATCCTATGCAAATATGTAACGTAAACTCTATCACCACTCCGTGTCATTGAATTTCGTTGATCTTTCAATTTCATTCATGTGGGGGATTGTTGGAAAATAATGTTTACTAGGAAACTTTGAGGCATATTATTTATGGGTAAAATTGGAGTTTTTAAATAATAAATATTATTATTATATTCTACTCTATGAGACCTTTAAAATGATATATAATATGCTCAAAATGGTTGAGTAATGAATGAGAAATTCAAACTCAAAGTAAGCTACATGAAAATGATTATTGAGGAAAAATGGTGCTTAAAACCTTATATCCCACTGATAGTATTAGAAAGAACCATTGATTTCTCTCTACTTATTGTATAATTTGTTCCCATTTGGTCATCTTTAACATACATTTTTAGTATTTTTAATTTAGTTATTGCATTTTTTAACTTAATGAAGCTCAGCCTAATTTCCTTTGAATTTATGATATTTTTACTACTAATGTCGTTGCATTAGTCTGTTTAGCATTACACCCAAAGATGTCACTGCAAGAACCTATCCAAAAGTATCGATACATGAATGTGTCTAGAGTTGTCGCTGCATAAGAGGATCCAAAATTGCACCCAGAACTGTCGCAGCACTTGATAGCTGTCTCGTTAACACACCGAAAATGTGTGAGTTGTTCAACTGGTATAACCAACTAGTACGGCCAAAGAATGCTAGATCTGAAAGGAAGGACACCTATACTGTGAAGTTGCTCTTAAATACTGAAGAGAAGGAGAGAAAAGGGATCTTCTTTTTTCAATCGGATTTGATTTTCTTCTTCAGTACACATTTTCTAAAAGCTTGAATCAATGGCAGCTTAACTTCAAAAGGGCGACTTGATGCAGAAGAGAAGGCAAATCTACTCCTGACAAGGAGCGTCCTAAATGCGACCCAAGAGGAGAGTAAGGGAGCAATTTGAGTAGACTAGGAATAAAATGCCCTATTTGTTCTGTTATTTCTCTTTCTTAAACGCTGATAATTCTTGTTAATTCAAGTTGTATGGAAGTACATTTGATATTTAGAACTAAATGATATCTATTTCAATGTTGCCTTTACTGTTAATCTTTGGGTTTAATTGTTTTGACCATGAAAGTGTGATTGCAGTTACTGTCATTAGAAGGTGTAGCGACAAATTAAATTAACAAGCAAGACAATGAAAGTTGCTTGGGGATTGAAGGAATTTAATCTACTTGTTCTTGAATATGTTGCATTGCCAACATTGGCAGGTGTGGTTCTTGTGCATGTTTGAGTATTAGATTTAATAGAAAAGTCAAGTTTGGTAAGATGTTCATTGTGCCTTATTGTAGTGACAATTTACTTGTTATTTTTAACCTTGTGAGCCATATTTAGTTTTCTACCAACTTTTCAAGTCAGGAACCCCATTTCATTATCATTACATTACTTCTTTAATTTTTCATTATTGTTTCGACAAATAAATCTCATACTTTTATTGCATTGACCTGTCCATTGCTTCGACAACTATTATCACAATTTATCTCATTTTATCTGTTTATTGCATCGACAATTATAATCACAAACATTCATCCTCGTGGGATCGATATCCGACAGGTTACACATATATCTACTATACTTGCATCGACAGTGTACGCTTGCACATATTTGTTGTGACGTTCATAGCGCAACCACCACATTGTTAAAAGTGTGGTATATGAGAAGGGTTTATAAGCTAAAAGTAACATGTTGGTTAGTAAATGACTAAAGCAAAGCTCTCCCTCAATGAGGTGCCGATCAAACCAAAATGGGTTAGGGGTGAACTCGCATGACGTGGGTGACGCAAAATGTCCAAACCGATCGAGCTTTACTGGGCTTAATGAAATTTTTAGCCCATTTAAATATTTTTCCTCTCCAATAGGACTGTCCTTTGGTGTTCCAAAGGCAGTTACATAACTTTATTTGTTTTATTTTTTTTTGTAACTCACCATGTTAGTAACCTACAAAACATTATGTCTGTAACTCTCCTCATAATGTTTTGTAACTCTCCTCATTATGTTTGTTTTAAATTTCATGTAACCATTTGATGAAATTTCACTATAAATAGCCCTTTCTTCTTTTCATTTTAAAAAAATCAAGTGAAGAACAACCATTTTTGCTCTCTCTCAAAATTTATTTATATTTTCTCTCAAAATTTTAGTTCTGTTTAGGTGATAGAGGAGGCTTGGTTAGGATTCGCCTGTTACAAAAGTTGTGCTGCTTTTGGTAACTAATCATTGTTGTATCTTGGGAGATAGACATCCAAAAATTCTTTAACACCGAGGAGAGGACGAATCTGTCTCAAGGAGTCTGGTTATACAGGCCTCAACGAATTTCTATTTACAATTCATCTAAAAATACTAGGTAAAGTATACTTGTTATTTGTTTTTAAATTTATTATTAATTTTAAGTTATATTTATATTTTTTTATATACTGCCTTTTGTCTAACACCTTTAAGAGTTGTTTTTTTTTATTGTGAGTGCATAACGGTAAGGCTAGACTTTAATTGTTTGAGTGTTTGTGTATTTAGATTCTCATATGGGTTCAATGTCGAAGTATAAATGTCATATATGTTCCAAACCTGCATGAACATGTTGTTTCCAGTGCCCAAAAATATTCAATTATTCATGGATTTGTCAAGAAAGACATTTGAACAAGGTTATAGCGAGATACACACATTTAAACGACTTATGGTAGAGCAAAGAGAACAAGCTAGCAAGTGCATGTGGTGTGATGCAAAGGATCACAAGGACTCTAAATGTCCAACATATTCATTTAAGAAAACATCCTTGAAATTCTCATTCATGCTCTCTCAACTTGATTCAATGTTAGTAGTCATACGTTCCTTGCAAGCCAAGGAAAATAAGTATGACACTGGGCCTATTGAGGAGTCTTCTTCTACTATTACTATTGATGATGATGATGATGATGATGGTATGTGTCAACAAGAAAGTTCTGTCGACGCCGTTTGTGAAGAAATTTCCTCTAGTGACAAAGAAAGTTGTCATGATGAATTAAATGTTCAAAATTTTTGTAAGGGATTAAAAGGAAATAAGAATAATTCATGTAAAAAGACTGAGAGAAAAAATACTTTGAGTAATAAAAGTCAATTTGAGTATACAGATCGAGTTGTAATATAATCACATCAAGATAGATGAGTACTCCGAGGATCGTACCCAAGGGAGGCGAAGTTCTATTAATTCTAATTCTTGCACTGAAAAGATTTAATGAGTACTTTCATTAGGTTTATAGTACAAAATGTAATAAAAGGGTTTTGGGATTTTTATACTAATAAGAAATAATGCTAAAATAGATAAATAAATAAAATTGAAAATGAGATAAGAGAATCTATAAATCTGATCATGGGGAGTTAGTTCGCTTTGGCATGATTCATCAATCGTTTCTTTGTGTTTTTCATTAATCAACTATTCGTTACCTTAGTAGGATCTTCCAATCTTCCACTAACATAATAGTCCGCAAGAACTACTTATCTTTTGACCTCATTATCTGAACTGGTTTAGGGTAAAGGTGTTCACAAATGGGTAATACTAATTTTGGGTTAATTCCCACCTTGATGACTTCTCGGGGTTGTCAGGCCTAGGGATTGTTTCTCATTCTTCCTTCTCCAAACATTTGATCCGCTGAAAAACCCTACACAACAGTTAAATTATCATACCTCCACTCACTAATCCCCCCATAAAGGGATTAGTTCCTCATGGCTTCTTGAGACATTATAAATTCAATGTAAATAATAAACATGAAGATTGAATTAAAAATATAAGTAAAAGAAACTTAAGGATTTGTATTAAGATCGTTGAAAGAAATCCACCAACATTTATGCGCATCCACAAATCTCGTTTCCGAATAACAAGAAAAAAGAAAATAAATAAAACCTAAGAAAAGAAATGACTAAAAACCTAAATCTAAGAAAAGAGAAAATGTCTAATGGAAATGGTGTGTGTAAAATTGAGGCTCAAAGGGCCTATTTATAGCATTCTAATGGCTGTTATCCTTAACCCTAGGTCAACTATCGTTCTCGGGTTTAATGATGCATTGTGAAGATCAAAACGCCCTTCACTTAGTGTCTTTTCCGCATCCATGAGTCGATGTCGCAACACTCAGGCTCCGTGTTGTGACGTGGCAAACAATGTACTCCTTTGGTGTGATTTCCAAGCTTACCGCAACACCATTATGCTGTGTCACGACAACTAACGCAGTTTTAGGATTCTTCGAGTCTAATCTTTATGTTGCGAAATCTAGTCCCGTGTCTTGACATAGCGATCAGTCTTGGTCTGGTTTTCCTTCTAAAGGTCTCATGCACACTCATTAAGTAGATTAGCCAACCTTTAAGCCTCAATCGGCCATGAGGTCAATAAAAGACTAATTTTTACAAAATTTACACATTTTATTAACTTACTGAAAACTTACTAAATCCTAATTGAAATCTAACAATAATACTTAATTTTAAGCTCTTAAAGTGCGAAAACTAGCTTAATTTTCTATGTCGAATTACGAAAGATTAATTTTAAACTAGCTTGTAAATTTGTGATTTTTAAAATATTTTCAAAAGACTGTTGCGAAAGATTTTTTATCAAAATCATTTTAAAAGGAAATAATTAAGAATATTACAAAACCTTTACTTAAATGATTTATGACAAGATTTTTTGGCATTAAAATAAGCTTCATAAATAGTCACGTTTTAAATAAGTGTTTTCCAAAAACAAAAATTAATCGATACTTGAATTTTTTTTAGTTTTCTTAAAAACAGTCGAAATCTAGTTACTTTAACAAATAAATGTTTTCAACGATTTTAATGTGACTTTCAAGATTCGGCCATAACGTCTAAGCCGAGTTTGGGATGTTATAAGAGTATTTCAGAATAATAAATTATTTCACGAGTTGATTTGGATCAGTGTTGCCTTATGTTTTATATGCTTTTTGTTTGTTTTTTCATTGTTTAATAAGTTTTCAATTTTAGAAGCTTTTGTTTGCTCTTGTAGCACGTTTTTTTACTCTTGCTTATGCATGTAATCTTAGTTTTACAAGTGACTTTAGGGATGATTTTTTATCACCCTCTCTAGTTTGGTGAATGCTCGATTCTTTTGTCAATTTTTGCTCGCCGCTTTAGACCATTCAGGACTGATTTCCTTATTGAATTAAGTTCTTGCAATTACTCTAAATATGTCGTGCTTAAGTTGTGACAAAACCAATTGTCAACATGTAATAATGTTCTATTGATGCTGAGACTAAATCCTTTGTTGTGTTGATGAATCTTGTCCTTCACCATCTACAATAAGTGTTTGCTATTTTTTTTTCTCTTGAATTGTATAATTCCATTAATTGAATGAATTAATGAATTTACCTTAAAAAACAAATGTGTTTCTAATAAACAATAGAGAAACCTTTATATATTCTAGCTAATTACATCCAAATAAAACTCTAATATATAATGAAACTCTAATTAATCTAAAAAAATATCAATTTTAAACTAAAATTTCTTATTTGACTAAGAAACATAAAACTCCTTAAACAACTTAAAATACTTAAAAAAAAAATCTAAAATTTGAATAAACACTAAAATAATAAAACCTAATATATTAATATTGGACTTATATATAATAAAAATTAAGCCTAAAAATCAAACCCAATATGATTTAAACTCGAATTAAATTTCGAAACTCATAATTTCCCGTAATAATCTCGTCCAAAAATTCTGTTTGCATAGTCTTCCCTAAAACTGTCATAACTTGAGTTTCTGAGCTCAAAATCGAGTGATTCTAAGTACATTTCGAAGCTAAGAGATAGATCTTCGAATGATATGAGACATATCAACCCATAAATGTCTGGATCATATCAAAATAATCATTGCAAGTTGATTGATTTTCCAACTTTGAAAATTGATAACTTTGGTGAATTGAATTTAATAAATTTCACATCATTCGTACATGTATCAGGCCTCTTCATTATTCATTATTGACATACCCTGATTAATTTAACTTTATAAATTATTTTTCTTCGTGAGATTCCTCTTTTGTTTATTTTAGAAGTATTTTTTTTTCTCTTTGAAGTCGTGAGATAACTCTTCACCTTCCAATTTACTAGGATTCGACTTTCGGGGGTTGATTATATTTGTGTAGGTTGTTGAAGATCATTCTTCAAAGAGTTTCATAGGATATCGACTTTTAATTACTAATGGTTGTGTTTTTATTGAAGCTTTATTATTCAAGGGGGACAATCTTTCCATCATTCATCTTATTTTTGTTTTCTTCCATTCAATATTTTTTCCCATTCTACCCTAATATTTATTTTTCATGGTTTTATGCTTTGTTTTTATCTTTACTTTCGTTATTTCTAATTCATTTTGTTTCTTCTTTTAAATTAAATTTGAATATTTTTTGAGTCGAACAACTTTAATACGATCTTCGTCCATTGCTCCCTGTCACCTATCGTATATAATTACTATGTGTGAGTCTCTAATCTTATCATGCTCAATTGCTATATGAGTTTTATATGCTAATATCATTTTTTTATCGTTTTTAATTTTACATTATAATTATTTGAACATATATTTTATTTGTGATTCTATCATACTTGTCCAAGATCAAAAAAATAGATGACAATTTCGTAAAAGAATTCCAAAAAATGCATCCAACCTCCTTCGGATACTAAAAATGATTTTAAAAAGTGCTTTTTAAAAAATGTGATAGAAATTTATTGTGAAAAATGTGTAATTTTTTAATTTATAATGTTTTTTATTGCTGCAAAAAATTGTTGTTGAAGGTTAAAATATTTTTTTTGGACATGATAGTAAAAAATTAAAAAATAATTTATTTTTATGATACTTAAATAAATTCATATAAGAATATAAATTTTAAATATTTTTTAAGTAATTAATATAAATTATTTTTAAAATTAATGATATATAAAATATTTTAAAAACTTAAATATAATAAATTATATTTAAATAATTTAGTATAATGATAAATGATATTTAAATAATTTAACACAACTATACATAAATTATAAATTAATCTAATTTTTTATATACTTTTAAATAATTAATATAAATAAGAGTAGTTTGATAATTTTTATTTTAAGATGTAAAAGCCAAAAATATCGAAATCCCAAATTTTGTGTGGAAAAACACTTTTTCACCGTAATTTTAACCGCAAAAGTTAGATATCTGCTGTGAGGTGAAAAAAAAGTTTTGCTTTCCAAATACAATGAAAATCGAGCCTTAATCTTAAAATTTTGGCTGGATATAAATATAATCTAATATAATATAATTAAATAATATATTTAGTAGAAATATACTCTACATATTTTTTAAAGATTTAATTATAATTTAGTACAAATATAATTATAATTTTATTATTAAATTTAAATATATTTTTGTTAATTTATTATATATATTAATATATATGTTTTCATTTAATATCGTTAATAATTATTTCTTATTCTCATTTCATCATTGCAATTATGATTGAATCTGAATATATATCTCAGATTAGATTTAATCTTATAATTATAATATTTAATTTTATTTTTAGAGTAATTAATTTTTACAGCTATAACTATTTTTAATATCATGGAAATGTATCTCACCCTCATTCAAATGAAGCATTAGGTTTAAGATGTAACATGCGGAGGATCCTGGACATTGATGTGATAATATTAGTAACTCAGTCCCCAATTTTTGCAAAGAAGGAAACATTTTTTTTTTTATGAATTACAATAATAAAGTAAAATTTAAATAATAAACATAAGTAACACGACTCGAATTCAAATCATATTTGAAACGATGAATACTATTGATCATCGTACTATCGTATCATGTATGAAGTTGAGAAGGAAACATAAATTTATCTTTGCCCCACCATTGCTGCAATTATCCGCCAATAGCATTCCTTTTATAGGTTATACTGGAAGGTCGTTTCTTTGTGTTAATCATCAAAACACCGTGATTAAATTAAAATTGAAATAAATCGAATTTTGAGCATGACTTTTTTTTTTTTTTTTTGCACAAAACTCAGAATATAAAACAATAACATAATGAAGTCGTTGATTGCCTTGATCCTTTCATCGTCACCAAAAGCCAGCCAAGACAGCAATGCTTAACATTACTTGTAATTATCATTCTACTCATCAGTTACATTTTTCTTTTTTTTTTGTCTGAAATTGTTGGCATCCCTTAGTTACATTGTTCAGACTGCCACGAAAAAATAACCCCCCAGCAAAAGAAAAAAAAAACATTGAACTTAGCCCTGTATATCCTTTTATTCTTAAAAATTATTTTTAGTAGCCTTTGCTGTCCTATCCTAACTAATAATTGCTCTGGACTCTGCAATAAGTTCAGAAGGGGACCCATTGAAGGAGTTGAGACCGGGAAGAGATTGAACAACACCCCATATCAAGTTATCAGCCTTTGAAGAAAACAGGAGACTGAATCCTGACACTGAAGAAGAAGCACCAGACATAAAAAAGGTAGTATTTTCTTTTTTCTTCACAAAGATTTGATTGGCTGAGGCTTTTCTTATCTTTTCCTCCAGAAAAAAAGGAAGTCTTTTTACAGACAAGGAGGCCCTTTTGGAAGTGGGTATTCAAGGGGATATGGAAGAAGAAGATCGGATTGAAGAGAGTAGCAGCGTGAGACTGAGGGGTAGAACTTTCAGTGGTGGAGGGGTGAGCGAGTCAAGGTGGGTGGATGGTAGTGAGGTGGACTCAGAATCACCTCCTTTGTCATTGTTTGATGATAACGAAGCCAGAGAAGGGTATGGATCTTTGAGGAGGAGACTGGTTAAGAAGCCCAAGAGAGTGGATTCCTTTGATGTTGAAGCCATGGAGATTGCTGGTGCTCATGGTCACCACTCTAAGGTATTGAATTTGTTTATCTCCATTTCGTTGAACATTCTGTACTTGGAAGATATTTGCATATGATAACGCCTTTTGTTTCTTTTACCCTTCAATGTTCATTCTTGGAACAGCTTTATTTTTCAACTTCTTATATATACTCTTTAAAGTTTGAATCACTATTGAAGTTTAGGATAAAACAAAATATATGTAAATGAGTTTAGCAGTGGGAAGAGATTCATTAGACTCATTGCTCTAGCAAGTGCTGTGATTGAAGGGTCCTCAAGTTTCTGTTATATTCATTTGGCTCAACTAGGCTCATTTATGACTTTTATATGATGGACTACAAATTTGGGCAAGTTTTTTGTTGTTGGCATATAGAGCAAATAGTGTCTTACGATCAACCGTGGAGAGGAATTAGTACCTATACCTTTACTTTCTAGAGGAGAAAATGGTTAGGGTCCAACAGACTATAGCTAGGAAATTATACAAGTTGCTTTTCTTTCGTTAGTGATTAGCTTTTTTATACCGAGAATGCATGTATTTCTGTCATTGAAAGTCAACTACTGACCTTATCGTGTCTTCAATAACTCAAAAGAATTGTTCTGTCACTTTTGGAAATGAACTTATTTCCATTAAGCTCAACTATATTGTCTTACTAAAGTGTAGTACTTTAATCAATCAGGACATATCCACTTGGACCACTCTTGCATTGGCCTTTCAAACACTCGGGGTTGTGTATGGTGACATGGGCACAAGCCCTTTATATGTTTTCAGTGATGTCTTCAGCAAAGTCAAAATAGAATCAGAAGTGGATATCTTGGGTGCTTTATCATTGGTGATGTATACAATAGCTCTACTCCCCTTGGTAAAATACGTGTTTGTAGTGCTTAAAGCCAATGATAATGGGGAGGGTAAGGGCTTTTCATAGTAATCCTCTTATTCTCCTTATTTTTACTGGATATTTTGAAGATCATTTACATGTTAACATATAAATTGATGCAATTGTAGGGGGAACTTTTGCGTTGTACTCACTGATTTGCAGGTATGCGAAGGTCAACATGCTGCCAAATCGTCAGCCAGCAGATGAACAGATATCAAGTTTTAGGCTCAAACTGCCTACTCCAGAGTTAGAAAGGGCTTTAAGAATAAAAGAGACTTTGGAAAGAAGATCATCCTTGAAGACCCTCCTGTTGCTATTGGTTTTGATGGGAACTTCCATGGTCATAGGAGATGGTATTCTGACCCCCGCAATATCAGGTAGATAGATGTGTACCAATCTTCCGTTTAAGTTAACAAAATCAAGTTTTAAACGAGTACTGCAATTTCTGTCTTTGCTTTTTCTGTGAATGGTATTTGATGCTTTTAACCTGGATGTTTTCTTTGTTAGTTGCATTAAAATTTGTCTCACAACTATTTACAATTTAAGATGTCTTAAGTGTGGCAGCTTCTTGTAATTCATGTGATTCAAGAAAATGCTTTGTAACTCATGGTTGAATAACTTAATAGATTCTACCTTAGAAAATGAAAAAGATTTGATACAGTCCATTAGTTCTGTGTGACAGTTGTTGGGACAGACCTCAAAATTTTAATATGTTATGAAGAGAGCAAGCTCCTCTTATCTTTAGTAGACATCATTTGGAGGGTCATCCATGTAATGTGAGTATTGGAGCATAATGGATTCCTTACGGAGAATCAGTTTGCAAATCTCTGCAATTATATAGACAAGATGAATTACTTGCAAATTTTATTGGAGGATACTCAAACCTTGAAACGTGCTGAAACTGAAGCTTAAGTTCAATTTTAAGATAAAGACTTTACCAACCTTTTCTGTGAACAAGGTTCCCTGGCCTGGGTTTACATGTTGTTCAGTTCTACTCTGCTTATGCATCTTTGTTGAAACGAATTGTAAAGTTCCCTAGGACATTTCTTTGATATAAAATAGTTAACTTAGATATGTTTGGTGTTTACTGTGCAATTGCTCACTGTAAGGTCACAGAACTGCAGCTAGTGCTTTGATATTTTGGTTGCCTAAGCATTTTAAGGAACTTAAAGTCTTCAAATTGCATGTCTGAGTTAATTTCCACTTGCCTATCAAACAGCAAACCTATTTTTTTGCTCTTGTTCTTCAGTAGTTGAATTAGCGAAATGATGTTACTTTCTCTGCTTGGTGGAATTGATTGGCATTTTTTGTATGGGTTTTTCTTTTTCTTGAAAACTGGAGTGCTCCTAATTTTAGCTGCTGCTAAGTTAGCAATGTGCACCATCTTGCCTGAGCTAATACTAATATTAGATTTTGTAATAACTTTCTGTTGCAGTTATGTCTGCTGTAAGTGGTCTTCAGGGTTCAGTAAAAGGCTTTGATACAAGTGGGTACTTTTTATTTTCTTTGGTTTCATATAAAATATTTATGGTTCATTAACTGCCATCTTCTATGAAAGAACTGAAAAAGTATTTCTACTAGATGGAGAATAGGGGCATCAGGCACCCATCATATGATTCCATTTGTTTCTTCTCTTCCATATGGTACTTGTGTGTATTCTCATATTTATTTGAAGGTGCATCTTGACGAAAATATAACTTTTGATGGTTGGGGGAAGTTGAGGAGCCTTTAGTTTGATTTTAAACGATTGTTCTACTTGGCTGAATATTGTATTACCCACTGGATACTGGTTCTTATTACATGTGCAACATGATACAAGGCAATTCTTAACTAATAAATAATGATTCAAGCTTTAGCATATAAGCTAATTTGGTTTTTCATAGGTGAACATTAACATTTACCTTCATTTATCTATTTGTTCACAGCTGCGGTGGTTGTTGTTTCAATTGTAATCCTTGTGGCATTGTTCAGCATACAACAGTTTGGAACCAGTAAAGTTGGTTTCTCGTTTGCTCCCGCACTTGCTTTGTGGTTCTTCTCTCTGGGTTCAATAGGAATTTACAATATGGTGAAGTATGATATTACAGTTATCAAGGCCGTCAATCCAGCTTATATTTATTTTTTCTTCAAGAAGAACAGCAAAGATGCATGGTCTGCTCTTGGAGGTTGCGTTCTGTGCATTACAGGTACAATATGCTTTTAAATATTGGACCTTTAGCATTGAAGTAGTTATTATTGTCATAAAGGTCTCACGTCATTATGAATAATTGAATGTCGAAAATCCGCAAAAACCCTTGATCGGGCTTCGAGTGCAGATGAAATTATATATATTGATGATGCCCTAGTGGAATGCCAAAGATGCATATGCTAGAGAATATCACCATGCAAATACTTTTCTTGAAGCCATTAAAATTTTGTTGATTTATATGAATATATTTTTATAACCTGAAAAATATTGCACAATACTTTTCTTTAGTGTTTGAGGAGCCACTTCTCCATATGAAGTTGTAGTGTACAATCCTCTTTTAGTAGCATAACATGCTTATTTGTTATCACAGGAGCTGAAGCGATGTTTGCTGATTTAGGGCATTTCTCTGTACAAGCCATACAGGTTGCTCTTCTATTAATTCATCTTAGCACTTTCTTGAAGAATTGATTTGGCTTTCCCATTCACTAAATGCCTCTTATAATAAATTTGTATTCCCTCTTCAGATTGCCTTCACCTTTGTAGTGTTTCCCTGTCTTCTCTTTGCATACATGGGCCAGGCTGCATATCTAATGAAATACCCTGAGTCTTCAGATAGAATTTTCTATGATTCTGTTCCAGGTTACTGTTGCCGGACATGCTGCTTATCTTCTTCTCCCATTTCATTTATATTTCAAATACTATAATCAGGAAATTTTAGTTTTTGCTTGGTGCTGTTTTTGACGCATTATATTTTGCTTCTTATGACGAACAGAGAGCCTTTTCTGGCCAGTTTTCGTGATAGCTACCCTTGCTGCTATGATTGCTAGTCAAGCAATGATATCTGCTACATTTTCATGTGTGAAGCAGGCTATGGCTCTTGGTTCCTTCCCAAGACTGAAGATAATTCACACCTCGAGGAAACTGATGGGCCAAATTTATATCCCTGTGGTAAATTGGTTTTTGATGATCATGTGTGTAGTTGTTGTTTCCATCTTCCGCAGCACCACTGATATCGCCAATGCATATGGTTAGCAACTTCTCTTACATCAACCCCTCTTTCTCTCCTCTTTGCTCTCATTCCCGGAAAGTGTCCATTTGGCTTATTCAAAAAAAGGATAGTTCCTTTTCTTAATGTTCTTTTACAATATTAAGAATGACCCCTTGCTTTTACATGCTCTTTGGGTACCCTTTAAGTGTCTTTTCTGGTAGACTCGGGAAATGAAATATTACTTTTATTAATGATATATGCAGCTTCGGAGTTTTTTTCTCTAATATAGATTGATTGTGTTTCACATATATTTGCATAGTTTCTTATTTACTGATTTTTTAGTGTAAACATCGCAATTCTATAATGTTGAACTTAAGATTTATAATTGGTCAGTGACAAATTGTTGCTATTTTTCTCTCTTGATACTTTCTCATGTCATCATAGCGCAATAACTCCCGCTTTGTTTTGGATTCTTGTTTGTTTGTATTTACTTAATTGCTGTCTATCCCAACACTCAATGTTATCTTTTGCTGTATAGTATTTTGTCGATTCTAATGCCTGATTCTAAAACGTCGTATTATTGTTATGCTATTGAGTAGCAATACTGATACTGCACTTTCCACCAAAAATCATATTGATTCATGAACAAGGAAGGAGCTCATAAAGCCAGTAGCTTCTAGTCTAATCTTATGATGGTTACTTTCTCTGATGCCCATCTAAATTGTTTTTGCAGGCATAGCTGAAGTTGGTGTTATGTTGGTCACGACCACATTGGTGACACTTGTAATGCTTTTAATATGGCAGACCAATTTGTTTATGGCTTTGTGCTTTCCGCTCGTATTTGGATCAATAGAGCTTATCTACTTCTCTGCTGTTCTTTCCAAAGTCTTGGAAGGAGGTTGGCTTCCACTGGTTTTTGCTTGTGTCTTTCTCTCCGTCATGTACATTTGGAACTATGGCAGTGTGTTGAAGTACCAGAGTGAGGTCAGAGAGAAAATATCCATGGACTTCATGCTTGAACTCGGCTCCACACTTGGGACAGTGAGAACTCCGGGGATTGGTTTGTTATACAATGAGCTTGTACATGGCATTCCCTCGATATTCGGGCAGTTTCTACTTAGCCTGCCTGCTATCCATTCTACTATTGTGTTTGTTTGCATCAAATACGTCCCTATTCCTGTGGTCCCACAGGAGGAGAGATTTCTTTTCCGAAGAGTTTGCCCGAAAGACTACCATATGTTTCAGTGTATTGCTAGATATGGTTACAAAGATATACGAAAGGAGGATCATCATGCATTTGAGCAACTTTTGGTTCAAAGCCTCGAGAATTTCTTGCGAAAAGAAGCTCAAGAGCTTGCCTTGGAGAGTGGTTTGCACGAAATGGATCTTGATAGTGTTTCGGTGAGCTCAAGGGATTACAGAACCAGGGATGTTCCTGGTAATGAGGAGCTTAAAGTCCCATTGATGCTTGGCACAAGATCAGAAGAAGCAGAAACATCCAGCTCAGAAGCTGCTTCAGCAGCGTTGCCTTCTAGCATCATGCCATCAGAAATAGATCCAAGTTTGGAATATGAGCTTTCAGCATTGCGAGAAGCAATCGATTCTGGATTTACATATTTCCTGGCACATGGAGATGTGAGAGCCAAAAAGAACTCATTTTTCCTCAAGAAACTCGTCATAAACTACTTCTATGCATTCCTACGGAGAAACTGTCGAGCCGGGGCGGCAAATATGAGCGTACCGCACATGAATATCTTGCAGGTAGGTATGACATACATGGTCTGATGATTTTTCCATCCATAAAAAGCTGCCATTTCTTTTGCTGATGATGCACCACGGGCCATTTCCTGTTCAAGTATTGTTCATCTATTCTCAATAAGTTTGAGGATTAAGCCAAGAATGATAGAATATTTGTACGTCATGATTAGCTGTCAGTAAAAATTTATGTTGACCTATTTCTTGCATTTGTCTTTGTCATTTTGATCCACCGTTTCAGCTTTAATAAAGTTATTCCTCATTGCTCTTAGCTCGTTATCATTGAGATTGTGCGGGGAAAGGATGGAAACAGGACATTTGTAATGGTAGTTATTTACCCTTAGATTGGTCGGTATCAGTATTTTTATCAGAGCAATATATTTAGTTTTGAGTGCATTTATTTTCCTATTTAAAAGTGAGGAAAGATTATTTGTAATTTTAAATATTGTATAAAAAAATATGTTAGATTTTTATACTTTTCAAAAATTTGAAATTTAATCATTATATTTTTATTTATACACATTTAGTCTTACTATTTAGATTTCAAAATTTATTTTCAATTGTTAATATTGCTAAATTTTATTATAATGATTTTTTTGATGAATTATAATAATAGGGTAAAGCTTGAATAACCAATATAATTAATGTAATTCGAATTTAGATCACATTTAGAACGGTGAACATTTTTTAATCATTAAATCATCATATGAAATTTAATAAATCATAATGATTTGATACTTAGACAGTGAAGTTTTTTAACTCAATTTTGTTTACTAAGTTAAAAATATTTTATCATTGAATCAAACAAGTGATTCCAGTGAAAAAAAAAATGTTCATCCTAATGGTTTCAGGTTTGAATATCTGTGTGGAACAGATATTACTATTTCATTGTTTTTATTAAAAATAATTTACAAATTAAAAAAAAAGTAAAAGTTATATTTTTTTTTTTACTTTAAATTCAATTGATGATTTGACTTTTATTCAAAATCGTTTAAATTTAAAAATATTATTTATTTAAGCAATTTTTACTTTTGAATATATATTTCTTTTTTTATTTAAAAGGTAAATTTAACTAGACTCCAATATCATGTGCAAGTCTATCATTCCATTGGTCAAATCAAATACGTTGATATCCATTTTAGTTTTAACTAATGTAATGATAGACTTGAAGAAATGAGCTGGATAAAATCTTGAAGGAGAAATGAGCTTGGTCTAATGATGGAGGCCAACGCTACACTAATACGACAACAAACCTTGTGAAATGTATTATTAATATAATTGATTCAAAGTATTTAAAATTCGTCAAGTTTTTTTTATAAAAAAAAGTTAAATATGAAATTGATATTTAAATTTTTTCATTTCTTCTAAATTGATACTTATAATTTTTTTATTATCTTAAATTGATACTTAAATTTTTTCCATCTATTATATTAATACCTGAATTTAATGATGTTAAAATTTTAATGACATGGCAATGCTAACCACTCGCGTGCTTTTACGTGGCATACTCTTTGACCCATTTGACCTGTCCTCTTTATTTATTTTTCCTCTCGTTTTCCTTTAATTATTTTTTCCTTTCATTGTTCCTTTAAACCCCTTCGTCTTGCTTCTTTCATTGTTCCTTTATTTTTTTAAAGTTATTTGTTTTTTGCTTCTTTCATTCCAACCCATCATTGTTCCTTTGTGTTCTACCTCTCTTCCATCTTTTTTGTTTTTTTCTTTCACCATCTGTTTCGTCTTCTACCTTTTTGTTTTTCTTAATTTTTTCCTTTCATGAAAATGTCTTCTTATACAAATAGAAAATTAAGTGTTTAAAAAAGTATTTTGTACTGTCATTCGGATTAAGGGCTCCTGTTTGCAACGCAAATACTCCAAATAATGAAAGGAAAAAATTATTTGGGTGTGCGAACTTCAAACAGATAAACTAGGGTTTGTGTTTTGTTTTGCCATAGTTGAGTTTGTGAGAAACAAATGATTTTGTGATGCTAGTTGAAGATTTTTGTGCAATTTTATACTGACATTTTGTTGCAATTTAGGTTGAAGATATATTTTGAGATATTATGATTTTTTTGTTCTATGGAGAAATGAAGACTAGGGGTTGTGATTTTTTTTCGGTGGGTTGAAGGTAACAGTGACAAGACAGATTCAACTATAGAAGAATCATGATGCACAATCGATGAAATGATGTTATTGATAGAGAATAGGAAATTAATACTTGAGAACGATTAGATCAATATTGATGAAATGCGAAGAATGCGATTGAAGATAACTTGTTTGGAAGAGAAGATAACATTGTACAAGGCTAAAATGTCAAGGAACAACAAAGTAATAGTTGCTTATAAGTTGTTGTTAATTGTATCATGGATGGGTGCTTTTGGGTTATCTTGCTTGTGGATGGTGAAATGTTGTCCATGTATTTGTTGCGTTAGTTGTTAAGAATGAATGAATTGAATGGAAAATCATTTTATGTTGTTGTGAAATATTTTTGTAAAAAGATTAGCAAATACCAAGATGTGAATTGAATGAAAAATCTTCTTATGTTGTTGTAAAAATATATCGATACCTCTTGAAAAGAATTATATTTCATACCTTCTAGACTCGGGAAATTGCTTGTACTTAGATAAATTTAGGCATTTTAGAAAAATATTTTATCATTTTTAGTTATTGTATAACAAAGCTTGGATTGCACTTAAATGTTTAAAATTGTTACTTTTAATTATGGGAGGAAGAGGAATTGTGTGTGGTTGTGACAGGTGCACGAGAAAGACAAGAGATGAAGGAGAGACATATTGCCTTGGCAAAAGGCTGTCTAGTTTGTCAGCACAGATGCCTTGGCAATTTCGAGAGGAAGCTGACTCAGCAGAGCAACTTGTTCCAAAACCAGCCAACTGGACGTACTAGAAGAATCTACTGGAAGTAAGAGAAAAAGGTGAGATGAAGAGTACCTACTTGCAAGCAGATTTATAAACTCGTGAGAAAAAATCATGAAAAATGTGTGAAGAAATTGAGAGAAAAATCACGTGAGGAATACGCACAAATACCACGAGGAAATTTTGCAACAGGAAGGGAAAAAGTTGAAGTTGCAGCATAGAGCAGAAACTCGAGGAAGAAGACGACACATCCACCTGGGCTTGCAAGACATTACATCGCAAGGGAGGAGACTAGATCAGCATCACCTGCAGTTCTTCCTTTATCTTTGATTTGTGTTTGCTTTCATTTACTTTGGAAAAATGTTGGATGATACGATTATTTTGATGAATAATCTCCAATCCATGAGCTAAATCTCATTGGGTTGGGATTATTAGGTTATATTTTTGATACTTTGTGAATGTTTTTTGTTTAATTCTAAATATGGTTACTGTTTCATTCGAATGAGTTCTTATTTTCATGCATGCATGCTCTAGACATAGATGGGTGTATGGATGATTTTTAGACTTGAATTCTAAAAAGATTATTTGAATTGGATGACATTCGAATGATACAAGCGAGTAATCGAATGATATTCATAGAACTCTAGACATAAAGTTGTGATCTGTATAGAAGACGAATATTTGAGTCTCTTCTCGAGTCTTATAGACATATAATGCCTCGGGAAAAGAAACCTTAAGCTTAACTCTTGAAAGAAGCAGCTACTTGAGAATTTCTCTGGGTAGTGAACTTATTTAAGATTTTGCCATAGCATTTCTTTGTATTGAAATAGACACTTTGTAATTCCAACCTTGTTATTCAACATATTTCACCGTTGTCATTTGCTCAATATTTTGCCATCATACTTTTCCGTATATTTTGTCATTAAATTGTCATTTAAGTATTGTTTATTTTATCTTTGCTTCGTAATAGTATTATAGTTCAATCACTTTGCCATCACATAATTTTGTGTTAGCAGTAGCTAAATTGAGTTGCATTAATCCGATCCCTGTTGAGACAATACTCATACTTATCACTTTATTACTTGTCACGACGTGTATACTTGCACAATTGCATGACTCATTTACACAGAACATATATGTAGATACCAAAATTGACATCAACAAAATAGAACCATCAAATAGAGGTAGTTATAATGTACTTTGATTATCCTAGTACAAACAGGTAGTTATAATGAGATTATGCAATTTCCACATCCACTCATGGATAGAGTTGTTTAGGTCACATAGGGTTTTTCGGCTTGTAACATGTTGAGGCTTAGGATAGGTATGATTTTCAAAGAACAATTAAGTACAAAAAGGTTACAAACACGAAAATAGTTTGACACATTGTATTGTTCCCTTATTTTTCCCCTAAATGTCCCATTCTATCTCACCCCCTTATTTTTCCTTCTCTCACATTCCTTTTTTCTCCAATTTAGGAATCTTAAAATAAACTAATCCCTTTAGCTAGCCTATGAGTATTCTTTTGTTTCTTAAGTAAGATTCTCTTTTCTTCTTTTCTGGTGACTATGATTTTGTCACTTTTCATATGCTTTTCTTACTCATGATTTTATTCTTTTGTTTTTTACTCAATTTTCTTTTTCTTTATTTATTTTTCACTATTTCTCTGTTTTTTGGCTAGAATAAGGTTCATACTTTATATTGGTTTACCTATTTCCCTCTTTGTTTTACAACCTTCACCATAATGTGTCTACTTACCCTCAATACATGTATTTCCATGCAAAATATTACTAAAGAAGAGAGTTTACACAAATCATCATTTGAGGCTTTAGAGGCTTGAAGTGTGGTTCATCAAAAAGGATCATAAGGCTCAAAGGTGGGTACTAATTGAAAAGTCCATATAGGAGTTGACTTTTTATTTCTAGATGCATCCAAGCAGTGTCTTAGGTCATCCCCAAACACCTCAATATGCATAAATATCTATTTAGTTATACAATCTCAAAATTACTATCTATCATTTATACTAACATGCTCGTTTCCTCATATTACGCACATCATTTGGTATCAATAATACCTTTATATCTATACTTAATATAACCTATAGAACTTTAAAAATTTCATGCTCAAAAGTTTAAAAGTTCATCATCATCATGCCAAATTTATCAATAAATATAATCAACCTATTATACATGCTCCTAACCAATAACTTGTGTTTCTACAAGCTCAAGCACAAATCAAAAACTATATGAAAAAATTCCTATGTTACCACAACACTTTAGAAAACACATTGTCCTAAATGTGTAGCCCATGAGTTAGTAAGGAAAGAAGTTACCCGATTGATCGTGAAGGTCTTCTTTTTCTCAAGGTGGTTGTCCTTCTCCTTTTGGCATGAATGCTCAAAATTTTTGTGTCTCCATAGTGTGAGGTTCCTACATAAAAATTATATGCAATAGTAAATCCTACTCTTGCGAATTATAAAGTCTGAAAAATTAGAAACCAAAAATTATCCAAAAATTACAAGTCTTTAAAGTAAATAAATCCAAAACACTTAATCATCCTCGGAGTCAGATTGAGGATCCATGGGAGCTTTGCCTTTACCGGAGTACTTTTTTTGAGAGCCCCTACCTTGTTGTCTTGTTGGACTCTGAATCATCGACCCTTTAGGAGTTGAGTACTGTGGTTGAAACATAGCATCGTACTTGTCCTCTATGTCACGATCCGCTTGCTCCTCATTGGTTCCCCCTAACTCTTCTTTGCCTTCTTCTTCTTCAAACATGTTCAGTGGATAGTTTGGGGTTGGTAACACATGTATTCTTGCAAATTCTTTTAACACAGGAGTTGTTTCCTGCATCCACCGAATCATGCCATCAAGCTTCATGTCGATGCTTCCTTTGGTTTTTCTACCCTACCCTTGATTTATCTTTTCATTTCAATGAGGCCGATACATCCATATTTTCATTCCTATTCTGATTGCACTCCTTGATTTGTCTTCTCTGAAGCTTGGCATATTGTTTATATAGTGAATCCCCTATGATGCTTCGAGTCGGCTTTAGGAACTGTTCATTCTCTTGCATTGGTACATCCACCTTTCTGTATAAGACAATTACCAAATGTGGGAAGAAAAGGCCACTCTTTTGGCCTTGGGTGCAACGTTTCATCTTTTCAAAAATCCAAGAACCTACACAAATTTGTTTACGCTGCAAAATGCCATATAGTAGCAAAGCTCACAAAGAATTAATGTTAGAGACATTTAATGCAGGCATAATTCGTGTAGACAAAAATTGCATCCACATCTTAGCTATTGAAAACATGATAGCTTGATTAAAATTAGAGGGTGTGCCTACATCGGGTCTATAATTCCAAACTCCTTGTGCCTCTGTAAAAAACCTAATGATTTCCTCCATATCCACATTTTTGAATAAGTTAAAATCCACTTTCTCTACATAATCTTTTTCATAATAAGGGACATTATAATATTCACAAATATCCCTAGGCAACATAGAAACATCTTTTCCTTTGAGTGTTACTGTTCCTAAAAGTTTTCTCTTGAGAATATCATCCCTAAGGGATGCATAGAACTCATAGACTATAAGGACTACCGCGTTACTTGTCAGAGGAACGCAATTGTTCCCATTGATGGTACTGTACTAGTGGTCATATGTAACACCCAAAACTCGAAAATCGTTATTGGTTAGGGTTCCGATGTCTTACTATCCATTTATCACTATTCATTTTTAACACCATGTTATTCAGTCTTATTTTATTAAAGAATTTCACTACACACGTCATATATCGTTATTTGATTATAAATACAATTCAACAGGGGCAAAAAGATCATTTTCGACATTTTTGGAGACTTCTATCGGTACTTATTGGACAAGTATCAGTAGTTGTCAAGTTAGTAAATAGTTTAGGAATAGTGTAGATTCTACCAATACAAGTGATAGTTCTACCGATACTAGTGACTCTTCCACCGAAACAAGTCTTACTTCTATCGATACTAAAAACTCTAGAGAGCTAAAAGTCTCACCCAGCAACTTCTACCGATACAAGTATACAAATTACCGATACTTCTAAACACATAACTACCTATACTTGCTATTCAACTATCGATACAACCCAAGTCAGTGAGCAACCTCTCTCCTACCCTGTACTTCTACCGATACATGCATGAGTTCCATCGAAACAAGTATGTAGAATCTCAACGATCATGCCAAAACACAAGTTTATCAACTCAAAACATTAATGACTTCAAAATGCATTAAGTCGACACAAAATACATAGATTCTAAGTCATTTCATAGTACTTTTAAGTCTATACTTCAAGCTGCACAACATGCATTAATACATTCATCATTTCATCAATATAACAAGGTTTTCACAATCTAATGAGCTCTGCAATAGTGTGAATTATGAGAGATGATGATCCGATCTTCAATCAACAAAACAATCAGACTAACTTGTAGTTTCGATTAGACTTCAGGGATTACTCCGTTAAATTTCCTTTTCCGTGATCTGAAGCATGATTGTAGTCCAAATCAAGATTCAAAGATTGATTATAAAACCCTAATTTTTCTCTTCTCTTTGCCATGTGGGAGGTAGAAGATGAGTGAAAATGATGATATTTTCACTTAAATTTTCTTTTAATTTAATATATATACCAATGACAATTTTTTAATTTTTAGGACTTTCATCATTAAGCTTTAATTAATCATTTTTAATCTTAATTAAGCGTATTTACGCTTAATATAAATCATGCTAATCCACCCACTAATAATTCATTGGTTATTTTACTTATTTGGTCCTTCTAATCAACCATCTCTACTTTTTCACCTATTACAATTTAATCCTTTCTACTCAATTAACTATTTAAACATTAAAATTTCCTTAACAACTTTTAGTATGATGCTACCGAAGTCATAAATATTAAAATAAATAAATTAATGACTCGATTCATTGGAATTATGATCTCGAAATCACTATTTTCGACACCACTGAAAATCAAGCTGTTACAACTCTCCCCCCTTAAGGAAATTTTGTCCCGAAATTTCTTACCTGTGAACAGGTTAGGCTATTGTGCTCTCATCGAAGCCTCTGTTTCCCATGTGGCTTCTTCAAGCCCATGTCGATTCCATAATACCTTCACCAACGGTACTCTTTTGTTCCGTAGCTCTTTTACCTCGCGAGCCAGAATCTTAACCGGTTCTTTTGAGTACAACAAATCTGGCTGTATCTCAACTTCACAAGGTGAAATCACATGAGAAGGATCAAATTTGTACCTTCTTAGCATAAAAACATGGAAGACATTATGAATCTTTTCAAGTTCTGGAGTCAAAGCCAATTTATAAGCTATAGGGTCAACCCGTTCGACAATCTCATACGGCCCGATAAACTGTGGACTCAGCTTTCCTTTTCTACCAAACCGCAGCACCTTCTTCTAAGGTGAAACTATCGAGAAGACTCGATCTCCCACTGCAAATTCTATATCTTTCCTTTTAAGATATGCGTACGATATTTGCCGATTAGACGCTACTTTCAAGCAATCACAAATTACCCTCACTTTGTCTTCGATCTCATGAATCAAGTCAGTGCCAACCAACATAGGCTCACTGAACTCTAACCAATACATAGGTGTTTTGCATTTCCTACCGTATAATGCTTCAAACGGTGCCATTTTAATATTGAACTGATAGTTGTTATTATATGCGAATTCCACCAATAATAGATATTTCTCCCAGCTACCCTCAAACTCAAGTATACAACATCGTAACATATCTTCTAAAATTTATATCACACGCTCTGACTGTCCATTAGTCGGCGGATGATAAGCAGTGCTAAAATTTAGTCTGGTTCCCAAAACTTCATGTAACTTACCCCAAAACCTTGAGGTAAAACTCAGATCTCTGTCAGAGATAATAGATGCTGGTACTCCGTGTAATCGCACGATCTCCGAAACATATAACTCAGCCAACCTCTCAAGTGGATAATCTACTCGGATAGGAATAAAGTGAGCTGACTTTGTCAATCTGTCTACAATTACCTAGATCGAATCTTTCTTCTTCGGTGTTACTGGAAGTCCTGTGACAAAGTCCATAATGATCTGCTCCCACTTTCATTTCGAGATGAAAACCTGTTGTAGTAATCTAGACGGTACTTGATGCTTTGCTTTCACTTGCTGACATACAAGGCATCTAGTCACAAACTCTAAAATCTCTCATTTCATGCCTGGCCACCAACACATTTTCTTCAGGTCATTCTACATTTTCACACTTCTCGGGTGAACGGAATAAATACTGCTGTGAGCTTCCGTTAGAATATCCAGCCTCAATTCTAGATCATTCGGAACACAAACCCTACCTTTGTAAAACAACATAACCTCATATCTACTGTAAACCTTGTAGTGACATCACTCTGCAATTGCCCCCTTTTAGCTATAAGGTTTGGATCATTCCTTTGTAATTCCTGAATTGGCTGTAGAAATAACGGTCTCGTCTTCAATTCAGCAGTGACAAAACCATCGTTCTCTAGGGACAGTCGAGCATTCATTGCCCTCAGTGCAAATAATGACTTTCGGCTGAAGGCATCGATAACAACGTTAGCTTTTTCCGGGTGATAATCAATCACAAGGTCATAATCTTTTAACAGCTCTAACCATCGACGTTGTCGCAAATTCAGCTCCCTTTGTGTCACAAGATACCTTAAGCTCTTATGGTTAGTAAACACGTGGAATCTCTCCCCATAAAAATAATGATGTCAAATCTTTAATGCAAAGACAATGGCAGCCAACTCTAGATCATGAGTTAGATAATTCTTTTCATGCGGCTTTAATTGATAGGAGGCATAAGCTATCACTTTTTTCTCTTACATTAAAACGCATCCCAATCCACTCAAAGACGCGTCACTGTAAACAACGAACTCTTTTCCCGACTTAGGCTGTGTCAAAATCGGAGCTTCTGTTAACAACTTTTTCAATTGATCAAAACTTTGTTGGCACTTGGCAAACCAAACAAACTGGATATTTTTCTGTAACAGCTTCGTCATTGGCAAAGTTATGATAAAGAAATCTTTCACGAAGCGATGATAATAACTTGCTAATCCTAGGAAACTGCCTACCTCGGAGACATTCTTCGGTACTTTCCAATTAAGAATAGCTGAGACTTTGCTCGAATCAGCCCATATTCCTTTCGAAGATACCGTATACCCCAAAAACCCAACCTCTCGAAGCCATAATTCACATTTATTGAATTTTGCATACAACTATTTTTCTCGTAAAATCCATAGCACTTCTCTCAAATGCTAAGTATGCTCCGATTCTGTCTTGGAGTATATCAAAATGTCATCAATAAACACAACTAAAAACCTGTCCAATTGAGGCTGGAATACTCTGTTCATCAAATCCATAAATGCTTCTAGGGCGTTAGTCAACCCAAATGGCATAACCAAGAACTCATAATGACCATACCTGGTCCTGAATGTCGTTTTCATTATATCACAATCTTTCACTCGTATCTGGTAATAACCTGATTGGAGGTCTATCTTAAAAAATACGGTTGTACCCTTTAATTGATCGAAAAACTCATCAATCTGAGACAACGGGTACTTATTCTTGATTGTCACCTTATTCAGTTGCTTGTAATCTATGCACATCCGCATCGAGCCATCTTTCTTTTTCATGAATAACACGGGCGCACCCCAAGGTGATATGCTAGGTCGTATGAACCCTCTATCTAACAATTCTTTCAACTGAGCTTTTAACTCTTTCAACTCAGTCGGTGCCATTCTTTATGGTGAAATTGAGATCAAAGTGGTGCCAGGTAGAAAATCAATACCAAACTTTACCTCTCTGGTCGGTGGCAAACTCGAAAATTCTTCTGGAAACACATCTGTATACTCATTAACATCTGGTACCTGTTTCAACTCTATCCCTAAACCCCATGTATCAAGTATGTAAGCCAAGAATGCTGTACAGCCTCTACAAACCATTTTATGTGCTGAAATAGCTAAAAAAACTTTGGTTTCATTGTTCAATCTGTCGGACTCAACTGCGATTACTTCACCTGTCGGACATTTCAAACTAATTTGTCTTTGCTTGTAATTGACTGCTGCATCATGTTCAGATAACTAATCTATACCTGTATCACGTCAAACTTGGTGAATGGTAATAACATCAGGTCAGTAGGAAATTCATAGCCCTAGACTTTCAGTGGACATTTACGACATAGTAGGTCAATAATGACATTATGACCCAATGGGTTTGTAACTTGTACATCAAATTTAGTCGACTCGAAAAACAATTTCTTATTAGTTGCTAAGGCAGTATAAATATATGAATGAGTCGATCCCAGGTCAATCAAAGCACATACAATATCATTAAAAAGATAGAATATACCAGTCACAACATCGGGAGAGGTAGCCTCTTCTCTAGCTCTGATGGCATAGGTCCGTGCAGATGCTTTGGCTTCCGACCTGTTTACATTATCTTTATTCTCATTTCGATTCCCACTTGCACTACTACTTTGCCCTGGACGTCTGCCTTTCTATGGAGTAACTGGATTGTTCACACTTCGATCTTTCTTTGCTTAAGAATTCATAATTCTGCATGAAGTGATCAGTACCATCACACCAGAAATAAGCTCCATTAATCAGTCAACATTCGCTTGAATGGATCCTTTTACAATGATCACATATCGGTTTTAGTGCGTTTCGTACACTAGCCACACTATCAGTTGGCCGATTCTAAAATTTGAACTTTGATGGCCCTAATCGACTCATACTCAAAAATCTGAAAGAGACTGCTCCCCAGGCTTCACTATCTCTAAATTTCTTTGGTGGTTGAATAGAGGAGGTTCTGGTAGGATTATTTTTTTTAACTCTCGAAACCTCTTCTCTCTGTCTCTTTTGATTTTATATTTCATCTATTTTCTGTGCTCTATCTGCCAAGACAATAAATGGCTTTATTTTTGAACCACTTACCATCATCTTTATCTCATCATTCAAACTGTCCTCAAATCAGACACACATAGCCTCTTCTATAGGTATAATCTCTCGTGCATACTTGCTGAGAAGTACAAATTCCTATTCGTACTCTGCCACTGTCTTGTGTCCCCCTCTCAGCCCTAGGAATTCCTTCTTCTTTTTATCCAGGTACCGCTTGCTGATATATTTTTTTTAACTTTACTTGGAAAAATCCCCAAGTAACTTCATATTCAGGCACCATTACTACAATCATCATCCACCAACTGTATGTCCCGTCTTTCAGTAATGAAACAACACACCTAACATAGTCTTCATGCGGACAAGCCATTTCATTCAGTATTTTTAGAGTGTTTTCCAACCAATACTCAACCCTAGATGGACCATCCTCAGTATTGTCATGAAATTCTTCGACCTCATATTTTCTTACTCTATCCATTGGTATAAGACGCCTCTCTTCTATCATAGGAGGAGGTGGAGGCCTTACGGGAGGTGGAGGCCTTACCGGAGGTGCCATAGGTCGGGTAGCAAGCTGTGTAGCCGAAGGTGGAGGAGGTGGTGCCATAGAATTATTCTGCATAAATTCTGAGAACCACTGTCCCATTAAGCCAAAGAACATGTTTTTGGCTTCACTTTTTGTCATTTGCAAACTAGGTGCCCCATGACTAACCCCGAAATCAATCGTTGGGTCATTAGTTTTTACCTCGTTGGTCTCATCTCTCTCAAAATCAGGCATCTCTAATTTTATTTGCAAAAGCTATGGTTAAATCAGATTCATCTATATTGCACTATCACAGTTTCATATGGCATGTACTAATAGATCATTTAATGCAATGTTTATAGCCCAAGAAACAGCTAAATTGTAAGCTCTGATACTATTAAATGTAACACCCAAAACTCGAAAACCATCATCGATTAGGGTTTCAATGTCTTACTATTCATTTATCATAGTTCATCTTTAACACTATGTTATTCAGTTTTATTTTATGAAAGAATTTCACTCCACAAGTCATATGTCATCATTTGATTATAAATACAATTCAACAGGGAAAATGTCATTTTCGATATTTTTGGAGACTTCTACCGGTACTTGTTGGACAAGTATCGATAGTTTTCAAGTCAGTAAACAATTCAAGAATAGTACAAACTTCTATTGATACAAGTGACTCTTTTACCGAAACAAGTCTTACTTCTACCGATACTAAAAACTCTATAGAGCTAAAAGTCTCACCCAGCAACTTCTACCGATACAAGTATACAAATTACCGATACTTCTAAACACATAACTACCTATACTTGCTATTCAACTATTGATACAACCCAAGTCAGTGAGCAACCTCTCTCCTACCCTGTACTTCTACCGGTACATGCATGAGTTCTATCGAACCAAGTATGTAGAATCTCAACGATCATGGAAAAACAAAAGTTTATCAACTCAAAACATTCATGACTTCAAAATGCATTAAGCCGACACAAAATACATAGATTCCAAGTCATTACATAGTACTTTTAAGTTAATACTTCAAGTTGCACAACATGCATTAATACATTCATCATTTCATCAATATAATAAGGTTTTCACAATCTCAATTACTTAAAGCAAAATATAACATCATCCTAGCACATGCCATAAGATCGAGTGATGTAAAAACTACTAACGAGCTCTGCGATAGTGAGAATTATGAGAGATGATGATCCGATCTTCAATCAGTTAAACAATCGAACTAACTTGTAGTTTCGATTAGACTTCAGGGATTACTCCGCTAATTTTTCTTTTCCGTGATCTGAAGCATGATCATAGTCCAAGTCAAGATTCAAAGATTGAAAGTAAAACCCTAATTTTTCTCTTCTCTAAGCCATGTGGGAGGTAGAAGATGAGTGAAAATGATGATATTTTCACTTAAATTTTCTTTTAATTTAATATATATACCAATGATAATTTTGTAATTTTTAGGATTTTCATCATTAAGCTTTAATTAATCATTTTTAATATTAATTAAGCCTATTTGCACTTAATATAAATCATGCTAATCCACCCACTAATAATTCTTTGGTTTTTTTTTTACTTATTTGGTCCTTCTAATAAACCATATCTACTTTTACACCTATTGCAATTTAATCCTTTCTACTCAATTAACTATTTAAACATTAAAATTTCCTTACGAAGTTTTAATACAATGCTATTGAAGTCATAAATATTAAATTAAATAAATTAACGACTTGACTCGTCGAAATTATGATCCCGAGATCATTATTTTCAACACTATTGAAAATCGAGTTTTTACATCATATCTCCTTGCAAAGCACCATTAAGGGTTCAAAACCTCGTTCTTGAATGAGAGTCTGGCCTTGTGAAGCCAAGAAGTATTTTTTGGTTTGAGCATTTTTAAACCGTTCATAATCTGAGTCACTATCACTTTCTTGCACCATGTTCTATTTTGGGGAGGCATTGTAATCTGTGAAAACAAGGATGAATAGTGATGAATGGAATAATAGAATTATTAGAAATACCTTTGATTTGTGCCTTTCCAATGATATTGAATTAAGTCTTGGAGATAGAATGAAGCCCTTTAAGGAATGAGGTTTTAGGTTTGAAAGTAAAGAAGGGATGAGGTTTTGAGAGTGTTCGAGCGAAGAAAATATGTTCAGTTTAAGTTAGTGTATATATGGGTATGAAAATTTAGGGTTTTAGTGTTTAAAAATCGAGTAAAGTAAGGGTTTGGCTACCGGGTTACGCAAGTGGGTCGGGTCAACCTTGCAATTTTTATAGGCGATGTCGCGATGTAGCCTGGGTATGTCATAACTAACCTTCTAGTACCCATTTTGACACAACGTAGCTCCCCCTTTATCGCAACAAACTTTTCAATCTTGTTATTCCAATAGTTTGACCCCTTCTTCGTAACATAGCACCTTCTATGTCGCGACAAACCTATCAGTTTTGAATTTTTAGCAATCTAACCCTTTTTTCGTAACATACAAAGGGGTCTGTCTCGTCATAGTTATCTGGGCGTTCTTGGGGTTGTCTGGTTTCTTTGTCGTGACATTGAATCATTGTGTCGCGACGAACATGTCTGTTTCAAGAAAAAATAACTTGAAATGTGAAAATATTATAGAGTTAGTATGTTAGTATCTATAAATATAAAAATGCATGTTAATACTTGTTAGAATTGTTTGACAAGAGTGTTAGTGTGCACTTCGGCACCTGAGAACAGTCTGTTTATCTCTTTCCCAAAATTTTCCTTTTCCGCCTACGTTCGTTACTGCCAACTCCTTTATTCGGTCGTATCTATCTATGACAACTGTAAATTTATGTCACCACCCATTCATGTGACTTCATTGTTGATCCACTTATGAAATTGGTCTGCCCCTGTGTGGTGGTCTAATAGCTGCTCAATTACCTTATTCAGTAAAAATGATTGGATTACTGAATTTCTTTGTATTGGTGTTACTGCAGTCGTCTCCTCCTCTTCATAATTTCTATCACATAATTCTGTACTTTTTGATTCGCAATACCATTGCAATAATTGCATTGTCACTTCTTCCTCCCCTAAGGATTTTATGATCATGCTATCTGAGAACTAGGAAATTGAAAGATTTCACATTAGTAATTTCTCTAGAGATTTGTTGTACTAGGATAGTATTGTACATTGTAGCCATTTTCCATGGGAAATTGGATCTTTGATCTATAATGTTTTCAATTAATATTTCTTTTGTAGGCATGTCTGGAAAGTGATTAATTGAATATCTAAATTTTGTTGATGGGAAACATCATCTTCCTCTATAGGGATTACTCTTCATTAGATTTGGGCTCAATCTCGACTTTCAAAACACTTCCAACTTCCCCTTCCAATGATGAAACATTGATCTGCTCGTCGGTTCGATCAAAAAATTCTTCAAAGAATTATTTTTCCGTTTCTACACCTAGCCTCTACTTTTGTTCGAGTTCTATGTTTTCAGATTTGGAGTGTGATCTTCTAGAAGATTGATTACTATGTTGATTGGGAATCGGGTCCTCTCCACGGTGTTGAATCAACTCTAGCATTAATAACCTTTGATTTTCCTAGATCTCCAAATCTTAAAAGTACCCATCTTCATATATATCATCCTTCTAGATGTTGTCATCATAACTATCATCCTCGTATGAACAAAAATAATAATAGACGTCCATGGTCTAAGAATAATATGATAAAATTTAGCGAGAAGTAGTAAATCTAAAAAATAAAAGAACTGTTAATATTGTTAGTTCGTATCTATATCTTAAAATTTTCCTAATTATCTTAATAGACAAGAATGAATAGAAATAACTAAAGGGTTACCTCCCTAGAAATGATGCTAACAAGTTGATCGCCTCCGAACGTACTCCAGTTCGGTAAAGGTTTTTCGACTTCCGCAAGTATACGGGTCAAGTTGTAAATACAGTGTGTTACAATGGGACAATTGGTAGTGTTCCGAGCATCATACCCAAAGGAGGCTTAAAGTGATAGTGAATTAAATCCCTGCAAAAATAGAATTAATTAGTAATCTCCTAAAGGATTATAGTACGAAAAAAAAAATAAAGAGTTGATTCATAGAAAGCATAAAATAAAAGAAATAAAAATTGAGTTGTAGAAATTCGATAAACGACTTTTGCGATATTAGGTCGCTCCAATATGAGTTTTTCACTTGTTGAGTTTTAGAGATTTTCCTTCAATCAACTAGTTATTACCCTAGTTGGATCTTCTGATCTTCCGCCAACATAACAAGTTGATAGAAACTACTTATTGCTAGATGTCACAGTCTAAACCGGTTTGGGGAAAAGGTTTTCACAGATGTGTAATACCAATTTTGGGTTCATCCCCACCTAAATGACGTTTTAGGGTTATCAGTAGTGTTTGTTTGATGTTCTTCTTTTCCCAAACAATTGATTCGAAATGAAAAATCCCTATTGAACGACAATTAAATTATCATACTTCCACTCCCTAATTCCTCGAAATGGAATTAGTTCCTCATGGTTTTCTTAATCATAATCAAAACAATAATAGATGAAAACATAAAATTGAATAGATCAAATGAAAAAGAAACTTTAATTGTAATGGCAATCTGTTTGGAAAAATTCCTCGAACGTTTATGCGAGTTCTATAATTTTGTTTCTAAAATGAAAATACAAAGTAAAACTAAAAGCTAGTAAATGGTGTCCTTAAGCCCAGTGCTAAAGGCCCTATTTATAGCCTTGATCGACCGTTTTCATCAACCCTAGGTCAACTATCATCTTTGTGTTTAAGTGACATTGTAAAGATTGAAACGCCCTTCACTTGGTGTAGAAAACGCATTCAGGGGTGATGTCGTGACACACTAGGTCCTGTGTTCCGACGAAGCAAGTAGCCTCCATCATCTTCACTGTTGGTCCTTTTGTTACGACATAGAGCATTCTATGTCGTGATAAAGTAATATTTTCACTTTTGCTCAGTTGCTAATGCTCTCCTACGTACTCACAAAGTAAGTTAGCAAATCTTTAGGTCTCATTTGGCTTTAAAGGAAATAAAATAACCTTTTACCACAACTTATTCAAAAGATAAAAACTAAGTTAAAATCTATAAAAACATAAAGAAAATACTTGATTTCAAGCTCTTAAAATGTGAAAAATAGTTCAATCTGCTAAGTATAAAATCGACAGATTAGCTACGGAGGTGGTCTCGATCATTTTTCAAAAAATCATGCGAATAATGGTATTGGACATTTTGATATATATTGTTTTATATGGACTTTAATATTGGGACTTTGGATAGGATTTTAAATTTTGGATATTTTGGATGTTATTTTTATTATTATTATTCATGACATGATTTGAATAAATTGAGGAAATCAAAATAATCGATGGATTTTGCATAATGTGAATAATTAAACTCCAATTAACGATTTTATTTCAATACTCAATTTTCAAAATCATAACGATATATTTTACAAAAACAATGATTTTTAAAGAATCAATTTTGAATCTGTGAATTTTCCAAAAGAATCAATTTTACTTAAACTATGTGATTTTCTACTATGATATTTGTTTTAACTTTGATATTTTTCTTTAAAACTTAAAAAATGGGCTTCTAAACTAAATAAATGATGATTTATTGATTTGTATAAAAATAAAGCCCAAATTTACACCTTACAAACGTCTTCCAAAGGGATCAAATTTCTTAAGTGCTTTACTGGGCCATTATTATGGCCATTGAGGTAATGGAGATTTGGCCATAACGTTTAGGCCGGGTCTCGTGGGTTACAATAGATATTTGAATAAGGGTTTCCACCCTATTCCCAGTATAATTTACATCCTTAGTTGTATTGGTGAAATAGTGATAGAGAGGTTTATCTTCTCCTTGTGTTGATGGTACACCTGTTACAGATTCAATTTGGTTAAGCCTTTCTAATAATTGCTGGTAACTATCATCTTCTTGGATCATTTTAACTGATGTTGGCTTTTGGCCATAAGTAAATTGTTCAGTCAGCCACTAGCAGGAATTCATTGCCATGTTTTCAATCAACTCATACACATCATTGTATGTTTGGTTCATTAAAGCCTCTATTGTCGCACCATCGAGGCTAGATCTTACGGATGCGTCCAATCCATTATAAAATGTTTGCAATTGTAACCACTCAGGCAAACTATGGTGTGGGCACTTCTAAAGTAGGGTTTTGAAGCATTCCCATGTTTCATGAAATCCCTCTCCCTCCAATTGAAGGAACATTGAGATCTCTCTCCTTAACTGGATTGTTTTACTGATAGTGAAAATTTTCTATAAGAATTTTCCCACTAACTCATCCCATGTAATGATAGAACCTGGTGCCTGTGCATCTAGCCAAGAAAATACATTTTCAGTTAGTGAAAAAGGGAACAACTGAAGATGAATAGCATCATCAATGACCCCATTGTACTTAAAGGTATCATGTAATTAAAGGAAATGTTTTAGATGTAAGCTTGGATCCTCGTCATGTGGCCTTGGAATTGCATATTATTTTTGATCATTTTGATCATTGTCGACTTAATCTCAATACTTCTTCGAACCAGATCCATATTGGGTAGGCATATTCCCTTAATGTTCCCTCGTTTTGTGCCATCAGTTCGTTTGCTGGTAACTAAGATGATAATTTGTCTTCTTGAATATTATTATCAACAGGATTGATAGTTGGGTCTTTGTTTGGTCGATCGTCAGCAGGTGATGGTGGATTTTGCATCTGCTGCTACTACAGATGGTTTCTCCTAATGAGTTCTTCGTGATTCGGAATTAGGTTTACCAAATTTCCTTGGCTCCGAGTTATAAACTATTTAAAGAAAAACAAAAGTTTAGTAAAAATAAATAAAAGAAACGTATCTATTACCTAAAAATTTCTTAATTATTCTTTATTGTAAATGCAAAAATTAAAAATCACTAGAGACGTTGCCTCACGATGCCAACAACTTGAACACCTCCAGATGTACTACTATTCAGAGTATATTTTTGCACTTTCTGCAAGTGTACGAGTCTAGTTGTAATATGGTTACAACGGGGTAGGTGAGTACTCCAAGGATCGTACCCAAAGGAGGCATAGCTCTATTAAGTTTAATCTCTGCACAAAAAAGATCTAACTAGTAGTTTCTTTAGTGTTATAGTACGAAATCTAATAAAAGAATTATGGAGATTTTTATAGCAATAAGAAATATGCTAAAAGAAGATATAATTAAATAAAAGAAATTGAAAACATGATAAGAGAGTCGATAAACTTGATCATGGGGAGTTAGCTTGCTTTGGCATGATTTCATCAACTGTTGCTTTGGGCTTTCCGTCAACCAACTAGTCGTTACCCTAGCAGGATCTTCCAATGTTCCACTATCGAAATGAGTCAACAAGAACTACTTATCTTTCGACCTCACAGTTCAGATTGGTTTAGGGTAAAGGTGTTCATAAATGGATAATACCAATTTTGAGTTAATTCCTATCTTGGTGACTTCTCGTGGTTGTCAGGCCTCGTGTTTATTTCTCGTTCTTCCTTCTCCAAACAATTTATCTATTGAAAAACCCTACACAACAATTAGATCATCATACCTCCACTCCCTAATCCCCCGTAAAGGGATTAGTTCCTCATGTCTTCTTGAGACATTATAAATTCAATGTAAATAATAAACATGAAGATTTGATTAAAAATATAAGTAAAAGAAACTTAGGGATTTGTATTAAGATCATTTGAAGAAATCCACAAGCATTTATGCCCATCTACAAATCTCATTTTCGCAAAAAAAGAACAAAATGAAAACAACTAAAACCTAAGAAAAGATATAACTTAACCTAAATATACTAAGAAAGAAAATGTCTAAGAAATGGTGTGTGTAAAATGGAGTGTCAAGGGGCCTATTTATAGCCTTCTGATGGTCATTTTCCTTAACCCTAGGTCAGCTTCCATTTTTGGGTTTAATGATGCATTGTGGAGGCCAGAATGCCCTTAACTTGGTGTATTTCCGTGTCCATGAGTCGATGTCGTGACACTCAAGATCCATGTCTCGACATAGTAGGTAGTGTACTCCATTGATGTATTTTCCATGGTTTGTCGTAACACCCTTGTGCTTGTGTCGCGACCAAGAAGGCAACTTCAAGATTCTTCGGGTCTGGTTCCTATGTTGTGACATCCATAGTCCTGTGTTGTGACATAACGATTAGTCTTGGTCTGGTTTGCCTTCTAATGGTCTCCTGTACACTCACTAAATGGATTAACCAACCTTTAGGCCTTAATCGGCCATGAAGTCAATAAAAGGCTCATTTTTGCACATTTTACTCATTTCATTAACTTACTAAAAACTTAATAAATCCTAATTACAATATGATAATAGTACTTAATTTCAAGCTCCTAAAGTGCGAAAACTAGTTTAATCTACTAGGTCAAATATGGCAGACCAATATTCGTATGAACAGGTAAGAAATGAGCTAACTTAGTCAATCTATCTACTATCACCCAAATAGAATCCTTCTTCATGGGTGTCAAGGGTAACCTACTAACGAAGACCATAGTTAGACGCTCCCTTAACACCCCAAACTCGACTGAGTAAGTTCAACCCGAATTTAGTGAGCTATATTAGCCACTGTAGTGACTCTCTTTTAACTCCCAACCTAACATCCAACATACCACTTACTTACAACATATAACATGATAAGTTGTTATACAACAATGAAATTAACTCATACATATAATATAAATCATGTGAGCTTAATAGACAAACAAATGAAAGGTTCGCATGTCACTTAAATAGTAAGTCTTATGGGTTGGCATAGAGGAAATAATAGTGCACTTAAAGTACATACAATCAAACATAAGTACACGAATATTAAAAATTATTGTTAAGGCTCACATACATCAAATACCATAAATTCACATCATAAAATACAACATGAGTTCGCATAACACATACAGTATAAGTACACACAAAATACGAGTTCAAAAATTATTATAGGTTCGCACTTAAACCCACATAACTAACTTCACAAGCAAAACATGCTTCACAGTAGAAAAGTCATTCACGAAAGGGTTCGCATACCTGTAAGATATTCTTGTAGAGGGTTTCGCAAGCACATTAGGGTCACTAACGTACATGGTCATAGAAAATAATACTTCACAATAAAATGGGCACACATATGATATTAATGCATACTTTGGCAAAGTTAAAAGAAGACAACATGGTACACTTACATGGAGAAATAAATAAACATCAACTTTATTCATGATGAGAATAAATTAGTAACAAAGGTTTAACTTAATGATTAAAAAAAGAAATTATTCAATAATAGAGTCAAATCATGGTAAATCTAAACCCATTTAAATCAAATCAACCCCATCGCCTAATTTCCAAGTTCGCCAATATTTGTTAAAGGATGAGCCTAACCAAGTCATCTACCCCGCCACTTGTTGCGTGTAAAACATATATGCAATTGTGTAAGGGTACACGTCGTTCAAGTAATAAAGTAGTGAGTGAGTTATCGTCTCAATAGGGATCGAAATTAATGTAATTTAACTAAGTTATTGTCATGGCAAAAAAATAATGTCAAGGTAAAGTTAATGTATGTTAATGTCTTAACAAAAGAATGATGTTGTGGTAAACTTTATATGAATTATGCTATGACAAAATAACATATAAAAGAATTGAAATAAACTAAGTATTGAAAAGTAATTGGTAAATTGTAAATGGTTGGTGATGAACGACGGTGAATGCGTTAGCAGGATATCATAGGGTAGAATATGCTGAATAATAAAGTTGAGATTATTTGGATCATATTCAAATATCCAAGAATGTCATGGAAATGGTCTAAAAGCTATACTGCAACACAAAATTCCTTTAGTATTAATCACATACTTAAACCTCCATCGTATATATGATAAACATGCATGTAAATAGTACCAAATGAATAAAACATTGACACAAATATAATTAACCAAATAACATTCATAAAATATTAATAAAATATCATCCAAAATAAACTCAGAAATAATCATTCAACATTATCTCAACATAATTCAAAATGAATAACTGAATCCAATTATGAAATAGCAAGAGTTGCTATCACCAGCCTCTTCCGTCTCCATAACTCTTTCTAGATTTGAAGGGTATACGCCTTCTTCCTCATGCTCAGATCTTCAATGGAGCTTTTTTTTTTCTTCTCATGCTCGCCTCTGAATCCACTAGTGATTTATGCAATGTTCTTGCGTGATTTTCCTCAATTCTTCACTTTGATTTCACCATTTACACTCCACGCTTATCTTCTTCTTCCTCTCGAGTATTTATTGATCTAATTTAGGCTGACACTTTGCACAACTTATCCTTTTCGTACCAACTTCTAGAAGGGTTCTAGCAGGTGCACACCTTTTGCATTTTATTCTGGTGTATTCCTTTAACAAGACAAATCCAGCTGGCAGCTTGTAGAATGGACTATGTCTGCTAAGTCAGCACTCCCAAGATTGCCAAGACAACAAAACTTTGTCAGGGCATAATCATACATCTTGAATTCCTTCTTCCTTATCTTGCACCTACATCTACACAACACACAACCATCACACCACCTTTTCTTCCAAAATTAGAGTAAAAATCCTATAGATTACGTACAACCAAGCTTTATGCATGCATGTATGCATGAAAATTACTAAATTCTATCCTAAAATGCTTAATTTTACTTAAGTCCAACACTTTCTCAAAGTTAAAAAGGTATAAAATATAACTTGATCGCGTCTGAAACGTCACAGTGATTGTGCAAGCGTACACATGTCGATGCAAGTATAGTTGATAGACAATTCTATTGGATATCGATCCCACGAGGAAATGGGTTCGTGATGTTAACTGTCAGAGCAATTAATACTGAAAATGAGTAAAATATGAGTAAGGATGTCAGTGCAATTACGTTAAATCTATACACTAAAATAGTTAATATTGTCAATGCAATCAGAGTTAAATGTCAGAGGTTAAATGTCAATGTATTGAAAGTAAATCAAATGTGTTGAGTGTTGAGTGTCGAATATTTAAATGCATGAAATGTAAAAGTGATCAAGTGTAAAAAGGTAGGAATGGTTCACTGATTCTGCAAAGTTGCAATGTTGAATGCGTCGACAAGGTAAAGTTTGGATAAATTATTGTAGTAATAAATCTCTCTTGAGTTCTTACCAATAACATCTTTCTATTTAATCAAGACTTAAACACCCACCATCACTCCATCTTTCGATGTAAGCAATGTTGCGCATCCAAGAATAAGTGATTGGAATCTTTCCAATCCCAAGCAGCTCTCGCCTAACTTACTTGTTAACCTAACTTGTCACCGTATCTCTCGATATCGGCAGACTGCAATTTGACTCTCGTGCTTAAAGCGGTTAGATCCAAGAATAAACAAATAAGAAGTATTAAATAAGAGTCAAAATAATCTAACACCAAAAGATACTATCATATTCATTTAAAGTCATTAGAATTCATTATCGTCAAAAGAGAAATTAAAGAGTACAATCGAAGCTTACTATCTCTAGACTACTAAGACTACTCCTTAATCACTCCTCTTGCCCAGCACAAAGCACCTCTTGTTAGAAGTTGCTGCAGACTTGCTTCATTAGCTTCTCAATTCCCAGCTCAAATCTCAAAATCACACAAAATTTGTAGAATTTAATCTCTCAGCTCTTGATGATTTCTTCATTCTTTGTTCTTTTATTTATAGCCTTCAAAATGTTGCAGGGTTCAGTCTTCATTCCTAGATCCAGATCTAGATTTTGCAGCTGTTAAAGTTAGCTAGAGTATAGCTGTGCACTCAAGCAGATTAAATGTTCTCTTCAGAGATCTGCAGGATGTCGCAGCACAGCAGGGCGCAATCTGAGATCGTAATTGCGACGACATCTATGATGTTCCTGTACTGGTGCTTCCAAATGTAAATTTAGCTTGAGTTTACTCATTTGAGGTTTAGGTTCTATGTGGTGACATCTCTATCGTAATTCTAAGTTGATCTTGTGGCTGCATTCTTCCAATATTAATCTTTTGGGCTGAGTTCCTGCGTTGACAATTCTAAGTGCAATATATCTGCTACTCGCATCGACATTAGTACAAAAATAGATGAAAAACAACAAGAATTTAAACTAACTGGCAATGAGTTAAAAAATATAAAAACTAAGTATGAAATGCTCAAGACGCATGCTAAATGAGATACAAAAGAGACAATTAAAACACTAAAGTAGAGAGAAAATATATGTCATTTGTAATATCATCACACCTCCAAACTTCAGTTTTTATTTGTCCTCAAGTAAACAAAAATTAACAAAGTCACAAGTAGAAATGTCACAGCAATTATTAGTTATACAACTTGAATTCTCTGAAGTCCTAATGTACAAATTGTATTCATATGATAAAATAATGCGCCGAAAAATTATAGGCATGAATAATTAAAAATTGCAACTTCATAAATGTTAGTGACATGCATTGAATCCTAATCTTTCTTGAACCAATACACATTTTTCAAAATTTTCATTCTTTTTTTTTTCTTTCTTTTTCTCATTTTGTTTCTTTTTCAAATGACTGAGAGATGTCCTTGTATTACTCTACCTTTGCTCCTAAGCAATAATGATGGGGTGCAACAAACCTCCAGGAGGTATGTAATTGCGCTGACACACGCTCTTGCAGTGATAGCTTTTGGCTATATGATTTTTCTAAACCTACAACGAAGTGTTATCCCTTGGAAAGTCATAATGTACTCACATTTGAGAGTCTTTTATTCATATAATGTCACTGCTATTGGTTAGTTAGCTCAAGATTCAAACATCAACACTATCATTTCATTACTAAAGCAATTCTAATCATTCATTCATATTCATCCAATTTCCTCATTATCATCCAAACAATTCAATAATTACGCATAAAAATAAAAAATGTGGGCACATTTCTGTTGAAATTTTGTCAATTCTCATTAACTAAAGAAACAAGTAGAATTCAAATGTGTGGGTGTAATTTCATTTCCATTTCACATTATCTCCCCCAAACTTAATGTCTGCATTGTCCCTAATGCACTGACAATATGTATACAAAAATAGTGAAAATGCAACTACAATGCAATTAAACTAACCAAAAGGAATGCAGTGACAGTAACAATGCATGAAAACTAACTAAAAAGAAATGTACTAACTTACTCGTCAATAGCTGATGCAGAGGCTACCTTTGTTTTCCTTTTCTTCTTCTTTGGGCGCTCACCCTCGTCATGGTCCTTCTTTTTCTTCTTATCCTTGCGCCTTTTTCTCTTTTTGTCCTTCGTGTCAACCGGTTCGACAGATTGCTCCTCCTAAATAGGTTGGGTAACGGCCTCATTGATTGTCACCTCTGATGGGTGAATTTTTAGAAGCGGTGCCACATAAGGCACGATAGCAAGAGGATTTCCTCAATCTCAATGGTAACAACCTCAGCCTGACTCGCAGCAGGTCTAGCCTTATTAGAGTTGGATGCCCCCACGCTCTTTGGTGTACTGACAACATCTTCAACGATCATTGTCGGGGCAAATATTTCTTTCTCTCCTGCACCTCAAGAGGGTCCTTCTCTTCATTCTCATCTTTCTTCTCTTCTTCTTCCTATTCCTTCAGTTGATCATCTCCCTTGTCTGCACCTTCAGCCACATGCTGCTCTGGTTCATTTAAATTAATTTTAGTGCATTTCACTACGTCGACACTGTTATCCATAATAGCCTCCCGTTCAGCCATATTCACTCCAAGGCTATTGGAGAACTCATCCATGAACAGATCGACCAATGTGCGATAGTAGTCCTTATCAGCCTTTGAGTTCCCTTCTTCCTTGTCATCATCCAAAATGTGAATCCGTGTTGGCACAGGGGCAGGTCTACCATCAAGGGTAGGTTGATCGGATGATGAGTATTGTAGCGATCGAAATATGGATGGAAAGGCTGGAAAGTCTGGCAATGGAGTGGGGTTGATTTGACGTAGTATTGCGATAATAGCCTCATTCCAGGCTTTTGTGTACGCATAAAATTTATACCCTTCAATATGTCATCAGTGTGGATTGAATGCATGTCGATGCAATCCAGGTGTACTTCCATTAAAGCCAACTTTTTCGCCACTTGTGACTCTGTCAGCGCATCGTTTGGTCAACCTTCGTTTTACCCTTGCTTCTATCCTTTTTCTTGGAGGCTTCCTTGGCCACTGGTGTCTCTTGGCCACGTGTCATCCGTTCAATGAAAATTTCGTTAATTAGACCTTTGTTGTCTAAGACCTCCTTACCATCCTTAGGCACAATGCCCTTCTGTTTACACAACAGCATAATTAGAGAAGGGAATGGCAGTATACCAGTTTGCTTTCCAGCTACCTTTGCGATCTGGGCATGGATGATCTCACCGATGTCGATGTGTCGGTGGTGCAAGATTGAATGCAAGAGACACATACGGTCAAATGTCATCGTAGTGTTATATGTTAAAGGCATGATCCGGCTGTTGATGAAATGGAACCAAACTTTACTAAAGGTTGTAAGGTATCGTCTGTGCATGGTGTAGTTGTGGAACTCATTTCCAATCCAAGTAGCTCCAACAACACATAAGTCCTGCATCATCTGAGCCATACAATCATCGTCCAATCGATGCATAAATGGTGCATGGTTGTCCACCCGGTCAGGAATCTGCAAGAGCATGTTTATCTGAGCAGCTCTCCATGGAATGAGCCCCTTTTGAACAAAAACAAACTCTTGCTTCAGATCCACCAAGTTGGCATAGAACTCTCTAACTAGTGTAAGAGAATAACTAGAGGGATGTTCACAGAAGAACTCCCAACCAAGATGGCTGATAGTGCGGACAATATACTTTCCCAGAGTTTAGTGTGGAGAAAGTTGTAGACCTTGCTCAGGGTGGAGGTTTCTTTCAGCATGGTATTTTGGTAGCGGTCTTTGGCTGCAGTCGTCAAGAATAAAATTGGGCTTATAGAAAGAGGTGGTGTTATGGTCAGAACCCTAGTAAAAGTTATCGGGGTGTTCTTGAAAGGAGTTTTGAAGGGTTTTTTGAGGCACAAGTTTTAGCCATTATAATGGAAGAAGGAAGTTAGAAAAGGTTACAGAAAATGATTGCTTTGTGAATGGAAAGGAAAATACAGAGGCGGTGAAGAAGACGAGTTGCAGCAACAATGAAAGATGTAAGGAGAAAAGAAAACTACAAGAGAGAGGTTTTATAACCTAAGTGTGATGATTGAAAGAATTACGGGGAAACGTTGTGTCTACAGTCATTAATTGCCAAACTACAAATTGTACTGTTTCATTTGATCCTACGATTAGGAGAGAAGAGAAATCAATCGGCGTAATTCTTGCTGAAAAAATAATGCTGGCTCATCACAGAATGCGCCGGCAAAAATTCGTGCTTCAATGCTTCGACAAAAAGATGATTTTTATTTTTGCAGAAGAATTTGAAACAACACAAGTAAAATTAAAATAATTGAAAGTAAATAGAGAAATGCATCGACATTATTTAAATGTGACAAGATCAACGACTTCGTTTGGTTCTCTATCATTTGGGCTCACATAATGCTTAAAACGTTGGTCATTTACTTTAAATTGTTGTTCATCCTTTAAATTTTCTATTGTCACTACACCGCTCTGGAATGCCTCAACAACTTTGAAAGGGCCTGACCATCTTGATCTCAATTTCCCTGGACGCAATTTTAAACATGAGTTAAATAAAAGCACTAACTGACCAGGGTGAAATTGTCGACTCAAATTGATGTTGTCGTGCCATCTCTTTGTCTTTTCCTTTTATATTGTGGCATTCTCATAAGCATGACGTCAGATTTCTTCTAGCTCCATGATGTCCAACAATCTTTTCTTTCCAGCAGCATCATAATCCATATTCACCTGCTTGATTGCCCACATAGCCTTATGTTCAAGCTCAACTGGCAGGTGACAAGACTTACCAAACACTAGTTGATACGGTGACATTCCCAATGGGGTCTTGTATGCAGTGCGAAGTGCCCACATGCATCATGTAACCGCAAAGACCAATCCTTTCTAGATGGATTAACCACCTTCTCAAGTATTCCTTTAATTTGGTGAATGGATGCTTCGACTTAACCATTGGTCTGTGGGTGATACGTAGTAGCCATACGATGCTTCACACCATATCTTTTTAATGCAGTTGCCACTTGGTTATTATAAAAATGAGTCCCTTGGTCACTTATCAAAGCTATCAGTGTTCCAAATCTTATAAGAATGTATGTGTGAAAGAACTTAAACACCGTCCGAACGTCATCCTTTAGCACTGCAATTGTCTCAATCCATTTCGAGACATAGTCAACAACCACTAAGATATACAAATTTCCAAAAGAGCTTGGAAATGGTCCTATAAAGTCTATACCCCAGACGTCAAAGAGCTCTACCTCCATTATAGGTTGTTGGAGCATCTCATTACGTCGAGATATGGAACCAATGCATTGACATCGATCACATTGTTGTGCGAAGTTGTGGGCGTCTCTAAACAACATGGGCCAATAAAATCTTTATTGTAGGACCTTAGCAGCAGTCCTTGGCCCACCAAAATGTCCTCCATAAGGAGCATCATAACAATGTTGCAAGATTGAAATAATTTTTTCTTCAAATACACAACGAAGAATGATGTTATCGGTGAATACCTTGAATAGGTATTCCAATGGTATTTTGCAGTATCACATATGAACTTAATCTTCTTGTGATTAATATAACTCATGGGTAGCTTTCCACATACAAGGTAATTGACAACATCGGGTACCAAGGCGATGCATCGACAAAAAATAATTACTCGTCTAGAAATGCTTTGATAATTTGGGACGTCTGCCCATCTTTACTTCCAACGTCCAGTCGAGATAAGTGATCAGCTACTTGATTCTCAGATCCTTTCCAATCTTTGATTTCAATGTCAAATTCTTGAAGGAGTAGGATCCATCTGATAAGTCTGGGTTTGGTATCTTTTTTTGAGAAAAGGTAGCTCAATGCTGAGTGGTCCATGTAAATTGTAGTCTTTGCCCTGATAAGATAGGAATGAAACTTGTCAAATGTGAAGATTACTGCTAGTAACTCCTTCTCAGTGGTAGTGTAATTCACTTGCGCTTCAGCCATAGTTTTACTAGCATAGTAAATAGAATGAAATACCTTCTCTTTTCTTTGGCCTAGTACAGCTCTCATAGCAAAATCACTGGCGTCGTACATTAGTTCAAACGGTTGCGTCCAGTCTAGTGCAACGACAATTAGGGCTTGTACTAGCTGCTTCTTTATTTTCATGAATGCGTCCAGTAGTTGTCATCAAACACAAACTTTTTGTTTTGGTCCAGTAATGAGCATAATGGTTTAGCTATCTTGGAAAAATCTTGGATGAATCTTTTATAAAAGCCAACATGTCCAAGAAAGCTTCTTATTGCTTTGACGTTGGTGGGTGGTTGTAGTTTTTCGATGATTTCTGCCTTTGCTTTATCAACCTCAATGCCCTGACAAGATATCTGATGTTCGAGGACAATGCCTTCAGTTGCCATGAAGTGACATTTCTCCCAATTTAGAACTATATTTGTGTCCTCACATCTCTTCAAGACTCTTCTCAGATTGTCAATGCATTGGTCGAAATTCTGTCCATAGATAGAGAAATCATCCATGAATACCTCTAAGGAATCCTCGATCATGTTTGAAAAAATTTCCATCATACATCGTAGGAATGTTGCTGGCGCATTACACAACTCAAATGGCATATGTCGGAAAGTAAATGTTCCAAAAGGGCATGTGAACGTGGTTTTTGCTTGATCTTCCGGTGCAATGACAATTTGGTTGTATCCAGAATAGCCATCTAAGAAGCAATAATAGGCTTTACCAACTAGCCTATCCAACATCTGGTTAATGGAAGGCAGTGGGAAATGGTCCTTCTTTGTGGCCGCATTTAGTCGACGGTAATCCATGTATACTCGCCAGCCAATCGAAACGCGAGTAGGGATCAACTCGTTCTTGTCGTTGGTCACAACTATGAAACTACTCTTCTTAGGCATACATTGAACGGGGCTTACCCAATCACTATCGGAGATAGGGTAAATGATGTCTGCATCTAACCATTTGATAATTTCCTTCTTCACTACTTCTTTCATGTTTTCATTAAGTCGTCTTTGTTGCTAAATTGATTGCTTATTTTCGCCTTCCAGCCTAATTTTGTGCATGCAAAAAGAGGGACTGATGCCTTTGATATCAACAATGCTTTAGGCTATGGCTCTTTTGTGCTATTTCAAAATGGCAATGAGCTTATATTCCTGAGTTGCATCGAGGGATACGTTGATAATAATAGGTAATGTCTCGTTATCACCAAGAAAGACATGTTTTAAATGCGTTAGCAATAACTTCATCTCCAAGATAAGAGCTTATTCAATAGATGGTTTAAACACTGGAAGTGTCCTATTAGACAAATCCAAAGACTCCAATTGTCAATTCTATCCTAGCTCACAATTGTCAACCTCCTCTTTGTCGACACAATCATCTAGGATTTCATCAGTGAATGTCACCGCATCTTCATTTGATATTGCTGAACTCCTCACATTGAATTCTTTCAAAATGATTTCATTCAGCATGTCGATGTGGTGACATTGATCTTTAATTCTGGACGGAGATGCCTCAAACACACTGAATGTCACATGCTCGTCGTTATGACGCATGATAAGTTCTCCTTTGAAAATGTCGATAACCGTGCTTCTCGTTGCTAGAAATGGTCGCCCCAAGATAATGAGCACCTCTTTATCTCTTTCGTAGTCTAAGATAATGAAATTAGTAGGGAACACGAGTTTTTCAAGAGTTATCATCGCTACCATCCGTGACCTACTTATTTGTGAAGTAAGAGAGGAGTGGGTGATATCACTGCGAACTAAGTGAATAATCAGGACTTATTAGAGTATGCTCAAAATACAAAGTGTAAAATAGAAATAGGACTTAGTCTGGAAATTATTTGTATGCTGGGTTCATGAAGATCGTTACAAGACCTAGTTCACAAATCTTGCTTGTCAGAAAACATAAGTTTGTAAAAACAGTTTCAAATGTACTTACTGAAAATCATACTTAAAAACTTAGCTTATGCTTGTTTGAAAACAAATATTATATATCATGAAACATGCTCAAATACTTATCTTATTAAAATGGCTGAGGAACATAAAATTTGTTGGATATGAGGATCTCCTTATAATGCTTGAGAATGACTCATTGAGACCTTATAACATGTCCCATAAGTGCAACACGAAGCAATGCACTCTCTTGTACCCCAACATGTCGTAGTGAATGGAGCATAGCTCAACATTCCCTTATCTCTCCACATGTCTCAGGGCCTCAACGCCCAAAATCACAAAACCTATAGATGAGTACTAACAATCCTTTGGTATGCTAATATATTAAGGGCTTATAAAGGAGCTCGCACAGAAACCTATCACATAGAGCTCACATAGGGAGCTTGCTTGAAAACACTTGTATAGAGGTCGCACATAAGGTTGTAAAACATGGTTTACAAATCGTACTTTAAAAAACATACTTTCAAACATAGGCTCGCTTAGGAGTTCACATAAAACTTACCTTTAAAACATAACTTAAAAACATATATTGAAAATAGGGTCTCAGAACTTGAAAATAAGATTTTGTAAAAAAACTTACTCTTGTAACTTAATTTAAAAGAACAGTTCTTGAAAAACATAACAGTTCCCACACAAGTTACGAACCCTAAGCTTTCATACTGAAAAACATAATAGTCAGCACATTTATAACAATTCTTAATCACGCACAAAATAATTGAGAATTAAACAAGCTTGGCTTTGCCTTTATCCTTGATGGTAGATAGTCTGGTTTGTTCGCAACATACATAAACACACACAATTTACTTAGAAAGACAAAACTTACAGAATTTACACATGCAAGTGAACCTAGCTTTCTAGACAAGCACATTCTTGAGTTTTGTTTCCAGTACCAACTGCAACTAAGTTCTATCACCGTCTATTATCTATGGCTCTCTTTGTAGGACGAGGGATAGAACTACCTGAGTCAAATTCTCTTTTAACTGGAGTCTTGATCTTGTCCTTCTCTCACATTCAACACCTTTTACCTCTTTCAAAATCTTAACCTTCTCAACCAAGGTTTCAAAAACTCTCTCCTACAGCATAGCAAGTTGGACTTTCAAATTGTATCGTAACTCATTCTCGAACCTTACACACTTATCTTGCTCGGAAGCTACCATGCCCTATGCATAATGGCTCAATCTAAAAAATTTTGCCTCGTATTCAAACACGGTCTTATCCCCCTATTTCATCTCAATAAACTCGAGCTTATGAGCTTCAACATATCTTGTGCCTATGTATTTATTCTAAAATACATTTTGAAAATACTCCCAAGTTATCCTCTCAGCTTGGGTACCCTGAGCAACAGATTGTCACTAGCAGTAGGCCTTATCTCTAAGAAGCAACACCATACCTTTCAGTTTCTATTCTGGGGAACAATCCAAACCATCTAAAATTCTTTCTATAGCTGTCATCCAATACTCAGCTATTGTAGGAGTCATCCTAGCAACTCCCCTAAACACCTCGACTCTATTAGATCAAAGACTTTCCGTTATACATTTACTATCTCTAGTATCAATTTGGCCTCCAATGACTTGTTGCAACACTCTCAATAAAACTTGAGATATAGCACCATTAGTAGGATCAAAATTAGAATCCTTATTAGCAAATTCTTCAAACTCCTGACTCACATTATCTACGGTAAGATCATTTTCACTAGGATTGTTATAACAAATTAATTTGGTGTTATTAATGTATTTATTTTTTGCTAAATTACGAATAAAATGCTACTAAACTCGTGTTTTTCTTATTAGGAATACAATTGGAGTGTTGAAATTCAAAATCAAATAAAATGAGGTCAAAATGGAACGAAAAGTGAAGAGAGGGGCCAAATTAAAATAAGTTAAGAATACAATTGGAGTGCTGAAATTCAAAATCAAACAAAATGAGGTCAAGATAGAATGAAAAATGAAGAGAGTGGCCAAATTAAAAGAAGTTAAAGAATTGTTGGATTGATTGGTTCAAAATTAGATTGTTTGAAATTGTCAAATAGTCAAGTATGATTTTTTGGTGATATTTTCTAATTTTTTAGTTGAAATAATTTTTATTTTATTTAGTGGAGACATTTTCTTAGAAAAGTTCATGCTAAATTTAGCATAATGAATATCTATAAATACCAAGTGTTGGACACAATTAAAGATGCACATGAATTGATTGGAATTGAATGCAATTATTTCATTTTATTTTCATTTTCATGCCTTTATAAGTAGCCAATATTATTCCTATTTCTTTTCATTTCCTTATTTGTTTCATTACTTTCCAAGTCCTTCCCCGTTCCATTTTCTACCATTTCCATTAAATCCATTTCCATACACCTACCAAGCATGACTAATTTCATGCTCAACTAAGTCCCTTTTAGCCTTAACCCGATTATCGCTCTAACAAGAAAAAAATCGTGAGATATGAACCCGCACTAAAAAACCTTTTCAAATCAGTACTCGCTCTCTCTGGTATATGAGATAATAAAAAATCGTCCCTTAAAGTTAATTCAATTTCAATTCAAAAAGTGCGCATTGGGTTAGGATCGTTTGACGTTCAGTTGAGAAGTCGAGTTGGTCGTGCTGTATTCCAATTCCCACGAAAAAATTGGTGTGTTCAAGCGGAGAAAGCTAGTTGGATTCTGTCAAGGGAGACAGTGAATGAATTTAAATGACCCACGCGGTTGAGGCTGTTAATTCGAGTTGGGCTTTCTAGATCACAAAGCTATCGAAATCTTAAATTACGAGCTCAAACAATGTGGTTAGATATTTGGCAAGGGTCGGTTTGCAGGACATATCGGAGTAGACTTGTTCATGGGTCGAGCTACCCGCCCAAGCCTGAAGACCCATCCAAAATTTGGGAGGGTTTGGGAAAAAATATTATTCTTGAAAAATGGGTTCAGGCAAAAAATTAGGCTCATTTAAAATATGGGTCGGGCTTAGGCTTGAATGTTCAAGCTCAAACTCGACCCAGCCCGACCTGTTTTAAATTTATAATACTTTATATTTTGTTATTTTTATATATCTATATAATTTAGAACACATTAAAAAATAAACATATACTAAATATATAATACTACTCTAATGTGAACATTAAAATAATGTTAAGATGATTATATAAAAAATTTCAATAAATAAAAAATGTATAAAATTATTAAATATTAAAATAAAATAAATACTTTTTTTAAAATTAAAAAATAATATGGGTGGGCCTAAAATAAGTTGGGTTAGTCTTTTACAAATATGGGTGGGTTTGAGCAAAACTTTAGGCCTAGATTTCAGGTCGGACGGGGCTCGGGCAAACATAAAATATGTTAATATCATGCGTAAGCCCAGTCCGACCCATGAACACCTCTATATCGAAGCCGACTACAAAAGGAAAACTTGACGGTTGGGACATTTTTGGGCGCTATAACCAACTTATCGATTGAAAAAAAATCACTTTTCGAAGATCAGTTCATGTTAGAAGTGAACTGAAGTTGTGACTAGGATTTAATATATAATATTCTCTAATTTAATTTATTTTGCAACAAAATGTCATTTTCACTTTATTTATTTCATTTTATATTTGTCTCTTATTATTATCTTTATCAGCAAATCCTCCTTTTCAGGAAGCTCATCACAAGTCAAGGGTTTGACCATTCCCGCGATAGTAATTTTCTCCAAAAGAAAAATCAAAATTAAACATCTATACCCTGAAGATTCAACCCTACTAGTTTATACTACTCTTTAATTTTATTTTTTGTCGTAGGAATTATATTTGGTGAATCGGCACGTATCAAATTGACACCAAAGTTCGGTGTAGGCATTTAAGTAGTAGATGACTCATCCTGAGCCGCATGATGACATGGACCACGAGTTCGTAGTCCTCATTTATTCATTCTACCTAATGTTTTATGAAAATAATTTGTTTCAAAGATATTCTTAATTACTCAAACATACTTAAAATCTTATGATCAAGAATTTTATAACATAAGTTTTCAATCTAAATCTCAATAAATGCATCATCTAAAGAGGAATCAGCATTAGAGTCTTGAAAATTTGATTTTAAAATTTAACAAATATTTTTAAAATACTTTTTAAAACATGCCTATAGACTCAATTAAAAATTCATAGTCCGAGTTTTGAACTCAACTCTAATATCACTAAATAATCCCCAAACTCGACCTAAATGTTATGAGCCACATTGAACCCGTTGAAAAACTTGTTAAAAACAATTATGTTTAAGTTGTTTTTTTGAAAACTTAAAATTTTAAATACTAAGTAATTTAGTTTATGAAAAAAACTTATTAAAACACAAATATTTGAAAAGTTCATTTTTTTTATATCATCTTATTTCATTAAAAAAAGAATTTGCAATATTTTTAATTATTTTTTAAAAATGATTTTGGTACAATATGTCGGAGAGGACTTTAAAAATATTTTGAAAACATAAATTTATAAATTTATTTAAAATTAAATAAAAATCATAATAATTTTAATAACAACAATTTCAAATGTTTATAACTTCATCCAACATGCATGACAATTTAACATATAAAAGTAACAATAACCCAATAAAACGTTTAATGTTCAATGTCCAAAATAATAACCTAAGTAGTTTATAAACCATTTATTAAAATTTCATCTGAAAGATTCTTTCGTATGCTGAATTCAAGTCCTATACTTGTGAATCATCTGGAAAGGTTAATAAACTAATGGGGTGAGCTGTTAAGTTCAGTGTGAATTTTATAACAAATTAAATAACAGTAAGCACATACTTAGTATATGAAATAACCAATTTTTATGCACATGATCATGGCAATGCAATTTTTGTAAAATAATTTTACAAATTCTCTTAAAGAATCTTATACATCACCGCTACACACTAAAAAGAGTTCTCTAGAACTCATCCATCAGAAACACACCAACATATTTGTGGATGAAACCACCAAATTCGCAAACAAATTACCAAAACATGTAAATTGTGGATAAACCACCAAATTATCAAATTAATACTGTCACATTTGCCTCCTTATACATGTTCCAACCCCATGAAATGCATCATAACATATAAATCACATAACAAATCAATAAACATGGTAATCATGCTTTCATATACATATAAGTTTCAATATCCATGGTATTCCATGTTATCATAATAAACAAATAACCATGATTTTTGCACATCATGAGATTAGAAAATATTTATCAATCATAACAATATTTGTCACATCATATAATAAAAATCAAGTAAGAATAACTTACCTTAAAACCACAAAGTCACTCACTTGTAATAATAAAAACATTATGTTTTCCTTTGTATAATACATCGATAAATTTTAATTAAATCCTTAAATTTTAATTTATATAAAATGCACACCTTTTTTAACTTTAATCGTAAATCAAACTAAAGCTTGATCACCTCCAATCTAAAAGAATTAGGATTTTGATTTACACATAAAGAAATCTTTCATGAAATTAGTATTCTTTTATCTCCAATAAAAGAGTTATCCAAAATAAAAAATCATCCATACCTTTACAACTTAAATACTTACTCCTTTACTCCAAGTTGATCCAAGATGAACACTATTAAGGTTGATGACTTGAGTTGGTGTGTGGATTTAGTTTAATGAAAAGTTTGAATTGAATTAGTGTTCATGAAAAGAAAAGAAAATAGATGAGAGAATAAAAACTAAAAGAGGAATTAAAAGATACTTGTTACCCAAATATTGACGAATATTTTAAAGGTTGAAGAAGTCTCCAAGAAGCACTTGAAATTACAGTAGAAGAAAGAAAATAAAGTTTCTAAATGATGATCAAAGAAAATAGAGAGTAAAAAAACAAGTAAAGAAATGTGATTTTGGGTGGTGGTACTTGAATAATGGTACGGTTTTGATGTGGTGGTGGTGTGGTGGTTGTATGGTGGTGGTAGGGTGGTGTTTCGGTTAGTAATAGAAATATTAAGCAAAAATAGAAGAAAGAACAAGGAGGAGCAACCTTAAAGGGGCGGTACAAGGAGGAGGAAAAGGAGGTGAAAAGAGAGAAAATTTTATGAAAACAAAACAAAATGAGAGTGAGAGGGGGAGGAGTGGACGGTCACCAAGAGTAAACTCCCAACAAAGCATTCAAGAGAGGAGACAGGAGAGTTAGGGAGAGTTAAGCATAATAATATTAGGAGTTTCACCTTTTCGAATTTTAAAGTGTGGAGTTACAAAATAAAATGAAAAATAGGAGTTACATGCCAAGGGATGAACGGTTGTGCATGGGAAGGTTGACTAAATTTTGCATGAATTTAAAAAAATAAAATGATGTTACGAAAGCTAGAACATGATTCTCTCAGAAGTTTCTTAACCACTACACCATTTATCAATCTTGTTTAATAATTAACAACAGTTAATAGAATTTTACAATGCGACAATGTTGCTAAGTTTCGCCTTAAATGTAGGAAGTATTCGATCTATTACGTGTTGAAGGACTGATTCAATATGCATTCGGGCATAACGTTAGGGGATCTTGATTTGACTGTTCCCATGGAGCTTTATTAATTTGAGATACAGAGGTGAGGTTAAATGATAAAATCGGTAATTGAAATTCTTTAACCAAAAATTCACTGCTAAAATTGAAATTGACCAATAACTAAAATTGTAGTTGACCAATAACTATAGTTGCCCAATTGATATTTTCATTAATTGAAGAATTGCATGTTTATTTTTTATTTTTAGAAAATCTTACAAAATCATTTTTTATATATTGTCATAATAATTTGTTTCTATAATAGTTAAATAGATTTTGGCATTCATGTTATTTTATTCGTAGCAATTCAATTGCTCTCTCTTCCTTGAATTCGATTTTTGAAATATTTTGTGTTCTATTGTAACATATTTATTACACATGCAGAAAAATCACAGTTCACTTCTTATATATCTTCTGTTTAAGTATTTCAACGCTCGCACGCTGATGGTCAGAATGTCATATAATTGATTTGTTTCTCGACCAACAATTCTTTTCTTTCACATCCACGTTGTCGAAACTATTTTTTGAAAAAAAAAAAACAAGTCTCAATTTATATTTTTAAACATGAAAATGAAGTCGCCACAAATAATTTTTTAACGTAAGTGTAATTGGGTCATCTTTCGAGATTTTTTTTTAAAATTTATTAAAATAATTTTGGTCTTTAAAACCATAAAATAAGTTTTGGAGTCGGTTACGCATAAGGAAGGATTAGCACCCTTACTCGCCCAAAGTTGATATCTAATTGATTATTAAAAATTTTATTTGTTGAAAATTAAAAATTTGAGAAAAATTTAAATCGCGATCCTTAAATGCATGAATGTCATATTTATTCTATTTTGAAATTAAATTTTGTTCCCGAAGAAAGTTCTTTATTTCAAATTAATCGAGAAAAAAAGTCACATCTAGTAAGTTAGGACATAACAATTCGAATATTTGAAATAACGAGCTTTTCAAATAATTTCATATTCAAAATTTTAAAAGGATATTCAATTATCTCGGTTCACAGGAAAAAAATGACACTCAATGAGTTAGGGCATGATTCTTTCATATTCCCGAAACAAAAAAAAACATTACCTTGATTTATTAAAACGATTTATGTATTTTAAAACAAATTATCATGTAATGCAAAAAATATGTACATAATTTACAGGTAGAAATAATAAAAAAACAATATATACATAAAATACAATAAGATTATAAATCGAGTAAATAAATAGCTAAATAAATGAATAAATAAAGAAACAAACAAATAAAATGATATACATATGAATATAAAAGGGACTAATAAAAAAATGATAAACAAGAAAAATTAAAAGCATGTAATATATATACATATAGGATAAAATAATAAAAAATTACATTAAAATCGGGTCGAAATTGAATTTTTAGAAAGTTTAGGAGTCAAATAAGAACTTTTAAAAAAAATTGAGGGTTTAGTTTGAATTTTTGGGAAGTTCAAGGGTCAAATTTGAATTTTTGGAAAGTTTAGGGGTTAATTTTGAATTTTTAAATAGTTTAGGGGTCAAAACATAATTTTTGGATAGTTTGGGGGTCAAAATTTTAAAATAAAGCAAGAGCTTCGTGGGCAATAAATCCAAAAATCTTAACACGTGGCAGCCCCTGGGACACTCTTATGTCAAGGATCAAATTGGAAACCAAGTAAAATTGTGGGGCAAAATTTAAAATAAATAAAAAGCACATTAAAGGACTTAATTGAAATAAATCAAAAAAGTGAAAGGACCGCGAGAATAAATTCTCCATTTTTTAAAAACACGCTGACCCTGATATGGGTCCGGGTCGGGTCAGACGGTCAAAACGATGTCGTTTTGGAATCTATTGAGTTAGGCCAAAACAACATTGTTTCGAAGGCCTATATAAGTGAATTTTTTTTAAAAAAAAATAATTTCCTTCATTTGTTTTAAAAAAAAAATTTCATTCTTTTTTTTTCTCTCAAGCCTTTCTCCCATCCCTCCATGTCTGGTTATTAGGAGCCACCGTGGGCCTTGCCATCGACCACTATCATCGGTGGCGGCGATCGCTGCCTACGATGACCAAAAAATAAAAAAAAATATTTTTGAAATCTTCTTTTAAATTCGAACCCAGATTTGGGGTTATTTTTAATAGAAACCCAACTGAAATTTCTTAAAAAAATAAAAAAAACCATTCGGTTTCTAAGGGAAAATCGACCCTCCGAAAGCCTCTGACGAGCTGTCAACAACGGCGATGTTATGGTATGAACCCTAACTTCTTTTTTGTTTTCTTTTTTTGTTATTTTATTTAGTTTCAATATAAAAAATAATAATATAATATAATATAAGTAAAATATAAAGTAAATATAATATATATATATATATATGTGTGTGTGTGTGTGTGTGTGTGAATAGAATACCTTAATAAAAAAAAACTCTTGATTTTGTATTTCGAATGTATGCTTTGGGTGTTTCGATTGCTAAAATATTAAATATTCTTTCTCGTAATTTTCGTACAAATTTTCCGTGTGTTCTTTATATTTAATTTTTTTTTGTTTTTATAATACATTTGTACAACGAATTTCTGGATTTTCGGAGTGAAATCAAATAACGTGCGCATGATGGACTCCGGATCTAAAGGCCATGGCTACGACGGCGACGGTACGAGCGTGAGCATGGTTGCTGACGGCGATGATGACGGTTGGAGACCAAAAAGGGTGCTAGGGTTTGTGTTTAGTCTTTAGGGTTTGTAAGATTGGGCTATATTTAGGCTTGTTTGGCTATTGGGTAAAATTTGTAATTGGTATTTGGGTTTAAAAAATGGGTTATTTAGGCTTGGTAAAAAAATGTTTGGGCTTTACTTTTGCTTTTTAATTTCATTATTTTATTATTTATTGTATTTATAAAATAAATAAAAATAAAAATAAATAAAAAACAAAAAAAAGAGAAATAGTGTATTAGGCCCAGATGAAATTGGGTTAGTACAGTTGCCCCTCTTTGCTCGTTGTTGTGTAACGAGAATGGAGCAAAGAAAAAAGAAGACGGTCCTATTGAATTTCGACTTTTGATGTTTCTTATTTTCAGCCATCTATCCTTTCACTTTATTAGATGCTTTATTCCACCGTATTCGCTTCACTACAACCTCGAGAAGATAGGATTTAATGTTGTAGCCTTATCCTGCTCCACTCCATCTTCTAGGAGATAGGATTTGCTAATGTAGTCTCCATCCAATCTACTGGATATAAAATTTGATGTTGTAACTTCATCTTGCTCCATTGTAGCTTTAAGGAGATAAAGATTTGCTTTCATGACTTTAATCCGATCCACTGCAACTTCAGGGGTATAGGATTTGTTCTTGTAGCTTCATTCGGATGTATTGCAACTTTAGAGAGATAAGGATTCGCCTTCGTAGCTTCAATCCATTTCTCCACAACTTCAATGAAGATCAAGGTCTACTACAGTGAGTTTTAATCTGCCCCTCTATAACTTTAGGGGTATAAGATTTGCTTCTGTAGCTTTAATTTGCCCCTTTATAACTTTAGGGGTAAAAGATTGGATGGTCTTCAATCTACCCTTTGGTTAGGGTAAAAGATTGGATTAATTCAATCTACCCCATGGTCGGGGTAAAAGATTGGATGGTCTTTAATCTGCCCTCTAATTAGGATAAAAGGTTGGATTGCTTCAATTTGTCCCATGGTCGGGGTAAAAGATTGGATGGTCTTCAATCTGCCCCCTAATTAGGGTAAAAGATTGGATTGCTTCAATCTGCCCCATGGTCGGGGTAAAAGACAGGATGTGGTGACTTCGCTCCATTTCATTGCAACTTCAGGGAGATTGATTTGGCTTCACTCCATTCCACTACAACTTTAATGGAGATCGAGGTTTGCTACTACGGGTTTTAATCTGCCCCTCCACAGCTTTAGGTGAATGAGATTCGCCATTGCGGCTTCAATCTACCCCTCTATAGCTTTAGGTGTATGAGATTTGTCATTGCGGCTTTAATCCATTCCTCTACAGCTTTAGAGGTATAGGATTCTTCGTTCTATCGCCATTCTCTAAGGATATGACCTATAGAACCTGTTTTATGGGCCTCTATCTAGTCCATGTAACTAGGATGCCATGATTTGAATGAATCAAATGCTCCTATCTAAATGAGCTTGAAATGATGTTGATATGCATGCAAAGATATCCTATTTAAAATGGTTTTTATTGTTTAAGTCTTTAGGTTGTCACTGATCATCTTTTGCTTAAGTTCTAACATTGATGTGTCACCATGCCTTTTCCTTCCAATCTGGTGTTCTTGATACGAAATTCGAAGGGGTAATCATAATATGAAATTATTCGTTTTAGGATCCCTTCAACCCTCAGATTCGATTATTTCTGACTAATGGTCTTGTTTCAAGTCCCTGTACTATTTAAAATTTCCTAAAGAAAAATGCAAAAATCTTTTTATACCTTATACCAATAAGTCCATTTACCATTATTTCAATGCAAAGAATGCTCTAAGTAGGGTTACAAAAATGGATAAGATTGAATTTATTGGAGACAACGCTTGAATGAAGATAAATGAGAAGATATCAAAATATTAGTCAAAATAACAAATGTCGGTAAAAAACTAGCAAACATTGATCAAGAATTGCTAAAGTGAGCAAAAAGAAATAAAACCAGATGCTCAAGATATCAACATATGAATTTCTTTGAGCAAACTTGATAAGGACCACTTTGAGCTTGATGTGTACCCATGAAAACTATTACATTTCGTTGATGCCCAAAATGTAATGTCTCTTCATCCTCTTACTTCTGAGAAAGAAGCCCACTTCGTGCCCTATTTTTTATCCAAATATGAGTCACCCTTTTAAGTTTTCAACTCAAATCTCCTTAGGCTTCGAGACGTCCTTTGCGAGTTTTCATCTCGGCCCCACCTTTTTTGTTTGTTTTTTTGGTTTGAGTCGCCCTTTGCGGGTTTTCAACTCAACACTTTTTTTTTAGGCTAAGTATTTCTTCACTAAATCTAAATTCACGGGGTTTGACAAATCCTTGCCATCCATCTCAACTAGAATCAAAGCTCCTCTAGAGAAAGCTTTCTTTACCACATATGGGCCTTCCCAATTCAGCATCCATTTTCCCCGAAATTGTTTTGCATAGGAAGGATCTTTTTCAAAACTAGATATCCCTCATGAAATTCTCTAAGGCGAACTTTTTTATCATAAGCCCGCATCATCCGTTTCTGGTACATTTGGCCATGTTGGATAGCTTTCAACCTCTTCTCTTCAATTAGGCTCAGCTGGTCATATTTTGACTGGATCCATTCAGCCTCATCTAACTTTACTTCTGAAAATACTCGGAGGGAAGGAATTATGACTTTAATGGGTAAAATTGACTTCATTCTGTATACTAATGAGAAAGGTGTTGCCTTAGTAGAAGTTCTAATTGACATTCGATAAGCGTAAAGAGCAAAAGGTAGCTTCTCGTGCCAATCTTTGGAGGTCTATGTCATTTTCCCCACGATTTTCTTGATGTTTTTATTAGCTTCTTCCACAGCTCCGTTCATTTTCGAGCGATACGGTGCTAAATTGTGGTGCTTGATCTTGAACTAACTGCAAGCCTCTGCTATTGTGCTATTATTTAGGTTTAAAGCATTGTCGGATATGATCTTCTCTAGCATTCCATACTGACATATAATTTTTTTCTTCAAGAACTTGCTGACCGTTGATCTCGTGACATTAGTGTAGGACACAGCTTCCACACACTTAGTAAAGTAATCGATGACCACAAAAATGAATCTATGCCCATTAGAAGCTTTTGGCAAGATTGGTCCAATGACGTCCATGCCCCACATAGAAAAAGGCCATGAGGAAGTCATAACATGGAAAGGTAAAGGAGGTACATGAAATTTGTCTTCGTAAATTTGACACTTGTAACATTTCTTAGTGTATTTAATGCAATCTCCTTTCATGGTTGACCAGTAATACCTGAATCTCATAATCTATTTGGCCATCGTGAAACCATTAGCATGTGTTCCACAAACACCCTCATGAACTTCTTCTAAGATTTTCTTAGCCTCAACAAAATTAACACACCTCAACAGGAGTTGATCTTTTCTCTTTTTATACAGAATATCCCGTCAAGGACATAGTCAATCGTAAGCCTTCTCAATGTTCTTTTGTTGTTCTCAGTGGCTTGATCAAGGTACTTAAGGTCTTTTACATATTGCAAAATTTCCTGGTACCAAGGGTGATTACCCTTTTCTTCCCCTTCAATGCTGTATCAATGAGCTGGAACCTCGTAGATACTCATATGAATAGGCTTCATATCTTCTTGCTTATTGACTATGATCATGCAGGTAAGAGTAGCCAAAGCATCGGCCATCTGATTTTCCTCTCGCGAGAGGTAATGGAAGGTGATGTCCTCAAATTCTTTAATTAGCTCGAGAACTAACTTTCGATAATCCATCAACTTGGAATCTCTTGTTTCCCATTCTCCCTTGAGTTAATAAATTACCAACATAGAATCCCCGTACACTTCCAAAATCTTAATCTTGCGTTCTATAGCTACCCGAATACCCATGACACATGCTTCATATTCTGCCATGTTATTTGTGCAATTGAAGTCAAGCTTGCTTGTGAAGGGATAATGATCTCCTTTCGAGGATACCAGAATTGCCCCAATCCCTTTGCCAGTAGCATTTGAAGCACCGTCAAAATACATTTTCCACGGTTTCTCTTCTGAAGCTTCTTCTGCTGTGGTTGCAACATACAATAGATCTTTGTTTGGGAAATCAAAATCTAATGGCTCATAATCCTCGAGAGCTCTGCTAGCCAAAAAATCTGCTATTTGCTGTCAGGTTCACATAGACTATATCAAATTCAGAAAGTAGCATTTGCCATCTAGCCATCATTCCATTCAATGCAGTCGATCCCATCATAAACTTCAGAGGATCCAATTTTGATATCAACCAAGTCGTATGATATAACATGTATTGCCTCAACCTTCGGGTAGTCAAACCAGAGCACAACATAGTTTCTTGATCGACGAATATCTTATCTCGCATTCAGTCAACTTTTTGCTGAGATAATAAATTGCTCTCTCTTTCTTTCCTGACTCATCATGTTGGCCTAATATGCATCCCATAGAGTTTTTGAATATGACAAAGTACAAGATTAAAGGTTTGTCCGGATTCGGTGGCATCAAAACTGGAGCATTGGACAAATAATGTTTGCCTTTGTCAAAAGTCTTTTGCCATTCATCATCCCAAACTCTTGGGTTGTGCTTCTTGAAAAGACGGAAGATAGGAGCACATTTCTCAGTTAGTTGTGAGATGAATCGAGCGATGTAATTTACTCTCCCTAAGAAACCTCTAACTTCCTTTTGAGTACGTGGAGGTGACAACTCCTGTATAGCTCTAACTTTATCAGGATCGATTTCAATTCCCTTTCTACTAACCACAAAGCCTAATAGCTTGCTTAAAGTAGCCCTGAAAGTACATTTGTTTGGGTTTAACTTCAACTAGAACTTTCTCAAAACTTCCACATGTTCCTCTTCTATTCGAGACTTTGAGATCATATCGCCGACATAGACCTCAATCTCCTTTTGTATCATGTCATCGAACAGAGTCACCATAGGCCTTTGATAAGTTGCCCCTGCATTCTTCAGTCCAAATGACAAAACTTTGTAGCAAAAGGTTCCCCACACGGTGACAAATGTAGTTTTATCCATATCCTCAGGATGCATCTTTATTTGGTTGTATCCAGAAAAACCATCCATGAAAGAGAATAAGGAATGACTTGTTGTATTGTCCACCAAGGTGTTGATATGAGGAAGTGAGAAATTATCTTTTGGACTAGCCTTGTTTAAGTCCCGATAGTCCATGCACATTCGTATTTTCCCATCCTTTTTAGGAACTGACACTATGTTGGCCACCCATTTTGAGTATTCTACTACTCGTAAGAAGCCGACATCAAACTATTTTCAGACCTCTTCGTTTATCTTTAGGAGTACATCCGGTCTCATTCTTTGAAGCTTCTGTTGGATCGATTTACACTATTCTCTTATAGGGAGCTTGTGCACTAGACCTGGCATATCCTGATATGACCATGCAAATACATCTTTGAACTCTTGAAGCAGATCAATGAGATCTCACCTCGTTTCTGTAGAGATACAGGTTCCAATCTTCACCTCTCTTTTGTCAACTTCATCCCCTAAACTCACAACTTCTATTGATTCTTTCTAGGTAGGATCTGTTTCTCGTCTTGCTCAACCATCCAAAACAAATCAGGAGATAAACTACAATCTTGGGCTTCTTTAAAATCCTGATATTCCTCTGAACACACATGTTGCTAAAAAATGAGGCTTTAAGTCGACAACGATGTTACTCATATCATTGATATCAAGGGACCTGTCATATGGACCAAAAGATCCGAAAGATAAATGAATTGAAGAATGTTTATTGCGATATGAGATGAATGAAAAGAATAATGAGATTTTTTTTGCCAATTTGGGTGAAAGAAAGTGCATCTTTTTATTGAAAATAAAAAGCATATGAACATGTGCCCTTATAAAAAGATCCCCATTGCTCTCGGGCTTAGAGCAACAAAGGTGTTCTGAATATTTCTTTGGAAAAGACTTAAAAGTTACAGGGAGCTCTTCCATAGTCCAGTTGTTTAGAATACTTCTGAGGGCATAAGGGTGAATTCCTGACAAATTCCTTTGTTCACTCATCCCTTCGGAAATAGTGCTAATTTTCAGATTCTCCATTATTCTTACCAACCTATCTTTTGTCGGCTTTCACTCGGGGTTAATAATACCTCCCGACACGAATGACTTTGAAATATGAGGAAAGACCATTGGCTTGCTTTTGATCTCTTCCTCTCTTATTCGTACTCTTCTCTTTTCTTATTTTTTTTGTAGTTCTTCCTTTCTCTTTTTCATATTTGGCTTGACTCTTGAGCCAAGCTGATCACGCTTCTCTGCTAATACTGGCGCTGTAATCCTTCCTTGGAGATATCTCCCCAATCCTCTTCCAGGTGAAGCTCCTTTTACAATCATCATTTTCAACCTCATACTGGTGGTCGTCGATATCTTCTGTGTGAGGATATTATCTCCTTCAGCTACAAAGGTAGCATTCACAAACTCCAACGATCTAAAGGAGCACTCCATGACCTCCTCATCTATACTTATGTAAGGTGCATCGCTAGTCACTGATGTAGTGATGTCCTCCTTAGCATTAATGGTGATTAATCGACCTTCTGTCACCAATTTTAACTTTTGATGTAAGGATGATAGTACGGATCCACGGTCTTTCGAATAAGCAATTGTAAGTGGGCCTAATATCCATCACCAAAAAGTTCATCTCATACGTGTTTAGACCAATTAAGAGTGAAATCTCAATTTTTCCCATCATTCATCTCTCCGTTCCATCAAAAACCCTTACTACACTGTGGCATGCCTTCATGTGAGAGCTATCTATTGGCAACCTATTTATTGTTAGTGGTAGCACATTCAAGGCTGAGCCATTATCTATCAATACTCTCGATAAAGTGTACCCTTTGCATCGAGTCGTAATGTTTCGTTGAGCCCATGCCCCCTAGAGGTATTTCATCATCATTGAAGAAAATGAAATTATCTGCACTTAAGTTATTAACTAGTTGGTCCAACTTGTTTACCGAGATATCCATCGCCATGTACGTTTCGTTCAACACTTTCAGTAGCATGTTACGGTGGGCTTCTGAACTTGATAGCAGGGTTAAAACTGATATTTGATCCGATTGCCTATGTAACTGTTCCACCACGTTATACTCGCTATGCTTTAGGAATTTCAAAAATTTCTTAGCCTTCTCCTCAGTTACTGGCTCATTCACTAGCATCCCAAATTTATTACTTTCTCTCTTCTCAAGCCTAACCATCAAGGCTTTGTTATTAACCTCCTTCTTTGCATCTGTAATACTTGCATTTTCATTCGATCCTTTCTTATTTGGTACCGTTACGCTGTAGTCATATCTCCACGGTACACTTTTATTGTCTTTATAAAGAAATGCCATGAGTTTCTGAATGATGACCCGTGGTGTCATTCGACCTTCAACCTCACCCCTTGGCCTGGATATAATTATCACTAGTAGGTTGGTCTTATAAGCCTTTTTCGATGCCCCTTCCTCAGAAGCACAAACATCATTTGTCTTTTCATCTTTCCTCTCCTTAAAGAACTCAAGTTCTTTATTATCCTTCAATTTCTGTATCAAGGTTCGGAATTCGACACACCCTTGGATTTTATGCCCCTTCATGGCATGAAACTCACAGTAATTTTCAATTATTGTCACCATGTCCTCTCTCTCTTGCACGATCAAACCCCTATTGACCGTCTGTTGTCAAACCTATTTCAATGGAGACTTGACCTTTCCCACATCATTCTTAATCCTCTTGCTCCTCTCTTCTGTTATTATGTTTACCCCCTGATCGTGATGATTTGGGAAGGGGTTTCCAGCCACATTAAGTCCTATGGATTTATCGAACCTTATGATCCCCATTTTAATAAATCTTTCAACCAACTTCTTGAAAGCAGTGCAATTCTTGATGGAGTGACTCATTATTCCTGCATGGTAGTCACATTGAGCATTTGTGTCATACCATTCTGGAAACGGGGGTTGTATTGGATTCAAATAATAAAGAGACACCACTAAAGCATCGTATAAACTTTTGTAAAGCTCCTTGTAAGTCATCGGGATGGGAGTGAATTGAATTCTTTCAGTGTTCGACCTCGAGCCCGATTCTTGTCTCAATCTACTTTGATAATTGGTTGTCGGGGCTTTAGATTGTGTCACCATGACCGGTTTTGTAACATTTGCCTAGTGTAGCTTATATTAGCCACCTCACTGTCCTTCCTTTTAGGAGCGAACTTTTTGGTACTTTCTCCGGCATTGATTTTTTCGCTTCGAATTGCATTTTCAATCATTTCTCTCAACATGACCATATCAGAGAAACTTTTAGTAGCATTTTCTAGAAGATGATTGATATACGGTGCTTTCAAAGTACTGATAAAGAGCATGGTTGTCTCCTTCTCAAACAGTGGTGGTTGTACTTGGGTGGCCATATCTCTCCACCTTTGAGCATACTGCCTGAAGCTTTCACTCGGCCTTTTCTCAGCATTTTGCAACGTCATCTGTCAGGAGCTATATCGGTGAGATGACCGTATTGCCTTATGAAGGCTTGTGCCAAATCCTTCCAAGAACTGATCTTGGCACGACTTAATTGATTATACCACCTTGTAGTTGATTCTGTTAGGCTGTCCTGGTAATAGTGGATTAGCAACTAATCATTATGAACATACCTTGTCATCTTTCTGCAAAACATGGTGATATGTGCCTCCGAGCAGCTTATCCCATTATATTTCTCGAACTCCGAAACTTTAAATTTGAGGGGAAGTACCAGGTTGGGAACCAAACTCAGCTCCTTCTAAAGCTCTGAACCTCTCCTCTAACCATTTATAGTGCTCCTCCAACCAGTTAGGAAGTTCGACTCTTATTTTTTCTGGTTCCATCACCTCATTTAAATTTGGTATGCCAAAGTCAACAGGGTTATTTCTTGTGTTAGAACTAGAACTTGTTTGGTAGATTGTTTGTTTTGGTGTGCCAAACAAGCACGATTGTGGATTAATAGTGACATGCTAACTTTTGATGGAGACATGCTAACTTTTAGCCTTTATCAAACACCGACTCATACTCTATGTTCAAAGCATCTGCATGGACATCTAACTTCTGCAAGTATTCTACCACTTCTCTCACTTGTGTCAATGCTTCGCCCATGACATGGTCTCGGTCTCTGACTTGCCTTTGAGAGTGTTGAAGCTGCCTATTACTTGTCTCCAAAGTTCTTTCAAGGTACTCGATCTGAACTTTAATTCTGCATTTTCAGCTTGACTTGCCCTCAATTCTGTCGTAGAGTTATGACTGTAGTGCCTTTGGAATGACTCCTCTAACTCGGCTACCTAAGCTTTTAACTCAACTTTCTCGACTTGGCTTTCTAGCAGCTCACTTTTTATGGCATCCCTTTGGATTTGAGCATCTTTGAATTTTCTCTTCCACTGATTCGCTCGAGTCCTTTCCTCTTGGACTTCTCGTTGCTGCTGTTCTGATGTCTTACCCAAACCAACAGTTCTCATTGATTGACGAAACTTCTTATAGTCCTCCTTCAAGCTATCCAAGTCTTCCTCAGCCTTTCTTTTCAACCTCTAACTTTTGGACATCAACATCCAAACCCAACTGCATCTTTTCCTCTTTTAATGCTTCTATCTTTTTCCCTAATTTAGAACTTTTCTTTTCAAAGTCTTGCTTGATGAGCTGTAATTTCGATGGGACTACTTGCAAATGCTCCTCGACTAGGCGAACATTATTGGGATTTGGCACGGGGATGTTATCATTGACTCTCCTACCCCTCCATTCATCATACTATTAGGTTTTCACTGGATTTGCAACAAATTGTTTTATTTCACGGACTTGATTCCAGGCATTTGACATCTCATAGACCCTTTTCTTATTGTTCTCGCCTTCGTATACAAACTCACACTAAGCCAAAACCTGAGTTGCTGGGAAGAACTATCTTGACCGATACTGTCTCATTACTAACAAAGGAGCATACCTTACAGCTCCCCATATCCTAGTAATCGAACCCAGTCAAAATCACCGCATCAATAAATAATTTCATCGGGAATGAACCATGGTGCCTGCCATTCTCTGTCTTCATCTCGGAGACTATAGAGTATTGCCATCCACTTTTCCTCAGAAATATTCTCTCGCCTTTGTGTAGTAACAAATTCCCTCAAAGGAGAATAACTCACAAAAAACACTTGGTAAGAAACCTTTTCCACTTTCCAAAAGTGGCTATGAAACCAGACCATCAGTAGTCGTACGCAACTAATAAATCTCCCTTCTCCCTCTCTTCGGCATGCATTTAATGACCTTAAATTTTTGGCTAGAATTTTTGGAATAGATGTAACTCCCTTGTCGAGCCAATCAAATAAATCAGTGACTGCCTCATCTATGTGTCCCAACACTTTGGGAAATATAACCAATCCGTACAAACTGAGAGCAAAAATATCAACCTTTTTCCTTACATCAGGATGAGATAAGATCAAATCTCTCAAGCTTTTCCAAGTAATACATTTGTAGATAAGATCAAATCTCTCAAGCTTTTCCAAGTAATACATTTGTTATCACCCTTCACCTTAATTCGAGCTGTGACCCATTGCTTACTCATTTCCGTAATGTTCATCAGCTTCTTAAGGAAAGTTGGGAGATTAGGGGCTCTCGAATAGACTTTATTTATGTAAATTTTGGGGCAATGAAATAGAGAAGTATATTCCTCAATCATGGGCACCATATCCATGCTCCCAAAGATGAAACAACTATAAGTCGGGTTCTAGTACTGTGCAAGGGCTCGGAAGAGATGCTTGTCCACCTTAACTTCTAGCAAGTACGATAGATCCCCATACTCTCGATAGAAAATCTGCTTCATTCCATCATCCTATCGATTCTAGATTTCTTTCAACTCTTGTAAGCTATTCTGAGTCACACTGATCCGAGTGAAATCTAGTAGTCTGATACATGGCCTTCAGCTAGACTATCACCTTTCTCACATTGTCTATCTTCTGACCACATACGCACGGCCACATTGTCTTCTACCTCATCAAGATACCTTTTTTCCATGACCAGTTCTCAACTAGTAATCAAACTCAAGTCAATACCTTTTCTGATATGAGGATGCAATGCACAATAAGGAAAAAAAACCAAGTTAGTACCAACAGTTATAAAAATGTCTCAACAAATATACCACAGAGAACCTACGTATCTATTAGGTGGTTTCTAAAGGTTCAGTAAAGTTCTACCTAGGGTGTGCACTTAAAGCTCATTATATGCTGTTTTCAGTTCTAAACTAATGGTACCAAAACCAACAGATTCCTCAGTCCTCACCCATTATAAGCTCATATGGACGAGTTCAGTTCAGGGGGACACATTTCCCGTATGTTTGCACGGAAGTGAAAACTTCACGAAAACATAAGTACGGATGTATCTTGAAAGCTATTCACTATCCTGCATGGAGGTGACAACCTCATGAAGGAGTAGCTTCTCACTTCCACTTAAGTGGTGTAGTAACAAATGTATGTATGCAAAAACATAGACATATAATATGAATATGCTATTATCACAACAAACATATAAAGCACAAAAAAATGTATAAGATCGCAAATTAAATTAAATTGAATTTGAAATTTTCAACAAAAAAGACAAAGAATAATTGACTTACGGCTTGACTCTCTTATCGTTCCCCAGTGGAGTCGTCAAGCTGTCGAACCTTTTTTTTGACAAAACAAAAACAAGTCTCGATTTATATTTTGGAAAATGAAAATAGAGTCACCACCAATAATTTTTTAACACAGGTGTGATTGGGTCACCTTTCTAAATTAAAAAAAAAATCATTAAAAATTATTTTGGTCTTTGAAACCATAAAATGAGTTTGGGAGTCGGTTACGCATAAGGAAGGATTAGCACCCTTACGCGGCTAAAATTGGTACCTAATCGATTATTCAAAATCTTATTTGTTGAAAATTAAAAATTCAAGAAAAATTTAAATCGCGATCCTTAAATGCATGAATGTCATATTTATTCTATTTTGAAATTAAATTTTGTTCTCGAAAAAAACTCGTTATTTTGAATTAATCGAGAAAAAAAGTCACATCCAGTAAGTTAGGACATAACAATTCGAATATTCAAAAATAACGAGCTTTTCAAAAAATCTCATATTCAAATTTTTAAAAGGATATTCAATAATCCCGGTTCAAAGAAAAAAAACAACACCCAGTGAGTTAGGGTATGATTGTTTCAAATTCCCGAAACAAAAAAAATATTGCCTTGATTTATTAAAACGATTTATGTATTTTAAAAACAAATTATCATGTTATGCAAAAAATATGTACATAATTTACAAGTACAAATAATAAGAAAATAATATATACATAAAATACAATAAGATTATAAATTGAGTAAATAAATAGCTGAATAAATGAATAAATAAAGAAACAAACAGATAAAATAATATACATATGCATATAAAAGGGATTAATAAAAAAAGGATAAACAAGAAAAATTAAAAGCATGTAATATATATACGTATAGGATAAAATAATAAAAAAATTACATTAAAACTGAGTCAAATTTGAACTTTTAGAAAGTTTAGAGGTCAAATCAGAATTTTTAAAAAGTTTAGGGATCAAATTTGAATTTTTGGGCAGTTTATGGGTCAAAACATAATTTTTGGATAGTTTGGGGTCAAAAAATAATTTTAAAATAAAGCAGAGGCTTCGTGGGTAATAAACCCAAAAAGCCTGACACGTGGCAGCCCTTGGGACACTTTTGGGTCAACCACCAAATTGGAAACCAAGTGAAATTATGAAGCAAACTTTAAAATAAATAAAAAGCACATTAAAGGACTTAGTTGAAATAAATCAAAAAAATGGAAGGATCGCGAGAATAAATTCCTCATTTTTTGAAAACACACGGATCCTGATATGGGTCCAAGTCGGGTTGGGTCGAACGGTCAAAACGACGTTGTTTTGGAACCTATTGAATTAGGCCAAAATGATGTAGTTTCAAAGGCCTATATAAGTGAATTTTTTTTTCAAAAAAAATCATTTCCTTCATTTGTTTAAAAAAAAAAAAAACTCTCCCATCCCCCATGTTCGGTTATTAGGGGCCACCGTGGGTCTTGCCGTCGACCATCGTCATCGGCGACCACGACCGCCACCTACGGTGGCCGAAAATTCAAAAAAAATATTTTTGAAATCCTCTTTTAAAATCGAACCTAGATTTGGGGTTATATTTAATAGAAACCTAATCGAAATTTCTTAAAAAAAATAAAAAAACCTTTCGGTTTCTAAAGGAAAATCGACCCTCGGACGAGCCTTGAACAACGGCGATGTTATGGTATGAACCCTAACTTCTTTGCTGTTTTCTTTTTTTTTGTTATTTTATTTAGTTTCGATATAAAAAATAATAAATGTAATATATATATATGTGTGTGTGTGTGTGTGTGAACATAATACCTTGAGTGAAAAAAGAACTCTTGATTTTGTATTTCGAATGTATGCTTTGGGTGTTTCGATTGCTAAAATCTTGAATATTCTTTCTCGTAATTTTCGTACAAAATTTTCGTGTGTTCTTTACATCTAATTTTTTTGTTTTTATAATATATTTGTACAATGAATTTTCGGATTTTTTGGAGTGAAATCAAATAACGTGCGCATGGTGGACTTCGGATCAAAAGGCCATAGCGAAGATGGCGGCAATGTGGGCATGGTTGCTGATGGCGGTAGTGTAGTGGCGGCTGGAGACCAAAAAGGGTATTGGGTAAAATTTGTACTTGGTTTTTGGGTTTAAAAAATGAGTTATTTAAGCTTGGTAAAAAATATATATATTTGGGCTTTACTTTTGTTTTTTAATTTTATTATTTTATTATTTATTGTATTTATAAAAAAAAAAGAAAAAAAATAGTGTACTTGGCCCGGATGAAATTGGGTTAGTACACGCACATTGCATTTTGTATCCATTAGTTGCTTCATAAAAAGGTAATATTAGTCATATATTTTAAAATTTAAAGGATGTGTTTTAAAGTATGTAAATACAAGAACTCAAATTGTTTGTTAACATGTAGAGTGGAATTTCTAATAAAATAAGGAAATTTGCATTACTGAATTGTCAAACTTCCACATTAAAGTAAACCATTAGTGTTTTGTTTTCTCATTTTTATCAATGTATCTTTGATATTTCTAAGAGGAATCGATGATGGACTAAATGCCTCAATGAAAGTCCTAAAGTGTCTCTTAATTAAATGGAATACCAACATATACATGGAGTAATATTTAAGAAAGAACCATCTCATTCAATTTTTTAATGTCATATCAGTTAAATTTACAATTTCTTATTGTTTATTGAATCCATAGCTTACAAATTGATTTATTTTCACTACAAGAAAATTTCATAACCTTTAGATCTATTCGTAGAATGCAGGTGCATCTTTCGATGAGAATAGAGTGGATGTCAAGGGAAAATGTGTCATCATCCCTTCACTGTTTCCTTTTCCTTCCAACATTTCCAGTCTCATTTCTCTTGTTTCTAACCTTTTGAATCAATTCAGCTAACATTAATTTAGCCTTATGGGAATGCATAGCTTTCTCCGCAATACCAGGCTGTATCGGGTCTAAGAACTCTTTCACACGGTGAATGAGTAGTTCAGCTAATATTCTTTCTTCTTCTTTGGGGGATAGATCCACACCAGTTTGTGATAATCCCTTTACCACACCGAGTATGAATCCATCTTCAAGCTCGTCAGCAATCTTTTTTTCTTGCTCTGGAGTAAGTTTTATGTCAGCGGCATCTCTTGCAGAGATTGAGAACAACAAGGCCAATGAGAATACTACGAAAGCAATGTTCATATTTTTTTTATTTCAAAATATTAAGGTAAAGTAAAACTTGGAAATTTTCGTTTCTATTTCTCATGGGTGAAACTGGGATGTAATTTAAATAGCTGATGATAAGCTATTTGTGGCAACTTTAACGAATCTTTGACTAGTCAGGAGCAAATTTGCCATACACGAGTTGGATAGAGATAAACTCTCGCAAGATTAGTCAAATGATGTGTTTTTCTCAATAAATGGGGAATATTTATTTATTATCTCCAAATTTGTCTTCATGACGGTGTGAGTAGTCAGAAATTTGTTTTTTTATAGAGCAATTGTTATAGGTAGTGTATTTCCTTCAGACAATCATACTTTTTAAGTTTTTGGGCTCGGGTAAAAAATTAGACCCGTTTAAAATATGGATTGAGTTTAGGTTTGAATATTTAAGTTCGGCCTAACATGTTTTAAGTTTATAATACTTTATACTATGTTATTTTTATATATTATAAAATTTAGAATGGATTAAAAAAAAACATATACTAAATATATAATACTACTCTAATGTAAACATTAAAATAATGTTAAGATTACTATATTAAAATAAAATAATATAAATATTTTTATAAAATAAAAAATAATATGGACGTGCCTAAAATGAATTTGGGTTAGTCTTTTGCAAATATGGGCGGATTTGAGCAAAATTTTAGGTCTAAATTTCGGGTCAGATCGAACTTGGGTAAACATAAAGTATGTTAATATCATACTTAAGCCCGACCATGAATACCTCTAGTGAAATGCCTTGTGTTTAGTAAAAAGGAGTATTATATAATTTTTTTTTTTCAAAATAATAATATAGCTTCCACAAAATTTCATGCATGAAATGTTACAATATATATACTTGGAGAATGACTTGTCAAATATCGAGCAAACTTGGATAGGAATTGTTTTTATTTCAACTTGTTGTATTCAAAACAAAAGTAAAACATATATTGTTTATAAAAAAGTACATAACGGTTTTACCAAAAGCAATGTTTTTATGTTTTGTGTTAAATGTGGGCAAGCATTCCATCCATTTTGGGTTGAAGGATGGATTCAATATGCACTTCGCATAACGTTAGGGAACTAAAGCTTGATTTAAGTGTTCCCATGGGGCTTTACGTGGATATGTCTAATGTGTTGTTTTAATTAATTTGAGATCAAGAGGTGAGGTTTAGTTAAATGAGTCAACAGGAGCGAAGTCAGGAAAATTTTCATAGGGTCGAAATTAAATTGTCTATATTTTTATAATTTTTAAAGGATTAAATTAAATTTTTATCATTTTAGGGGACTAAAGTGCAATTTTACTTTTATTAAATTAAAATTTTTAAAATTTTAAAGAGTTAATATGACAAAATTTTCATTTTAAGGAGGTTGGGACCCCTGCCAGCCTCTAAATCCGCCCTTGTGAGTCCGTGAATAAACTCACTACTAGCATGGAAATTGGCCAATCATTATAGTTGCCTAATTAATATTTTCATTAATTGAATAATTGCATGTTTAATTTTTCACACCCCAAAAATCGGGCTAGTAGAATTGGGTTAGTAAATCGGGGTTAATGAATCGACAATCATAATTAGGCTAGATAATTAAATAATAAGCAATAATAAAATAAAATATTAAAATAATTAAAATTAAAATTTTAGGTTAGGAAATTATAATTAATTGACCAAGAATTAATTTGGTTAAAACAAATTTAAAAAACGAAATCAAATTAGAAAATGAGTTTTATTTGAAAATAAGGATCTATTTGAAAAAGAGAAGAAACAAGAGGCAGTTAAATGAAAAATGACCCAATCTTTAAAAATTGCTTTCCTATTTAACAACCCCCATGGTCCCTTCTCTCTCATTTTTACATCTCATTCAAAAATTTTCCAAACACCAAATTAGTGTTTTTCTCCCAAAATTAGTTCATCCTTTATGATTTTTAAGCTCTCCAAACACAAAATCTCCATTCAAATTTAAAAGATTAATCATGTTTTTATCTTCAATTTCTCAAGAGGTCTTAACACGTTTTAGCTTGATTATGCTCCATAGCTCGCCCATTTTTCAAAACTAAGGTGAGTTTCTAACTTTTTATGATTAACTTAACTGATTTGTTATTTCAATTCAAGATTTAAATGATTTAATCAAGATTTCAATAGATTAATTGATTTTAAATTAATTCTTAGCTTGAAAATTGTGGATCTCGTATTTCTTAGCTAAACTACTCTTTTAAAGTGATTTCTAACTCATTTTTGATCTAATTAAAAGCTTTTTAATCTTGATTTAACAAATCCTTTAGTAATTTAAACAAACTGAACGTTTTCCCATTCTTGATGTTCACATAAGCTTGATTTTTTTTGCAAAAATTACTTCCATGCAATTAGATAAAATTCATGGTTTATATCTATAATTAGGTGATTATTAGAATGTATGAAGTCAAAATTTAAACTTAGAAATGAGATTTGAGTGGTTAAACATCTATTTCGGCTAAACTAGCTAAATTTTTTGTATAGAAGTTAGTAGGATGTGATCTGTGATTTTGGAGGGATTTAAATGTGTTTGATGTTGTTCATAATGCCTTTGTATAATTTTTTATGTGTATGGGAAGTTCCAACTCAATTGGGAGCCTCCAAAAGCAAGGATAAAGGCAAGCAAAAACTTACTTGAGCTTTGTTGTGAAAGCAAGTCGCTAAGGTGAGTGATCTTCTGTGCTATAATTAATTCACAAATCAGTGATTTATCGAGGGCTTTGATGGTATAATCATCTAACCTAAGTCATAAGAGTAAATGTTCTTACTTGAACTTTGTTATTTTATAAGCAAGCTTACATGTGTTGTGATATGTGCAAGTGTGTGATGTGAATATATGTGAAAGTGTAGGGATAAGAGAATGTTGAGCATTGCTCCATTCATGGGTCATGTTGGTGTATTAGAGAGTTTTAGCTTCATGCTACACTTATAAGTCCGGTATAGACTTTATGAGTCAAGTGAGGATGGATGGAGATCCGTGTATCCAATGAGTATTTTTAATATGTATTTTCATTTTCACAAGTAGGCAATGTATCAATATTATACGATATTGATGTTGACACTATGTGTTAAATGTGTCTAGCATGCTTGTTTTTAGCACTTGTATTTGTTTTTTCGTAGCATCTTGAATACTCATTGAGCTTGGTTAAGCTCAAATTTTTTTGTGGTTATTTTTGCAGTGAAATAATTAGAGTGAAGTGGTGAAGTGAGCAAATTGGTGATCCAAAGGTAAAGGCACCTTAATTAAGCATGTGAGATGGTTTTTGGTTCATAAAGATGGCTTGAGGGTGCAAACTTGAGGGACTAGATCTTAATTTTGATTTGTACTTGTTATTGGATTTACTATGGATTGTTTAAGGACCTTTATAATTGATTGTTTGTTTAAACTGCTTGAGTTCTGCTTGAAAAATGCAGTAGGGGTAGATAGATTGATAAACTAACAAGTGTATTTAGGGGTTCGTCGTAGAGTTGGCATGAAACAATGATAGCGGTTTACATAGGTGAGTGTACATAGGTAGTTCGCCATATAGGGTTCGTAGAGGTGACTTACCATAGAAAGTTCGTATAAGAGGATCACACATCATAAAGCTCGTATACATATAAACATGTACACGTATAAGCTCACATGCATTTATTTAGGTTTGTATTCATGTATAGTTTGCATATATTTAGGGCTCGCATACACTATGTTAGGGTTAACATGTAACATGATAAAGTTCGCATGTCATAAGGCTCGTTGACATATAAGGTTCACAAGACATATAAGGCTCACACTTGATGTAGGGGTTCACACATGTTCATGGCTCGCATACAACATAGGGTTCATACATGCATAGGTTATGTACTACCCCTCACTCGGCCCAGTCGTCAGACCCGAGTAACAAGATGCTACAACAAACATCGACACTTATATACATGCTCACATAACTACAGTCATGAATGATATTCACCACATTAAATCATTTACGGAAGTCTTTATGTCTAATTTACACTAAAAAACATTGGAAAAAAATTATCTCGTATTTAGGGACCATTTAGTAAAATTCCTAAGAAATCAATAGAGGTATCGATACAAATCACAGGTATTAATATTTACATAAGTGAGGTATCGATACTAAGAAGAAAATCGATACCAATTTAGCAATATGTTTTCTTTTCAATTTTGAACCAAAGCGTTTTATCGATACTTAAACAAAGGTATCATATTTCTACCCTGAGTATCGATACTCATGAATGGATATAGATACCAAATTAAGCTACTATTTTTCTTACACATACATTCCGACACTGAGGTATCAATATTTATGCCTAAAATATTGATACCTCTCTACAAAACGACAAAAACTAGGCAAATCAAAGGACACATTCTTTCTCAACAATAATTTATTCCAACATGCATTATTAAACATAATACCAATCACCAAAACGTTCATAAATATAATTCCAAGCAATACCAAAACTCCAAAGTCCAAAATAATAATAAACTAATAAAAAAAATAATGATAACAAAACAAAATTCTAACCCACATTGCCCTTATTCAAAATGTCCAAAAATAATTATAAAGCTACCTTCTACTCAAACTTATTTCCTTGCTAGGATCACTTCCTTCGTCGCACCGCTCACACCAAAAATGCTAACTATCTGCAAGGATTTATTGGGGAGTCTGTGAGCTTAAACAAGCTTAGTGAATGTATCGAGGATTACCACAAGCATGCACATCAACATAGGTTAAATCAAAAGAATTCTCAAGCACATTCGTAACAAGAAATATCAAGTTCATGCTTCATTAACTCAAGTATTTAGCTTTCATTTTTAATGCATTTAGAAACAACATGTATATATATTAATCATTTACAATAATTTGGTCACTTGAGACTATGAAACATAGGAGTGGGCTCTATCACCACACATTGGATACACAGATCTCCAACAGACCAATGACTCAAAAAGTCCAACATATCCCATAAGTGTAGCATCAAGCTAACACTTTCCAACCCTCCAACATTTCTTGATGAATGGAGCTTAGCTCACATTCCCTTATTTCTCCAATCTATCCTAAGCCTCAATGCCCAAGATGACAATACAAGGGTGAGTACTCACAAATCCTATGGTATGCTGACTATATCAAATAGTCTCAAGAGATCATAAGGCCAAAATATCCACCATTACATACATTTTTAGTTATCGTTTTAATGCATATTATCACTACTCTTAATCATTATACACATAACACTATCACTTTCACGTTGCATGCTTACCATGCTTCTCATTGATGCACTCAATTTGCTAACATGATGTTCAACAAGCTATAACCATATTAATACACACACACACACACACACACACACACATATATATATTTGAATAAAAAAAATAATTCCTTGTTTGATGCTAACACAATCACATATTCACAATTTTGCAAAATGAAACAAAAAGGAATAAGAAGGATTAGTGTAAAAGGTTACATTGATGCTAGTTTCCAAATCGACAAGGATGATTCACGTATTCAATCGGGTTTTATGTTTTGCCTTAATGGTGGCACTAGGAGCTATAAAAGTTCAAAGCAAGATACAGTAGTTGATTGTACAACTAAGACTGAGTATATTGCAACTAGTGAGGCTGCAAAAGAGGCAGTTTGGATCAAGAAGTTCATATTTGAGCTAGGGGTTGTGCCTAGCATATCAGATGCAATAGAACTTCGTTGTGACAACAACGGAGCTATTGCAAAACCAAAGGAACATAGATCTCACTAGTGATCCAAACATAAACTTAGGCGCTTTCATCTCATTCAAGAAATCATTTATCGAGGAGATGTGGAAATATGCAGAGTAACAACAGATGACAACATCGTTGATCCACTAATGAAGCCTCTAACATAGCAGAAGCATGATTATTACACTCAGTCACTCGGTATTAGATATATGATTGGTCTTAGTGCTAGTGGGAGATCGTTAGAGTATGCCCAAAGACCAATCATGAGAAGATTATAATCATATACTTGTTTTACCTTGTTTATTAATATAAGATATTGCCATTATTATTTCAGTTTCTTTTCTATGTATATAAATAAATTGAATTGTAATAAAGTCCTAAGAAAATATGATTATTCTTAAAAGGTCCTTAGTCAATTGTTATTGTGGGCTTGGAAAACAATAATGCATTGAGACTAATGTGTAGTTGATTGATGACAAAGAGTTGTCATTGGCATAGGGATGTTAAAATAAATACATTTGTATGTGTTAGAGAACAACATATTGGACTGACCCATATGAGTATTTTTCTTGGATTATTATGTAATAGTCACAATACTACTAGTAGTGATAACTATGTATATGATCCTTAGACTTGAGGTCATCATTATTCCAATATCGTGAGTCATATATTTGATACAGTCAAAATGTCTACCGTAATAGGTTGTACTACTATAAAGACTAATGTTGCATATACCACAATCCATGTAGTGGGATATGGTTGATCAAGATAGGATTTATCCCTCCTACATAATGGGAATAATATCTTACACCTCTTGATGGAGTGAGACTAGAAATGCATTGTCATGCTCGAATAAGTTGTTATGAGATATCACATTTATTTTTTTATTGTAGTTTGCTCAGAAAATCAAGAAGTATGATATTGGACAATACAAGGGTGACTATTCCATGACTTGAGTCTAATCTAAATATTAAGGATAAAAGGATATAATACAAGAAAAGATTATCACAGAAAGGTTCTACCGAATCATGACTTCTTTTAACTTGGGTGGCACTGATGCATTACTAAATGTCATTCATTGCTTATAATGTTAAAAACATTCTAGTATTACTACAAAAAGAGTATGGCACCCTAAACCTGACCGGAACAAACCGACCGAAATTCGAAGCGTCACATTAGCCTCTTATGTGACTCTCCTTACCGATCAACCAACATACCACAAACCAACCATCACACCCATCTAAAACATGCTTAAATAAGTTATTTTTAAACAAACAAATCAAAATCATGCTTCGTTTGTCATAATATAACAAAAAATGACTAGAGGAAAAATTATCATTTTAAACAACATTAATGATAAACACGTAAATTGTAAAGTTAATCCCACGAGTGTCCTGCACAATTTATTTTAACCCATTACAGAAAATTACAACTCAAAACGACATTTAAAACTCATTTAATTTCAAAATAAAGTTTAAGTCTAAATAGTAACTTTATTCAAAATATCTTGTAAACCATTTTAAAAACTTGAAGTTACCATAATAAAATTTAATATACAAAAGTAAATCATGTAAATTTTCAAAGCATTTCGTTGGAAACATTATTTTGAACCAATTTTAAAAGTTCTAAAAACCATTTAAACCTCTATATTGTCCATTTACAAACCATTAACAGTTCAAAATCTAAAACCCTCTAGATTTGTCCCACATTGCCTTTCTTTTTGAGTTGGAAATACATCAAACATACTCAAGGTAAATTGCCTTACTTTGGATCACTTGGTAGCTCACTTCTCCTTAATTCAACAATATCTTTGCATTGTTAAACATAAAAGAGTGTGAGCTTTTCAATCTGTGTGAGTGCTTAAAGATTGGCACAAGTAATCAGAATTTCCAAAGTTAGAAGAAATCATACTATCATAATTAATCATGATAAGCAATCAAACATAATTCATAGCATTCACATTAATATGTTGGCATAATGTGATTATGAAGCATATATATATATATATATATATAACATATTATATTGGATAACCGGATTTCCAAATACGACCCATATAATGCGTTGCATAAAGCTATGACCCACCAAACACAACCAATCATAGCCTTTAAACACAACCAATTTACCCTCCAAACACAACCATACATACCTTCCAACACAACCAAATATACCCTCCAAACACAACCAATTTACCTTCCAAACACAACTAAATATACGCTCCAAACACATCCACTTAAACATGTATACTTATTATTTTATGTAAATTTTCACATATTACACAACACATATTCATATCACATATTAAAGTCTTATATCTTATTCAGTCATAAAGACATAACATTTTCATTGTCATCTCATTATACATCACATAACATATCACATTTAAGCATCATTTGCAAATCATCATTAGTTTAAGTTGAAATACTTACTCATCGAGCTCAGTATAGGTGATTAGGCTATCTAATCTCCCCTTCAAAACTTTAAATTGTGCTTAATTGTAGCACACTGAACCACTCACCTTGTCAATACCTCTTGCGTAACAATGTTAACCAAGCTTTTCTTTCCCTTTTGCCTTGCTCGTAAAAGCTCCCGAAAAGTGTGGAACATTGCATTGACATTAAATACATTACTAACACATTATTAACAACCTTAAACTACAAAAAAACCACAAAAATAACCACTCTAAGCTCACTTTTCTCATACCAAAAACCAACTTATTTTTCGAAATATGAGGTTTCTTGATCTGTCGTAATTCGACCTAGCAAATTAAACTAGTTTTCACACTTTAGGAGCTTGAAATTAAGCATTATTGTTAAAATTTGCTCAGAAATTAGTTGTTTCCAATAAAGATAGGGAAATGTGTAAAAAGTGCGAAAACGAGACTTTTATTGACTTCAAGGACGATTGAGGCCTAAAGGTTAGCTAATATACTTAGTGAGTGTGAAGGAAACATTAGAAGGTGATTTATATCTAGACTAATTACTATGTCACGACATGGGACAACGAATGTTGCAACATAGGGACCAAAACAAAATAAACCTGAAGCTGCCTTCTTGAACGTGACATAGCACAAGGATGTCATAACAAACCCCTGAAAACATCTCAAAGGATTACACTTATCACTATGTCACGTCACGACATCGACCTCTAGACGTAAAATTACATCGAGTGGGGGTATTTTGGTCTTCACAATGCAACTTTAAACTCAACAATGAAAGCTGACCTAGGGTTGAGGACGACAACCATAAGAAGGCTATAAATAGAGCCCTTGAACACCCATTTTAGGTTTTAGTTTTCTATCTTTAGGTTGTAGTTATTTTATTTCTTTTCTTCCATTTGTCGGAGACTCTATTTGTATGACGCACACATACATTGGTTGGCTATTTCCAAATCTTAATACAAATCAAAGAGTTTTTCTTAATTCTTATATTTTAAATATGATTCTTATTTTTACTTTTAGTATTGATTATATAATGTTTAGAAAAGTCATGAGGAACTAATCTCTTTTTGGGGATTAGCGAGTGGAGGTATTATGATTAACTATTGTGTAGGGTTTTTCAATGGATCAACTGTTTGGGAAAGGGAAAACATGAAGCAAACCCTAGGCTTGAAAACCTTGGGAAGTTATTGTGGTGGAAATTAATCCAAAATTGGCATGGTTCATTCGTGAACACCTTAACCCCAAGCTGGTTTGGACAGTGACGTCAAAAGATAAGTAGTCTATATCGACTTATTACTTTGGTGGACGTATTGCAAGATCCTGCTAGGGTAATGATTAGTTGATTGATGAGAAGCCCGAAGAAATAGTTGAGGAAGCATGTCGAAGCGAGCTAACTCTCCATAACCCAAATCTGAGCAAATCTTTACTAGTGTTTTCTAGCTTTTTATTTATTTCTTTATAATTAGTCTTTCTTATTATTAGTATTAAAAACCAAAATCTTTTATATTTCGTACTATAACATGATCAAAGTATTAACTAGATCTTATTTGTGCAAAGAATTAGAATTAATATAGTGCAAACGCCTCTCTTGGGTGCAATCCTCGGAGTACTCACATACCCTGTTGTAACTATATTACAACCTGACCCGTATACTTGCAAAAATGCCTCAATTCGCTATCTTTCGGAAGTCATATTACACTCTGGATGTTAGTATGTCCAGAGGCGATCAAGTTGTTGGCACCATTACCAGAGAGGCAACATCACTATTTAATTTTGGTTTCTTCATTTTATAAGAATACTTAAAAAAATTAGGTTATAGATACATATTTTCCTTATATTTATTAAATTTTTATTATCTCTTCAGGTTTAGTGTATGACTCAAAGTTGAGGAACACTAATAGATGCAGTACCTAACCCTGAAGAAATTGTTAAGGGAAATCGTCATCAACAACAATAGTAACAACAACAACATATGCAAAACCCACTACCTCCTTTGGACAATCCACCACACGATAATCCATTATTTGGCAACGCTGATAGTAATCCCCAAGTAGCTATACCACCACAACAATTACCTACAAACCAATCGATGGCACAGCATGAACGAACTCTGAAGGAATATGCCCCACCTAATCTAGATCTGGTCTAATGGAGTATCATAAGACCGGCAATTGCAACAAATAACTTTGAAATCAAGTCGAAATTCATTCAAATCATCCAAAACAATTTTCAATTCAGAGGCACTATGATGGAGGATCCCAGTCAACATTTAAAATGGTTCCTCCAATTATGTGATACCTTAAAAAATAACGGGGTCACTAATGACACTATTTTTCTTAATTCCCCTTTTCATTAATTGATAACACTTTCTCTTGGCTAGACTCATAGGCACTAGGGTCTATCACTATGTGAGACAAATTTGCGGGGAAATTCTTGTAGAAGTTTTTTATCGATAAGTAAAACATCATGTTGAAAATTCCTACATGGAAAGATAAGGAAGGAGAGAGAAGGAGAGATATGGCGGCGAATAGGAAAAGGTCATTAAAGGGGAAGAATAGGGATCAATACGATGTGCCAAACTATTTTCATGTTTGTAACCCTTTTTATGCTTATTACCTTTTTGAATTCCATACCTGTCCTAAAGCCTTATAATGTTACATGCCAAAAAGTCCCATGTGACCTGAATATTCCTATGCATGAATGAACATCATATTGAACATTATCACAAAAGACCGTCTGTATTCTTCTAAGATAATTAAAGCACTTGTCTCAATTATTGATGGATTCTTACAAATGAAACCCTTAATATTTAATACTTTGTAACCTACAGAACTTAGATGTTTGTGATTAAAAGTGGTAAATTACTCATTTATTATGTTGAAATTGTTAGTAAATATGAAATGCCCAAGTTATATGCTCCGAAGTCAATACTTGTATGATATTTGCTCAAGTGTCTTTTTTCTTTTGATTGTTTTTTCTTTCGATTGCTTGAGGACAAGCAATGACTTAAGTGTAGGGGAGTTTGATCTATCGTAATATGACCTAGCAGATTAAACTAGTTTTTCACACTTTAGGAGCTTGAAGTTAAGCATTATTATTAAAATTTTCTTAGGATTTATTTGTTCTTAATAAAGATAGGGAAATGTGTAAAAAGTGCAAAAACGAGTCTTTTATTGGCTTCAGGACCTATTGAGGCCTAAAGGTTGACTAATTTACTTAGTGTGCAAGAAACCATTAGAAGGCCATCTATATCAAAACTGATCATTATACCACAATACAGGATAACAGATGTCGCAACAGAGGGACCAAAACCAAAGAATCCTAAAGCTACCTTCTTTGTCGAGACATAGCACAAAGATGTCACAACAAACCCCTAAAAACATCCCCGAGGAGTACACTGATCACTATGTCGCGACATAAGACCTGACGTGTCACAACATTAACCTCTGGACGTTAAATTACACCGAGTGAGGGGCATTTTGGTTTTCATACTATAACTTTAAACTCAAGAACGGTAGCTAACCTAGGGCTAAGGGCGACGACCATTAGAAGGCTATAAATAGACCACTGAGCACCCATTTTAGACACATGATTTTCCTTAAAATTTCCTTTCTTTCAATTTAGGTTTTAGTTTTTCTTTCTTTAGGTTGTAGTTATTTTATTTCTTGTTCTTCTGTTCGTCAGAGACTCAATTTGTAAGACGTGCATAGTTATTGGTGGATTATTTCCAAATCTTAATACAAATCAAAGAGATTTTCTTAATCCTTATATTTTCAATCCTATTCTTATGTTTACTTTTAGTATTGATTATATAATGTTTAGAAAAGCCATGAGGAACTAATCCCTTTATGGGGGATTAGCAAGTGGAGGTATGATGATTTAACTATTATGTAGGGTTTCTCAACGGATTAGATGTTCGAGAAAAGAACATGAAGCAAACCCTAGGAAGTTATCGAGGTGGGAATTAACCCAAAATTGGTATGGCCCATTCGTTAACAGCTTAATCTGAGCCGATTTGGACTGTGAGGTTGAAAGATAAGCAATCCCTATTGACTCATTAGTTTAGTTGATGTATCAGAAGATCGTGCTAGGGTAATGACTAGTTGATTGACAAGAAGCCCGAAGCAATAGCTGAAGAAGCATGCTAAAGCGAGCTAACTCCCTCATAACCCAAATCTGAGCAAATCTTTACTAGATCTTATTATTAGTATTAAAAACCCAAAATCTTTTATACTTCATACTATAACCGGATCAAAGTACTAACTAGATCTTATTTGTGCAAAGAACTGGAATTAATCTAGTGCAAACCCCACCCTTGGGTATGATCATGGGAGTACTCACATATCTTGTTATAAATATATTACAATCTAACCTGCATACTTGCAGACGCCGTAATTCACTCTAGATGTTAGTATGTTCGGAGGTGGTTTCCTCACTCGATTTTTGTTCCTAAACCTTAATTAAGTTTCTAAACATCCTATTTAACCTATTATTACAAATATAAACCTTTAATCTTACCTAATCTTACGAATTAAAATTTTTGAAGAATCAAGCTTATATGAATATAGAAAAGGGGGAATTCGAAATTCTTGAAAGTTCATTATCGATCCGTTAAATTGAGTTCAAATACGTATATTTTGTTAAAAACAAATTATAAATCAATGAAAAATGGTAGGCTTACTCCTTATTTTGGATTTCACCATTGTTAAATCAAGATTTGATTAAAAAGCTTTAAATCTTTAAAACTCTCAACACCCTCGATTAAATTTCGAATTAAAAAAACAACAACCTTAATCTAATCATAATAAGGCAAGAAATTACCTTAATTTGAAGAAAACAAATTGTTCTAAAGCTAATTCGAAGTTGGACATGAGAAGGATAATGACAAATTTTGAGATGTTTGGAATGCTAGAAAAATCACCAAGGATGAGTTAATTTTGAGAGAAAATATTATATTTGAATTTCGAAAATTTGTTTGAATGTACAACTAAATGGGAGAGAATGGTGCGTAGCGGTTCTTAAGGAGGAAGAAGATGAAAAAATTTTTTGTAAATAAGGGGAAATTGCATCTTAAAAATTTCCAATTTTCCCTTGTTTTTCAAATCATTCCTTAGTTTAATTAAAACACATTTTTCCTCAATTATTTTCAAATCCGATTTTATTTTTAAAATTCGTTTTAACAAAATTAATTCTCAAAGACTTAATCTTAATTTCTTAACCTAAACTTATTAATTTCATTTATTTAAATATTTTATTTAATTAAGTTCTAATTATTTTAATAATCTAACTTAATTAAGATTTTTGATTCACCAATTCCTGATTTACTATCTCGATTCTACTAGCTCGATTTTTTAGATGTGATAATTCTCCCCCTCTAAAAAGAATTTTGTCCTCGAAATTACCTGCAATCACATCGGTCATGTCTCAATCTTGTGGATTTCTAATTGCATAAACTCAAGTTGGTCCTCTTGTTTCGATCTGAGCAGCTATGGTATGAGTTATGATTTGTTGTCCTATTAGCCTCCCATTACCACCTCGATCTCGGCCTCTACTTCTCGCAGTTGCAGTTGTAGAACTCTAAGTCTGAGCAATCGTAACTCTCTTTGGACAATCCCTCAACTAGTGCCCCCCTTCGTTCCACATCCAAAACATGCTCCCGACAGCCTCTAACACTCGCCAAGATGTCTGCGATCATTTTGTGTGAAAGACGGCCACTCAAATGTACCCTTAGAAGCAACCACCATCTAAATCTACGGATTTGACTAGTTCAGTTGAAACTCGCATCATACACTCTTATCAAACCTCTACAATTCTCGTCTCCTCTTATCCGATTACTTTGAATTACTTGATCGATCAGAGTCGCTCTTTCCAGACTCAGTTAACACTGGTCTCGGTGGCTTGATCAGAGCTTTCTTCACAACTTAGCCTTCTTGAACATTTCATCGAAGGCTTCAATGCCATGTGCAACCAAGTACACACAAATATCCTGGTTTAGTGCAGATTGAAACTTCTTACATCTATCCTTCTCAAAACACACCATCTCGAGAACATATTAGTTGAGTTTTAGAAACTCCAACTTGTACTCAGCCATTGCAATTCTACCTTAAACCAAGTCAAGGAACTCTCTCTTCCTTGCGTCTAAATACTTCTCACCCACGTATTTATTTTAAAATGCCTCTATAAAGAAATCCCAAGTCAGTCTATCAGTTGTACTTTCCCTCCTAATCGTACTCCACTAACGATAAACTTCACTATTGAGTAAGGATATCGTTCAACCCAACTTTTCTTCAACTGAGCAGGCCATTTGCTCCAAGGTTCTCTCCACATTCTCCAACCAATACTCAGCTTTGGTCGAATTGACTCCCTTCACTCCTTTAAATTATTTTCCACCCAAAGCTCATAGACACTCGAGTGGAAGTCCCCGATTCGCATGTGTTGGGTTTCCTTCGGCTATTTATTGGAAAGCCTCGATCGTCGCTTGCACTAAAGGCTCAACACCCGCCTTAGGTATTGCTTGTCTTAAAGGAGGCACCTTCGGCGCATTCACATTAACTCTTCCTTATCGAGGACGCATATCAACTATACTATAAACAATAAACATAAAATTAATCAATACCAAAGAGTGAGAAGTGGCAAGTGATCTAGGGCAATTCTTGCAAAGAAAACATTTCAGTGAAGACAATGTGTTCACAATCCTACCCAAAAATAAGCAATTTAACACTAGGTTATTTTTGTCCAACAATTAAAATTTCTCGGGTTTGATCCAAAACTAATTCATTATTTTAATTTTCCAAAAGTTTGAAAACTCGAGAGTTAATAACCTTGGCTAACCTAGTTTTTATAAATCTAATTTCTATAAACCAAGCTCTGATACTACTAAATGTGGCACCCCAAACCCAACCGAAACGAATTAACCCGAATTTGGAACGTCACATTAGCCACTTACGTGACTCTCATTATTGGTCAACCAACACACCGCAAACCAATCATCACATCCATCTAAATATGCTTAAATAAGTTATTTTTAAATAAACAAACCTAAATCATGCTTCATTTGACATAATATAATGGAAAAGGATCAAGGGTAAAATCGTTATTTTAGACAACATTAATGATAAACACATAAATCGTAAAGTTAATCCAACGAGTGTCTTGAGTAATTTATTTTAACCTATTAGAGAAAATTGTAGCTCACGACATTTAAAACTAATTTAATTTCAAAATAAAGTTTAAGGTCCAAATCGTAATTTTATTCAAAATATCAAGTAAAACCATTTTATGAAATTGAAGTTACCATATTAAAATTCAATATACAAAACCAATTCATGTAAACTTTCAAATCATTTCGTTGAAAACATTTATCTGAACCAATTTTAAAAGTTCAAAAAACCATTTAAACTATCCATATTGTCCATTTACAAACCATTAACAGTTCAAAGTCTAAAACCCTCTAGATTAGTCCAACATTGCCTTTTTTATTGAGTTGGAAACACATCAAACATACTCAACGTAAATCGCCTTACTCAGGATCACTTGGTAGCTCACTTCTCCTCAATTCAGTTATATTTATGCATTGTTAAACATAAAAGAGTGTGAGCTTTTTCAAGCTTAGTGAGTGCTCAAAGATTGCCTCAAGTAATCACAAAATCCATAGTTAGAAGAAAGCGTACTATCACAGTTAATCATGGTAAGCAATCAAGCATAACTCATAGCATTCACGTTGATATGTTGGGACAATGTGATTATGAAGCATATAGATATATATATCATATTACATTGGATAACCAGATTTTCAAATACAACCAATATAATGTGTTGCATAAAGCTATAACCCACCAAACACAACCAATTTACCCTCCAAACACAACCAAATATACCCTCCAAACACATCCACTTAAACATGTATACTTATTGTTTTATGCCCACTTTCACATATCACACAACACATGTTCGTATCACATATTCTAGTCTCATATCACATTCGATCCTAAAGACATAACATTTTCATTGTCATCTCAATATACATCACTTAACATTACATATTTAAGCATCTTTTGCAAATTATCAATAGTTTAAGTAGAAATACTTACTCATGTAACACTGTATAGGTGATTAGGCTGCTTAAGCTCCCCTTTGAAACTTTGAATTGTGCTTAATTGTAGCACACTCACCTTGTCGATACCTTTTACACAACAATGTCAACCAAGCTTTACTTTCCCTTTCGCCTTGTTCATGGAAGCTCTCGATGAATCCAAAACTTTGCATTCATATTAAATATATTATAAACACATTATTAACAGCCTTAAACTCCAAAAAAACAACAGCAAAATTAGCACTCTAAGCTCACTTTTCTCATACCAAAAATCAACTCATTTTGTCGAAATAGTGGTTTCCTGACTCGATTTTTTTCTAGACCTTAATTAATTCCTAAACCTTAATTAAGTTTGTAAATATCTTATTTAACCTATTATTATAAATATAAACCTTTAATTTTACCTAATATCATGAATTAAAAATTTCCGAAAAATCAAGCTTGTATGAACATACAAAAGGGGGAAATTCAAAATTCTTGGAAATTCATTATCGATCCATTAAATTGAGTTCAAATATCTGAAATTTAGTTAAAATGGATTAGAAATCAATAAAAAAGGTATGTTTACTCATTATTTTGGGTTTCACCATTGTTGAGTCAAGATTTGATTAAAAAACTTTAAATCTTAAAAGCTCTCAACACACTCGATTAAATACCGAATTAGAAAAACAACAACCTTAATATAATCATAATAAGTCAAGACATTACCTTAACTTGAAGAAAACAACATCTTGTGGAGCTAATTCGAAGTTGAAGGTCATAAGGATAATGACGAATTTGATGAGAATTTAATGATTTTTCTTTGAAATTGGAAGTTGTTGAGATGTTTAGAGTGCTAGAAAATCACAAAGGATGAGTTAATTTTGAGAGAAAATATCATATTTGAATTTGAAAATTTTATTTGAATGTAAAACTAAATGGGAGGGAATGGGGTGTGGGGGTTCTTAAGGATGTAGAAGATGAAAAGTTTTTTTAGATAAGGGGAAATTGCCATTTAAAAACTTCCAGTTTTACCTTGTTTTTCAAATCAATTCTTAGTTTAATTAAAACACATTTTTTCTCAATTATTTTCAAACCCGATTTTATTTTTAAAATTAGTTTTAACTAAATTAATTCTCATACACTTAATTTTAATTGCTTAACATAAAATTATTAATTCTGTTTATTTTAATATTTTATTTAATTAATTTCTAATTATTTTAATGATCTAACTTAATTATGATTTTTTATTCATTAATCCCTGATTTACTGTCCCGATTCTACTAGCCTGATTTTTAGGATGTGACAAAGAGTCTATAAGGTCACACCCTATAGTTGAAACGTATAGAATCCAAATAAATTTGGTATTTTATTTAGTTGTCATATGAAATAAATTAATTTAATTTGATAGATAAATATTAAACACATTATATGTGCAAACTTGTTGTACACAAATATAGAACATGAATCAAATTAATATATGAATTTGATTCATATAAATACTAATTGTATATATTTTACCGAATTTATTAATATAAACAATTATATTAATTAATTTCGGTCAAAATATAAAAGATATAGAAATTAATATTTTTTGAGAAGAATATAATTAATATATGAATTTGATTCATACTAAATATTAATTGTATAATATTTACCGAATTTATTAATATAAACAATTATATTAATTAATTTGGTCAAAATATGAAAGACATGGAAATTAATATTTTTTTGGAAGAATATAATTAATTTATGAATGGGATTCATAAAAAATATAAATTGTACATATTTTACCAAGTTTATTAATATAAGGAGTTATTTTGATTAATTTCGGTCAAAATATAAAAGAGATGGAAATTAATATTCTTTTGAAAAGAATATAATTAATATATGAATTTGATTCATACAAAATATTAATTGTATATATTTTATTGAATTTATTAATATTAAAATTTATATTAATTAATTTTGGTTAAAATATAAAAGACATGGAAACTAACATTCTTTTGTAAAGAATATAATTAATATATGAATTTGATTCATACAAAATATTAATTGTATATATTTTATCAAATTTATTAATATAAACAGTTATATAAATTAATTTCGATCAAAATAAAAAAGATATGAAAGTTAATATTCTTTTGTAAAGAATGTAGTTCCTTTTTCTAACTTTCCATTTGCCTTCTGTAACACTCAAAATCTGAAACCGTTGTCGGGTAGGGTATCAATGGCCAACAGTTCATTTACAACCAGACAAGTACAATTTTAAACATCATTTCAAAATTTCACTCAACCAGATAGACTACATTTCAATTTAAATAATTTATTCACTTTTACACATTTCAAATCAATAGTGACCTGATTGAATTGCAATTGAAACATCACACAAAAACATCAAATTTCTCAAAACAAGGGCCACACGATCATGCCTTAGACCGTGTGCATACCAGAGAATTATAAAAATATAAAAGAAAAAATAAAATATAAGTTTATTAGATGAAAACCATGGAATAAAAACAAGAAAAACTTGAATAGTAAAAAGAAAAGAAAATTTGTCAGGAAAAAGAATCTTAAAAATAAAAAACAAATATGTAAATGTTTTATATGTGATGAAGAAGGACATATAGCACCAAATTGTCCTAACAAAAAAAAAGTGCTAAGAAAATGATTAAAACTCTTGAAGAAGAAAATCTAGAAATATGTTTTGAAGAGGAAATAAATCCTGAAGAAGAAATATTATATGAATTAATATCAGAAACAGAATCTGATACGGATGATAAAGAATATATATTTATGATTAATACAGGAAGTAGTTCTAATAATCAATTAGAAGAAATTCTTAAAATTGAACAACATTGGAGAAGGAAAAGACTTTTCTGATGAAATGATAGAAAAATAAATAAAAATCATATTTCTAAAGAAGAAATATATAAAATATCAAAATTTAAAATTTGGACTCAAAGACATATAGAAAAGATAAGTGGTAATACTGTCGCTAAAAATAAAGAGGAGGATTAACAGAAATCCCGTTATTCGCTAAAGAAAAAATTAAGAGGGTTAAAAAGAAATACCCTCAAGTTAGATATATACATCTAGGAATTTTAATGATAACTATAAGAGCATTATTTAGAAGAGGTCATGATATACTAATAATAGCGGTATTATTAGATAAAAGATTTGAAAATCCAGTAAAAGCATTTATTGGAGGAATTCAATCAAATTTACATACGAGAGTTATAGGATTTAAAGTAAAATCAAATTACTTTATATCTATTACAAATCCATTGATAGAAGAATGTTTATGTATTAGAATTCAGACAAAAAATTCTGAAATTAATGATTTGACAGAAGATTTAGCAATAAATTGGCCTTCTATTTATGAATATGCTAATACAACAGAAATAGAAATAAAAGAAGTTAATAATAAAATAATTGAACTTTTTGAACCCAATAAATTTACTACAGAAATACAACCAAAATTATTACATATAAATGATTTATCTGTACCAAGAGATTAGATTATAGGAAATATTAATAGTCCTAGTACATCTAAACCAGTATGTACTATAGAATATATGACATCTGGAGATAAATTATATTTTAAAAATAATACATTTACAGATACTAATAATAATCTAGTTTTACCCTCAAATGCTCAAACAGAGGATGAGGAAGAAAATCTAGGTTCTATATCTTCAACACCTATAGGAATGAAAACAGTTCATATTTCTATATTTCCTACAGAACCAACTGTAAATTCTAGAAATATTAGAATGGAAGAAATACAATCTTTAATAATACTTTAACAAATGAAAATTGGAAAAAGTGATGTTATTACATTTTCAAATTTTCAATCCAAAAAATATTATACATATATCGAAGTTACATTTCAATTTAGAGAATATAAAACATATTCTTTACATGCTTTACTTGATACCAGAGCTACAACCAATAGTTGTAGAAAAAATGTCATTCTTGTAGAAAAATAGGAACCCATGAAACATCCAATTAGAGTTATAGAAATTGATAGTAATGAAATCATAATTCAATATAAAGCTAGGAATATATCGATCTACATAAATAATGTAAGATTTGTAGTACCAAAATTGTTATGTTTTTCTGCAATGCATGGAGATATATTATTAGGAAATAATTTTATATATCAGCATTTACCATTTGCTATTGATAAAAATATAATTATGTTATCTATAGAAAAAAACTTCTATAGAAATACCATTAGTAGAAAACCATAAATTCGTGTGTGATAAAAATTTCTCACCACCAAGAAAAGAACAAATAAACCAAATTGAAACAAATCATTGACTATTTAAAATATTAGAAAATAATTTTAGTGAAGAACCATTGAAATTATGGCAAAATAGTCCTAAATATTGTGAAATCAAATTGGAAAATCCCAATAAAATTATTAGAGTAAAACCTATGATCTATACTAAACAAGATATAGAAGAATTTGATGTTCAAGTTAAAGAATTATTCGAAAAAGGATTAATAGAAGAAACTAATGTCCACATTTTAGTCCAGCTTTTATGGTTAGAAATCATGCAAAAATAAAAAGAGGAAAATCTAGGATGGTAATTAATTATAAAAGATTAAATTAAAATATTATTTTTGATGAATATTTTATTCCAAGAAAGGATGTTTTAATTAATCAGGCAAAACATACCAAATACTTCAGTAAATTTGACTGTAAATCAGGTTTCTGGCAAATCATGCTAACAGAGGAATCTACACCTTTAACAGCTTTTAGTGCACCTAATGGACACTACCAATGGAAGGTAATCCCATTTGGATTACGTAATGCACCTCAAATATTTCAAAGATGGATGAATTATATTTTTAGTAAATATAAGAAGTTTTGTATTGTATATATTGATGATATTTTAATATTTTCAGGAACATAAGATTTACATAGGAAACACTTAAATATTATTTCTCAAGAATTCATAAAACATGAAATTATATTAAGTCCGAAGAAAATAGAGCTCGAGAAAACAAAAATAGAATTTTTAGGATTAAAATTATGCAATGATTGTTTTCAATTACAAGGCATATTATAGTCAAAATAAAAGAATTTCCTGAAAAAAATTGAAGATAAAAAACAACTTCAACAATTTTTAGGAATAATAAACTATGGTAGAAATTTCTTTCCAATTTGTCAGAAAAGATAGGTTTTTATATGAAAAATTAAAGAAAGGATAAACCTTTTAGTTGGTCAAACACAGATTCAAAAATTATAAGAAAGTTAAAATCTAAAATAAATCTGATTCCTAAAGTTTATTTATCTAAACAATGTGATAAATTGATTCTAGAAACTGATGCTTCACAAAATCATTGGGGATGTATTTTAAAAGCTAAACCTAAAAATAATAAAGAATTAGTATGTGGATATAGTTCAGGAAAATTTAAGACAAATGAAATTAATTATGTTATATTTGAAAAAGAATTATTAGCTATAAAGAAAGGAATAAAAAATTTTCTTATTTATTTACCACCTGAAAAATTCATCATAAAAATTGATAATCAGGCTGTTAAACAATTTTTTACTAATAAAAGTTTAGAAACTGTACCAAGAAGAATTAGATGGTACAATGAATTATGTACTTTTAATTTTGAAGTTTTATATGTAAAAGGTACTAGCAATATTATTGTTGATTATCTTAGCAGGCCTTATGGACAAAGGTAAACAACCTTTAGAAAAAGTTGGTGAATAGACAACTATTCGAAAAAGCGAAATGATTTCAATCCAAGAAAACATTGTCTTAGTTTTATAAGAATATCTTATCAAGTACCATTTTATTCTAATCAAGGATATTATGTTCCATATCCATTGACAGGACAAACAGTCCCTACTTAGACTTTTGCACCACAGGTAAATTACTTACCTTGGTCACAAGATCCAAATTCTGCATATCAAGCCAGTTATGCAGAAGTGATTCAAAAAGCGAAAAAATTTTGTGTGAAAGAAAATTTGCTTAAAGCACAACAAATGAACGAGGTAAAAGATTTTTATAATCTAAGTTTACCACCAGAAATATATAATATTATTAATGAAATATGAAAAACTCATATTACTGAACAAAGAGTAAATTTCAGAAGAGCTCTTACTAAACTTTCGCAATTTTTAGTTGAAAAAACAACTAAAGAGAAAGAATGTCATGAATTATTATTAAATTCCATTTTACATCGTGATTGAGATGATTTTGAAATAGAATATTTTGATCTTAAGGAGATAAACAACAATCTTCTTGATACAATTCAATATTTTAGAGATAAAGGAACTAATAATTCAATTCTTAATAAACTATTTAGATTATGTCTTTATAATAAAGCTCAATTTACTCTACCAATAGAAATATTTGCAAAAATAAACAGGATCATATGCAACTAGTAGGATTTATTTCAGAAATCTTATTCTAAATATTTTTATCAGTCTTGTGTTTATACAAACATTTTGGGAGAAAAATTCCCTGTTATAAAATTTAGACTTGATCATGAACCATTTGATATAACAAATATCGAATGGGGTTTTGTTAAAGAGCTAACAGTTCAAAACTTTTCTTTTCATTTAATAAAAGATTTTTCAGTATTTATTAAATCTATGATAATACGTAGAGCACAAAAAGATGGCTACGTAAAATATTATCATATTGATATTTGTAGCCTAATTGGTATAGCTGAAAAAGAAAAATTTTATCAACCATATCAAATATGAGATTTTAAAATTGTGCTTGGAGGACCTTTACTCTCAGCAGCAAATGAAGAGGACAAGGAGTGCTTGACAAAATACATTGACAAGTGCTACAATAATCCCATATACTATCAAATCCAAGCAGGAATTGATCTTATGGTCAAAGCTAATGAACTATTGACAAAGACAACATATTGCTTCTAGACTGATGGAAAAAGAATATTTGCATATGATTATGGCTTTGGTAATACTCAAGAAGAGCCAGATGAGAAAGTTATTCTACTATTAAAAAAGATATCTAATATGAAAATTGATGATTTTCCATCAAACATTATAGAAAATATCAAAAACACATGGAAAAATTAGAATTCACCTAGAATATCCAATGCCTCATTAAATCTGGATGAAATTGAAGAAATGAATCTTGATAACATCCAGAGAGACTAGACAAACACGTGTAAACCACCACATTAAAATAAAGACAAGAAAGGTGCCGGTCAAAAAATGAAGAGCGCTAGAAAAATCAAGGCACTATAGAGAAAAAATCAAGGCACTAATTTCAAAGATAGGTGTCAAAAGAAATATCACGGCAAGCTACCACAAGCAAAAAGACATCATCTTTATCATCACACGTGTCAGCATAAAAAAGATGAAGGAGACATGATACTTATCCCGATACTATACGGACACCAAATATTATAAAAAAGAGTTATTAAAATTCCCTATAAAAGGGGAAATTGAAGCCTAAACAAGGCATTCAGGAATTATTCCACTCTTTCTTACTTACTTTCTTTTTAGTTTTTCTATAATTTGTCCACCATCCTTTCTTTGTAAAATACTTAGTAATATAGCTTCCATGTCTTCTACTCTTCCCTTGTAATTGGTATCAGAGCTTCCCTTTCTTTCGCTCTTCCCTTGTAACTGGTATCATTTCAATTTAAAGAATATAAACCTATTCTTTTTTATCAATATAGTCACAAATTTCTATTTTAGAATTTGAGTTAATATTTTTAATACATCTTTGGGAGTTTGAATCTGATTGATTAATTGCTTTTTTTATTTTTACCTTTATCTGATTCTTCTCATCTTCTTAAGAATTGTAATACATCTCCTTGAAATATTCCAACAAAATAATTTAAAAAATTTTCTTTTGTCCAATTGGTGTTGTTTACAACAATGGTCATTGATTATGCCCAATCAGCTATAGTTTTTTCATAGTCTGATATGAGAATATTTGTAATATATTCCTTCTTGAGAAACATTTCTTTTATTAAGATCATCTATCCTATGTGGTATAGGTTGATTAGATGATTCTCTTAGATTTTTTGGTTTTATCTCATTAGTAGCAATATTTTCAATATCATCTATTTGATTACCAAAAATTCTTGTAGTATTATCTAATTGTTCATGTAGTTTATTAAAAGATCTTAAAAAATCACTATTTAAAATATCTAAATTTATTTTTCTTTTTTCGTTAGGATCTTGATCTGTTTGATCAATGTTCATAAGTTTAGGTATATCTATATTTTCATCTTCCTCTATAGAAGTGTTTTCTTCTTCAGATTGATCACTTGTTGCTTTTATATATTCTAAATTTATACTATTACTAGAACTATTAGAACTACTACTATTTGAAGAGTCATAATTTAACATATATAATGGTAATTAAATAATACAAATAAGTCTTTATGTTATTCATAAAGTTGTTCAATAAGTTTTAAATATTCTATTATTTCATATTTATCGGAAGTCTTGGAAAATTTTTCTTTCCAATGTTCTATAAGTTGTTTATAGGATTGAAAACCATATTTTTGTTGATGTGTATATTTTTTCTTAGGTTTTTCAATTATTGAATATGATTCTTCAGAAGAAGTATATTCTTCATCTGATAAAGTTAATATTATGTTACTATTATCATAATATAAAAGACCTAAATCTACATCTTGTTCTATATTTTTATCTTCTAGAACATGTTCCAATTTATTATTAATCTCTACTAACATATTTTTAGCTTCATTATTCAAATCTAACTCAGTTATTATCCCTAGATTATTTACTTGCTGTTCAATTTTATTAACTTCATTATACAACTTATGGAAATATATAGAAGTAATATCTATTAAACTATTAAAATCTTTACTAATAGATGAAATATTATTTTCGTTTTTATAATCTATATGAATAGTATGATTACAAGTTTTATCCTTATATAAACATTCAGTTTCTTCCATGAAATCTCAGGTACCTAAAACCGTCTGTTATCTTTATATTCTCTTACCTAAAACGCCAAACTCTCAACACAAAGATAAATAGGAAATAGTAAGACAAAATAACAGATATATGGGTTTTAAGATAAAAACATGAAAGTAACCACAATTGAATATAAAGGATATAACTTACAATAACACTATGAAATTAATCCTCTAGAAAATGAAACACTATAGCTCAGGTACCAATTACAAGGGAAGAGCGGAAGACAGGGAAGCTATATTACTAAGTATTTTACAAAGAAAGGATGGTGGACAAATTACAGAAAAACTAAAGAGAAAGTAAGAAAGACTTGAATAATTTCCGAATGCCTTGTTTAGGCTTCAGCTTGCCTTTTATAGGGAATTTTAATAACTCTTTTTTATAATATTTGGTGTTCGCACAGTACAGGGATAAGTATCACGTCTCCTTCATCTTTTTTATGTTGACACATGTGATGATAAGGATGATGTCTTTTTGCTAGTGGTAGCTTGCCGTGTCTTTCTTCTGACACCTATCTTTGAAATTAGTGCCTTGATTTTTCCTCTATAGTGCCTTGATTTTTCTGGCGCTCTTCATTTTTTTACTGACACCTTTCTTGTGTTTATTTTAATGTGGTGGTTTCCACGTGTTTGTCTAGTCTCCCTGGATGTTATTAAGATTCATTTCTTCAATTTCATTCAGATTTAATGAGGCATTGAATATTCTGGATGAATTCCAATTTTCCCATGTGTTTTTTATATTTTCCATAATGTTTGATGGAAAATCATCAATTTCCATATTAGCTATCTTTTTTAATAGCTGAATAACTTTCTTATTTGGCTCTTCTTGAGTATTACCAAAGCCATAATCATACGCAAATATTCTTCTTCCATTAGTCCAGAAGCGATATGTTGTCTTTGTCAAGAGTTCATTAGCTTTGACAATAAGATCAATTCCTTCTTGGATTTGATAGTATATGGGATTATTGTAGCACTTGTCAATGTGTTTTTTCAAGCACTCCTTGTCTTCTTCATTTGCTGCCGAGAGTAAAGGTCCTCGAAGCACAATTTTAAAATTCCATATTTGATATGGTTGATAAAATTTTTCTTTTTCAACTATACCAATTAGGCTACAAATATCAATATGATAATATTTTACGTAGTCATCTTTTTGTGCTCTACGTATTATCATAGATTTAATAAATGCTGAAAAATCTTTTATTAAATGAAAAGAAAAGTTTTGAATTGTTAGTTCTTTAACAAAACCCCATTCGATACTTGTTATATCAAATGGTTCATGATCAAGTCTAAATTTTATAGCAGGGAATTTTTCTCCCAAAATGTTTGTATAAACAAAAAACTGATAAAAATATTTAGAAAAAGATTTCTGAAATAGATCCTGCTGGTTGCAGATGATCTTATTTATTTTTGTAAATATTTCTATTGGTAAAGTAAATTGTGCTTTATTATAAAGACATAATCTAAATAATTTATTAAGAATTGAATTATTAGTTCCTTTATCTCTAAAATATTAAATTGTATCAAGAAGATTTTTGTTTATCTCCTTAAGATCTAAATATCCTATTTCAAAATCATTCTAATCACGATATAAAATGGAATTTAATAATAATTCATGACATTCTTCATCTTTAGTTGTTTTTTCAACTAAAAATTGCGAAAGTTTAGTAAGAGCTCTTTTGAAATTTACTCTTTGTTCAGTAATATGGGTTTTCCATATTTCATTAATAATATTATATATTTCTGGTGGTAAACATGGATTATAAAATTTTTTTACCTCGTTCATTTGTTGTGTTTTCAAAAAATTTTCTTTCACACAAAATTTTTTCGCTTTTTGAATCACTTCTGCATAACTGGCTTGATATGTAGAATTTGGATCTTGTGACCAAGGTAAGTAATTTACCTGTGGTGTAAAAGTCTGAGTAAGGTCTGTTTGTCCTGTCAATGGATATGGAACATAATATCCCTGATTAGGATAAAATGATACTTGAGAAGGCATTCTTATAAAACTAGGACAATGATTTCTTGGATTAAAATCATTTCGCTTTTTGCGAATAGTTGTCTATTCACCAACTTTTTCTAAAGGTTGTTTACCTTTGTCCATAAGGTCTGCTAAGACAATCAACAATAATATTGTCAGTACCTTTTACATATAAAACTTCAAAATTAAAAATACATAATTCATTGTATCATCTAATTCTTCTTGGTACCGTTTCTAAACTTTTATTAGTAAGAAATTGTTTAACAGCCTGATTATCAGTTTTTATGATGAATTTTTCAGGTGCTAAATAAATAAGAAAATTTTTTATTACTTTCTTTATAACTAATAATTCTTTTTCAAATATAACATAATTAATTTCATTTGTCTTAAATTTTCCTGAACTATATCCACATACTAATTCTTTATTATTTTTAGTTTTAGCTTTTAAAATACTTCCCCAATGATTTTGTGAAGCATCAGTTTCTAGAACCAATTTATCACCTTGTTTAGGTAAACAAATTTTAGGAATCTGATTTATTTCAAATTATAACTTTCTTATAATTTCTGAATCTGTGTTAGACCAACTAAAAGGTTTATCCTTTTTTAATTTTTCATATAAAAAACCTATCTTTTCTGACAAGTTTGGAAAGAAATTTGTACCATAATTTATTATTCCCAAAAATTGTTAAAGTTGTTTTTTATCTACAAATTTTTCAAGAAATTCTTTTATTTTGACTATAATATGATCTAGCAATTGAAAACCATCATTAGATAATTTTAATCCTAAAAATTCTATTTTTGTTTTCTCGAGCTCTATTTTCTTCGAACTTATTATAATTCTATGTTTTATGAATTCTTGAGAAATAATATTTAAGTGTTTCCTATATAAATCTAATGTTTCTAAAAATATTAAAATATCATCAATATATACAATACAAAACTTCTTATATTTATTAAAAATAGAATCTATCTATCTTTGAAATATTTGATGTGCATTACGTAATCCAAATGACATTACCTTCCATTGGTAGTGTCTATTAGGTGCACTAAAAGCTGTTAAAGGTCTAGATTCTTCTTTTAGCATGATTTGCCAAAAACCTGATTTACAGTCAAATTTACTAAAATATTTGGCATGTTTTGCCTGATTAATTAAAACATCATTTCTTGGAATAAAATATCCATCAAAATAATATTTTGATTTAATCTTTTATAATTAATTACCATCTTAGCTTTTCCTCTTTTTATTTATGCATGATTTCTAACCATAAAAGCTGGATTAGAATGTAGACTATTAGTTTCTTCTATTAATCCTTTTTCTAATAATTCTTTAATTTGAACATCAAATTCTTCTATATCTTGTTTAGTATAGATCATAGGTTTTACTTTAATGATTTTATTGTGATTTTCCAATTTGATTTCACAATATCTAGGACTATTTTGCCATAATTTCAATGGTTCTTCACTAAAATTATTTTCTAATATTTTAAATAGCCAATGATTTATTTCAATTTGGTTTATTTGTTCTTTTCTTGATGGTGAAAATTTTTTATCATGCACAAATTTATGGTTTTCTACTTGGTATTTATATAGAAGTTTTTTTCTATAGATAACATAATTATATTTTTATTAATAGCAAATGGTAAATGCTGATATATAAAACTATTTCCTAATAATATATCTTCATGCATTGCAGGAAAACATAATAATTTTGGTATAAAAATCTTACATTATTTATGTATATCGGTATATTCCTAGCTTTATATTGAATTATGGTTTCATTACCATCAATTGCTATAGCTTTAATCACACGACCGTGTCACAAACCGTGTGACAGGCTGTGTGAGCATGCGAAAACACCCTACATGCCTATGTGTGAAACCGTGTACTGGGCCATGTGTCTATGTGAATTAAGGCAACACAGCCGTGTCCATGCCTGTGTAAGGCCTGCACCTATTTTACTCAAGACACATGCCCGTGTGGTGGCCCGTGTGTCAGGCCATATGTACCTACGAAATGTCCAATTAAATGTACAAAAATTCTTACTACTAGCTTGACATGCACTTATCTCAACACCATTCTTTTTTCTATGAATATGCAACTCAAGACAAGCAACCAATATGTATATAAAAGTCTTCCATTCACATTTGTCAACTTATAAGATTAAACTCATCCCCATTTCAAAATACATACCAAACATTCAAGTCATACCTAGCATTCGACATCAAATATAACTTCATTCTTCTAAACTATCATTGTCCAAATAGTTTCAACCATACTTAAGCAAATACAAATATGACACCCTATTACATGCCACATAACCAAGTGATTTAAAAACTACTGCAAATGCTTTCAGGATAGTGTGATTTCTTTGAGATGATCCGATCTTCACACAACAAAATGAAATATCTACAGAACAACAACAAAATTCACAGGTAAGCTTACAAAACTTAGTAAGTTTGCAAAGTTAGATAGAATTTACCACAGTATCGAGTGCCTTATTAGTAATATAACTCATTCGAGTCCTATTTCAGAATAACCCTCTTCCCGAGCTGAAGTAGATTTACGCTCTAACAAAGTTGTAAGCAGACCAAAGCTTTACCCGAGCTATAAATAGGTCAAAGCTCTACCCGAGCTGTAAATAGATTAAAGCTCTACCCGAGCTGTAAGCAGAGTATCGCTCTATCAGAGCGATTGTTCGAAATAGACAATGGATCTTTCACTCGATCAAATCGTCCAAAGAAATTCCAAGATAAATGTAATTAATAATACTAACATTTATAAATAATAGTACGAACTTACCGAACTAGTTTGCAGTTCTGAACTAACTCTAAGGACTATTCTACGATTTGCTCTTTTCCTCGATCTGTAGCACGTTCTTGATCTATCTCAACAAATCATTGAATTTTCTCATTTGATCATGAAACTTAAATAATTTATTGCATTTAAGTACCTTTTTGGGAAATTTATAAAATTACCCCTAACATTTCATTTTATTCAATTTAGTCCTTAGACCTTAAACATGCAAAATAGTCATTTTCTTTTCAAATCCATACCAGTCGAACACTATAGGGTCTTCCCACAATCCTTCATGCAGCTATTTCACATCAAATACATGTGTTTTACCATTTAAATAATTTAGTCCTTAAACCCTAAAATCATTAACAATCACTGTACAAAATCATCAAAAACAACAATCAAGCTCACAAAACATCCATAAACTTTCAAGAACAAGCTCATTCTTTTATGGTGAAATTTATAGCATTTGACAGATTCACAAATTAGTCCTTGGATTAGCTAGATTAAGCTACTACGGACTCAAAAACATAAAATTACTAAAAACAGACGAAATCTACTCACCCAAATAAGGGTCCAATGCTTGACCGAAGCTCTCTTAATGGCTTCTAGGGTTTTTTCAATTATATGGAGAAGAAGAGTAAAGAAACTATCTTATTTTGTTAAGTTTTAAGATTAAAACATTATAATTTTTCACTTTACCATTTTACCCTTCTTAACTAATATTTTTCTCTTAATAATCCAAGCCCATTATCGTCCAATCAAATCCACATGGTATAATTACCATTTGACTACCTTACCTAATCTTCCAATTAGCATCTAATATCTTTAATTAATAGAATTCAACTTTTGCACCTTTTACGAATCAATCCTTTTTACTTAATTAAATAACTAAATGTTAAAATGTCTTAACCAAAATTTAGTATGACACTAATAACATCATAAATATTAAATAATTAATATCTATGACCTGACTCATCAGAGTTGTGGTCTCGAAACCACTATTTTCAACACCACTAAAAATCAAGCTGATACAACTCTTCCTCTTAGGAAATTTCGTCCCAAAATTTTTTACCAGTTAACAGATTAGGATACTATGATCTCATCAAAGCCTCTGTTTCCCATGTAGCTTTGTCTAACACGTAACAATTCCACAAGATCTTTACCAGCAGTACTCTCTTGTTTCGTAACTTCTTCACTTCACGAGGTAGAAATCTAACCGGTTCTTCTGAATATGACAAATCCGATTGTATCTCAACCTCACATGGAGTGATCACATGTGAAGGATCTAATCTATATCGCCTCAGCATTGAGATGTGGAAGACATGATGAATCTTCTTAAGTTCCGGAGGTAAAGCTAGCTTGTAAGCTACAGGACCTACTCTCTCAATGATCTCATACGACCCAATAAAATCGCGGACTTAACTTCCCTTTTCTAACAAAGTGTAGCACCTTCTTCCAAGGTGAAACTTTCAACAACATTCGATCTCCTACTACAAACTCTATAACTTTTCCTCTTGAGATTTGCATAAGACTTCTAACGATTAGACGTTGCTTTTAAACAATCACAGACTATCTGAACCTTATCCTTTGTCTCATATATCAAATCAGTACCAACTAGATTAGATTTACTCAACTCTGACCAGTACAGCGATGTTATTATATGCAAACTCTACCAACAGTAGATATCTTTCCTAACTGCCCTTAAACTCATGTATACAACATCACAACATATCTTCTAAAATTTGTATTACTCATTCAGAACGCCCATTTATATGTGGATGATATGTAGTGCTGAAATTTAGTCTGGTTCCTAGGGCTTCATGGAGTTTACCCCAAAACATCGAAGTGAATCGTGAATCTCTGTAAAAAATGATGGATACTGGCACCTTGTGCTGTCGCACAATCTCCGACACATACAGTTCATCTAATTTCTCAAGTGTGAAATGCACATGAACAAGGATAAAATGAGTGGACTTAGTCAATCTGTCAATTATAACCCAGATCGAATCCTTCCTCCTCAGAGTCACCGATAGTCCTGTAACAAAATTCATAGTAAATCTTTCCCACTTCCACTTAAGAATGGTAATAGGCTATAGCAACCTTGACGATACCTGATGCTCAGCTTTTACCTGCTGACATACGAGACATTTAGTCACAAACTCAAAAATCTCACGCTTCATACCTGACCACTAGTACATTTTCTTCAAATTGTTATACATCTTTATACTCCCTGGATGAATGGAGTAGGTTTTACTTTGTGCTTCAACCAAAATATCCCATCTCAAATACGAATCATCAAGAACACATACCCTGTTCCAAAAGAACATCATACCTTCAACATTAAAAATGAATCCTGTAGTGGAATCTCTCTGAATCTGTTCTTTCTTAGCTACAAGCTTCTGATAATTCTTCCACAGTTCCCGAATCCTTTGTAAACATAATGGTCTTGCCCTGAGTTCAGCCGTAACAGAACCATCACCCTTTAGAGATAAATCGACATTTAACGCCCTCAATGCAAATAATGATTTCAAGGCATCTGTAACAAAATTAGCTTTCCCTGGATGGTATTCAATCACAAGATCATAGTCTTTTAATAGTTCCAACCATTGATGTTGCCTCAGATTTAGCTCCTTTTGAGTCATCAAATACTTTAAGCTCTTATGATCTGTAAATATGTGACATTTCTCACTGTAAAGATAGTGACGCTAGATCTTCAATGCAAAGACAATGGTAGCTAACTCAAGATCATGGGTCAAGTAATTCTTCTTATGTGGTTTTAGCTGACGTGAGGCATAAGCTATCACCTTCCTAGTTTGCATCAGTACACATCCCAACCCATTCAATGACGCATCATTAAATACCACAAATTGTTTCTCGGTCTTTGCTGGCAGTTATCTAATCAGAAAAATTGAACATTCTTCTAAAGTAACTTAGTCATCGATGAAGCTATAATAGAAAAGTCTTTAACAAATTGACAATAATAACCTACCAATCCTAGGAAACTTCGTACCTCAGAAACATTCTTCGAAACTTTCCAATTACGATTAGCATAAACATTGCCTAGATCAACCCGTATTCCTTCTGAAGAAACCACATGGCCTAGAAACCCAACCTCTCGAAGCCGAAACTCACATTTACTAAATTTTGCATACAGTTGCTTTTCTTAAAAAATCTACAATACTTCTCTCAAACGCTAAGTATGTTCCGACTCCATCTTGGAATAGATTAACCACTATGAATCTATCCAACTGGGGTTGAAAAACCCTATTTATCAAATCCATAAATGTTGCTAGAGCATTGGTTAACCTAAACAGTATCACCAAATATTCATAATGCCCATATCGAGTCTTGAATGTAGTCTTCGACAAATTACTGTCTTTTACTCACATTTGATAATATTTTGACTTGAGATCTATTTTAGAAAATACAGTTGCACCTTTCAATTGGTCAAACAACTCGTTAATACGAGGTAACAAATATTTATTCTTCACTGTAACTTTGTTTAACTATCAGTAATTTATAGACAATCTCATAGAACCGTCCTATTTCTTCACAAACAATACTGGTGCACCTCAAGGTGATACACTTGGTCGAATAAAACCTCTGTCCAGTAATTCTTGCAATTGCGCCTTTAACTCTTTCAACTCAATTGGTGTCATTTTGTATGGTGGAATCGATATCGATGTAGTGTCGGGTGCCAAATCAATAACAAATTCCACTTCTTGAGTATCTTGGTAGCTCTTCAGGAAACATATTTGTAAATTCATTAACAACCAGTACCTGGTTGAATTCCATTCCTAAATCCCGAGTATCAAGTATATAGGCTAGAAATGCTCTACAACCCTTACAAACCATTTTCTGAACAGAAATAGCTGAAATCACTCTGGTTGCACTAATCAATCTGTCAGAATCATCCGTGATAATTTCACCTGTCGGACATTTCGAATTAATCTGTCGCTGTCTGCAGTTAACCACCGCATCATTCTAAAATAACCAATTCATACCCAAGATCACATCGAACTCGTGAAACAATAATAACATCAGATCAACAGGAAATTCATAGCCCTAAACTTTCAGTGGACATTTACGACACATCAGATTAACTATGACACTATGACCTAGTGGGTTCATAACTTGAACATAAAACTAAATTGACTCAAAAGACAAGTTTTTATCAATTGTCAAAGCAGTGAAAATATATGAATTAGTCAATCTTAGGTCAATCAAAGCACACACAAAATCATTAAAAGGAAAAAATATAGCATTAACAACATCAAGCATGGTAGCCTCCTCTCTGGCTCGGATGGCATATGTTCGTGTAGATGTTCGAGTCTCAAACCTATTGGTACCATGTTTAGCATCACCCTGATTCCCAACCATGCTACTGCTCTGACCTGGTCATCTACCTTTCTGTGATGTAACTGGAGGTTTTACACTCTGGTCTTCCTTTACATCAAGTACCATCGGGTAATTTCGTATATAATGATTGGTAGCACCACATCTGAAGCATGTACCCCTCTTCAACACTCACTAGAATGAAATTTCCCACAAGGTTCACATACAGGATTTGGTGCATTACGAACACTGGCTACACTATTTGCAGGCGATTCTAGAATCTTGATTCAAGTTGCACAGATATGCTCCTACTTTGAAATCCGGACGATACAGCCACTCAATTATCATTTTCTTTGAATTTCTTCTGTGGTGACATAGAAAAACCCCCTAAAGGATTCTTTTTACCAAATTCCCATAATTTTCTCTCCCTGTGTCTCTTGCGGTTATAAATTTTCTCCATTTTATGGGCTCAGTCAACCAAAACAACAAACAGTCGTAGCTCAAATCCATCAACCATCATTTTAATCTCATCATTTAATCCATCTTCAAATCGAACAAACATGTCTTCATCTGTCGGTAACATCTCCTAAGCATACTTACTTGTTTAAAGTAACTGACTTGTTTCCTTGCTTTAATTCTAGAAACTCCTTATTCTTCCAGTTTAAATACCTTTTGCTGATGTACTTCTTTTTAAATTTGATTTGAAAAAATTCCTAATTTATTTCATTTTCAGGAACCACCGCTAACATTTTCGTCCACCAATTATAGGCCTCGTCTTTCAAAAGTGATGCAACACACCCTAGATAATCTTCTAGATGACAAGCTATTTTGTTCAAAGTTCTCAGAGTATTTTCTAACTAGTATTCGGCCCTAGAGGATCATCCTTTGTACTTCCTCGAAACTCTTTCGCTCCATACTTCTTTATCTTATAAGAAGGAATACGATGCCTCTGTTCAACTACCGGAGGAGGTAGAGGAACAACTAGAGGTACTATTGGTCGCCCAACAGGTTGCGTAACATGAGGTGGAGGTTGTGGTGTCATCGGATTGTTTCTCATGAGCTCAAAAAACCATTGGCCTATCAGACCAAAAAACATATTTTTAGCTTCATTTTCTGTTATCGACAAAATTGGCACACCGTGACTTACACCAGAATCAGAAGCCGAAATATTGTTATTCACCTCGTTTGTTTCTCCCCGTTCTGAATTAAACATCTTTAATTATCTGCAAAAACTAATGTTAGATTGGACTATCACAGCTTTATATGACATGTAATTGTAAACTTTGGAACACATATATTTAGTCCAAGAATTGGCTAAATCATGACTCTGATACCACTAAATATATCACCTAAAACCTAATATCATCACCGATTAAGGCTTTAAAGGCCTATAGTTCATTTACAACTAGACAAGTACAATTTTAAACATCATTTCAGAGTTTCACTCAACGAGATAGGCTACATTTCAATTTAAATAATTCATTCACTTTTACTCAATTCAAATCAATAGGGACCTGATTGAATTGCAATTGAAACATCACAAAAAAACATCAAATTTCTCAAAACAAGGGCCACACGGTCATGCCACAAACCGTGTGACAGGCCTTGTGAGCAAGCAAAAACACCCTACACTCTTGTGTGTGAAACCGTATGCTAAGCCGTGTGTCTATGCGACTTAAGGCCACAAGGACGTGTCCCAACCCGTGTGAATGCACGTGTGAAGCCTCCACCTATTTTACTCAGGACACACGCCCGTGTGGTGGCTTGTGTGTCAGATCATGTGTACCTATGAAATGTCCAATTAACTGAACAAAAATTTTTACTACTAGCTTGACATGCACTTATCTCAACACCATTCAATTTCCTATAAATATACAACTTAACACAAGCAACCAATACTCATATAAAAGTCTTCCATTCAAATTTGTCAAATAAGATTAAACTCATCACCATTTCAAAATACATACCAAACATTCAAGTCATACCTAGCATTTAACATCAAATATAACTTCATTCTTCTAAATTATCATTATCCAAATAGTTTCAACCATATTCAAGCAAATACAAATATGACACCCTATTACTTGCCACATAACCAAGTGATTTAAAACTACTGCAGATGCTTCCGGGATGGTGTGATTTCTTCGAGATGATCCGATCTTTACATAGCAAAATGAATATAAACAAAGCAGCAACAAAATTTATAAGAAGATAACCCCTTAGTGTTAAGGTTACCAACTTAATAAATTAGAGGTCTAGTAACCATTTTTAATTATTCTCTCTGAAAAGTTCAAGAGAAAGCGGTTGTTCATTTTTTACGGGGTGAAATACGTAGAGGCCGGGATGTTTTCGTTGTGGCTTTGAATCGACATCGAATCATTATCATCCTTTCAACGTTTTCAGCAAAGAAAGTATATTTTCAACCCTATTTCTACTTGATTCGTTCCTCGTACATGGATTCGTGGTTGATGATTTTTGAAATAATTTTTTCGTTGTGCCACGAGGTGTATCGACGATCCAACAGAACGAACAAAACATCAACAAATAAATTAACTAAGCTGACGAATGAATTTGACAACAAGACCTAATATTTTAAAGTGGAGTTTAACTTTATGTATATTATTGAATCTTTAACTCACTAATTAATATAGACTTTTAGTGTTATTAAATTTTTGTTTAAATAGAAACGAGATCGAGATACTTTAAATAGAAATATGAGCTAAAACAGAGCCAGTGTCTCAACACGGTACCTCCTTCTCACAAAATCACTTCCAAAATTGAAGGAATCAAGAAAATCATCTTGATGTTGCGACATAGTATCCTAGTGTCGCGACACAGAGGGAAGATTACCTAGAATCCTAAAATTTTAGAGTGTGTCACGACATAGAACCTCGATGTCATGACATTGGCAACCTACCAAGGGTGTCATGACACGAAACCCCTATGTCGCGATATCACTACAAAATTTTGTAGGGTCTTCCTGAACCGATTGCACATCTCGACTGATTAAACCTAATTTTAATCATTTTTGCACACCCTAAAACAACACTCCTAAAACATAAAAACCCTTCTAACTATTACTTAAAACCTTCTTAACTTCTAAATGCTCTAAAATCCCTCAAACTCTTCTTAAACCCTAAAACCCTTTTCTTCTTTTTTCTTTTTATTTTTCTTTACACAATATTATTTTTGTTGTTGTGATATCAATTAGTGTAGGACAATTACATCAACAAGGAAAGGAACATGAGTCTTCACGTGGAATCTGACACACTTCCATTTGAGGTTAAGGGTTTCAAACTTCTTTTTTACTATTCCATTGGAAACATTGTTTGATATTTCATTAGTTTTTAGGATAGAGTAGTATTGAAGTTTCCTCCAATAAAAGTTAGAAGAATTAATGAACCAAAATCGCCAACAGTTTCAAACACCTCTTATTTCTCGAATCAAAATATGAAAAATATTTATTAGAGATTTAGGGAGAAACATTTATTCAAGAAAGGGGATTTAAATCGACAATGATACTGTGTCAAGAAATTTGGCCCTTTGTCTGATACTTAGATGGGAACGCTTTAGTGTGATCCTAAAAGACTCCGCTGTGGTCTCGATAGTTCAGGAATTTTATGCATCTCTTTGGGACAAAGAGTTTAGATGGACCGAGGGTGAGACATGGGAAATGGTACTTGTGTGAGGAAAAGAAGTGAAAATCACCCCTGGAGTTATTTGTGAATTTTATAACATTCCATTTTATGAAAAATATTTTGCGGAAGAAATGGATTTAGAATAATTTAGAGACAAACATGGAAAACATTATCAATTATCTAATGGAAGGGAGGGTTGAATGGGTACCTCGCCTAGGTACTGATATTCCCACGTCATTTAATCAGGCAATAATGTTTCCAATTGCAAAGATGTGAATTTAATTTCTATGCACTTGAATTTCTCATGCTTTGAATGTTTCTAATGTCAATACTTTTAGAGCAGCCTTGCTTTGCTTTATTTTGCAGAAAAAAAAATATGCATTGATACATTGATATACCAAAACATGAAATGATGCATCAGTGGTAAAAAAAAAGGGATCTTCTTCCCCTACCTAGTGACGGCTTTGTACAAGAGAGCAGGCATTCTAATGGAAATAATCAAGTAATCTATGAAGCTTTCTAGAAGTATAATAGGAGACACACTTTACACGTGACACACGGAGCTTCGTATGAAATAGATAAAAGATTGGAATAAATGCCAAAAAGAGATAATGGATACTCTAGCCTCATCTCAAGGAAAAGCAGGATCGACAATTTCATAAGAAATTGGTAGAGATGGGCCTAAATATACAAGAATACATGCGAAAAATAACATGAGAGTTACAAGTTATCTGTCAGATATGTTTGGTCTAACGCATCTAGAACATGAAGAAGAAGAGGAGAGTGACAATGAAGAAGGAGAGGAGAACGAGTAGATGGATTTTTATGAGGAAAATGACGATTGAAATTTTAATTTATGGTTTTGACGATGGTATTAAATTTGAGATAATTTTTTTAGTAGTTGGATTAATAGTAAACTTTTATATTAGCCTTGTTTTCTATTTAGGAACCTAACATGAAAGAAGCATATCATATTTTAGCAAACAATGAAAGAGGAAGGAAGAGCCCACCAGAAGACTAAAGCAATACCACGACCGATTGAGTGACTTCTTTTCTTATCTTTTTAGGGTTACACATTGAGGACAATGTGTTATCTAAAGAGTGAGGGGTAACAAAGGAAATTCGATTTTAATTTTTATTGTTGAATGTGTGCTAGAGCTTGTAGGAATACAAGTGATTGGTTATGAGCATGTACATAGTTTGATTGTATTTACTATAAATTTGACATGATAGTAGATTATTTTTATTATTAGAATACTAAGTTCTATATATTACACTATAAATAGGCTTGAGCAATTGAATGTAGCAAATGATATAGAGAATACAAGGAAACAAGCATGCTATTATGTATGATAAATGGTTAAATAAGTGATTGATAGATTGAAATTTTTTTTTAATAATGAGATACCTAGGGATGACCTAAGGCATTATTTGGTATACACCAAGAGCCAAAAAATTATCCTTGTTTATTCATCCTTAGTACCTATTTTGAGCTAGAAAACACTTGTTGATGAACCTTCATACAAAACCTGAGCCATAATATCAATTTGTACTTACCCTTTTTCTTTGGTCTTGAGCTGCACGACTATAGACATCTGGCCACATGTATTGAAGGTTATGTAGATGCATCAAGGCGAATTTTATAAAAATAATAGTTAAATAAGAGGAATAGGTTAGCGAATATGTGCCAAATAAAAGAAAAAGTACATGGAAAAAGAAAACTAAACGCATTTTTGAGTGAGGCTTGCTAAAAAGAACAATGTGACAAAGTCACAAAAGTAGAAAAAAACTATTTCGTTAGTGCACTTATGTAACAACCTAGTTTTTAGTGGAGTCGAAAACATTGGTCTCGGGACCACAACTCTGACAAGTCAAGTTGAAAATTTATTTATTGTTATATTTATGATGTCATTAGAATTGTAGTAAAAATTGGTTATGGAATTTTAATGTCTAGATAGTGAATTGAGTAAAAAGGATTAAATCGTAAAAGGTGCAAAAGTTGAATTAGTTAATTAGAAGGACCAAGTGAGCAAATTAACCTAAGGTATTTTAGTGGGTGGATTAGCATGAGTTATATTAATTATAAAAAGGTTTATTTAAGACTAAAAAGGGTTAATTAAAGCTTAATGATGAAATTCTTAAAATTTACAAAATTGTCATTATTATATATATTAAAATTAAAAAAAATTAGATGAAAATTCATCAATTTCAGTTCATCTCCTTCCTCCATACAACTAAGAGAGAAAAGAAGTTAGGGTTTTACATTCAAACTTTGAGCTTCGATTTGGGTAAGTAAACCTTGATTATTTTTAGTAATTTTTATGTTTTTTAGTCTGTATTAGCTTAATCTAGCTAACTTAAGGACTAATTTGTGAATCTTTCAAATGTTATAAACTTTACCATTATTGAATAAGCTTGCTCTTGGAAGCTTTTGATGGATTTGTATTCTTGATGATTGGGTTGGATCTTTTTGTAAAGTGATTTTTTATGGAATTAAGGGTTAAGGACTAAAATGTAGAAATGATGAAATTGTGTGTACTTAATGTGAAATGATTGAATTGTAGAGACTTGAATGAAGGCTATGAACACTTGGCTAGTATAAGTTAGAAAGAAAATGGTTATTTTGCATTTTTTGTGCATGAGGATTACATTGAATAAAAGTGAAATGATAGGGGTAATTTCATAAATTTCCTAAAAAGAATCAAATTGTATTAAATGATTTATTTACATGATTTAATTAGGAATTTGGATAATTTATTGTGATAGATTACGATCGTGCAACGAATCGAGGAAAGGGGAAATTAGCAGAATAGTCCCTAGAGTTTATCCGAAATTACAGTTAAGTTCGGTAAGTTCGTAATGTTAAATTCTCATATAAATTATACATTGTTATATTTTTTATAACTGTTGCAAACGGGTTATGATGGTTTGGAATCGAAAAAGATGAAAGTAAAGAAAGGAAGAAATATCAAGCTTTGAGCTAATGATTGAAACCGACTAGATAGTAGGGGTACCGTATATGTTGCGAGTCCTCGATAGCTCGTGTGAGCAAAATCGTGAGTTTGGAAAACAGAAATGAATCCAAGAATGGATTATAAGCCCTACGATAGCTGGGATTTATGCATAAGTTGCAAGTCGTGTGAGTAGCATCATTAGGGAACAATTATATGCACAGACACCATACCGATGGCTGGGGTACCGCATATGTTGCAAGTTTTCGATAGCTCGTGTGAGCAGCATCATGTATTTGTAACAGAGACGATACAAACAAGAAGTTGAATTCTAGTTATGGCTTGTAGAAGCAAAGTCATATTCTGTTTGGTGAATTTATAAGCTATTCAATGCATACGATTGGTAACTCGTTTAAACTCTTCGAACTTACTAAGCTATGGAAGCTTACCTGTGAAATTGTTGTTGTTTTGTAGATTCTATTTTGTTACTTGAAGATTAGATCATCTCAAAGAAATCACACTATCTCGGGAGCTCGTTCGGTAGTATTTACATCACCTGGTTATATGGCAAGTACTAGGATGATGTTACCTTTTGAAATACTTGATTTTGGGATTGTTGGATTATTTGTTGAACTTTTGCTTGTATGCTTACTTGATGTTGTAATTAGGCAAATATGTTTTGAAATGAATTGATGTGTGAATTTATGAACCCTTGTGTTGATCAATTGTATTTTGTGGTTATGTGATAAAACAAGTGTTGTCATGTATAGATTTTGTAAGATGTGATCTTAAATAAGAGTATTGTGTTGAATAATGGTTGGTAAACTTGGATATTTGTGTGAAATTTGAATTCTACATACTTGTTTCAGTAGAACTCTTACTTGTATCGGTAGTAGTACATGGTAGGAGAGAGGTTGGTTACTGACTTACGTTGTATCGATAGTAGAATATGAAGTATCAGTAGTTCTGCTCATAGTAGTACCGATAGTTTGAGTACTTGTATCGGTAGAAGTTGTAGGGTAAAACTTCTTAGCTCTTTGGAGTTTTTAGTATCGATAGAAACATGCATTGTTTCGGTAGAAGTCACCCTTGTATCGACAGAACCATCACAACTACCAGTAGGAGACTGCAATTATTTTTGAATTGTTTACGGACTTGACTTCTACTGATACTTGTCTAACATGTACAGGTAGAAGTCTCTCAAAATTGTGGAAATGACATTTTTTCCCTAAATGAATTGTATTGTTATTTAATTTGATAATTTATTTCGTGTATGATGTATTAATGTATTTAAACATATTAAAATGAAGTAATATTAAAAATTAGTCAAGGTTAAATGATAAAAAAAATCCTAGCACCCTAATCGACGACGATGACGGGTTATGGGTATTACATTTAGTGGTATCATAGGGTAAGGTTTAGCCGGTTTTTGGACTGCGTTGATTATATTTAAAAGATTTAGAAGTACATGCCATATGAATCTGTGATAGTGTGATATAGATGGATCCGATCTAACTATAGTTTTTGTAGATAATTAAAGATGTTTGATTCTGAAAGAGATGAGACTAATGAGGTGAACAGTAATGTACCTACCGATGATTCAAGAGTGAGTCACGGTGTACATATCTTACTGATGATAGAAAATGAAGCAAATAATATGTTCTTCAGATTAATAGGACAGTGGTTCTCAGAGTTCATGTGGAACAATCCGATGACACCATCTCCTCTACCTCTTGTTACACAACCTGCTGCCTGATCGGTAGCACCTCTAGTTGCGCCTCCATCTCTCTCGATGATAGAGCAAAGATGTCGTATTCTGACGAATAGGGTTAGGAAATATGGGGCTAAAGAGTTTCGAGGAAGTACAGAAGATGATCCATCCAAAATTGAATATTGATTGGAAAATACTTGTAACACCCCTATACCCGGTTTATATGTATAAACCCGATATAAAAGTATTATATTAAGGTTCAGTATATTAATCATAAATTAATCAACCAATTTTTTAGTACAAAACACAAAACACAAACCCTCTAGTTGCAATTTTTTTTTCATCAACCAATGCATTTTAGGCTTCTTGATTCAAAATATCGTAAATTAATCATGTATAATTAAGATCGAAGCTTAAAATTGATTTAAAAGAAATAAAATATGATTTTTAGTACAAAACACAATTTCATCCAAAATACCTCATTTCATTTCGTCACACAAAACATATCAAAACAACATTTTTGTCTTCTAATAAATACACATATAAGTTCCATAGTACATGCCATTTTACATCAAAAGTAATATACCTAAATTTGAGCTCCAAGTGATGTGATGTGATGAGAGGTCCCGATTTAGCTTCTTGTATTCCTTGTACCTACGTGTTAAAATAAACGCGTTAAGCCAGTGAAGGCTTAGTAAGTACTACAAAAGCAAAGTATAAACTCTTAAATTTTCCCAAGTAATTTACTCTTTCGCCTTACCAGTATATAGCTTGTATTTTACCACGTTGAAATTCATTTCACTTTGGTCCACTTTTTTTTTCCACAATTTAGCCCAATGTAAACTTCTATAGAACCCATCGGATAAACGGAATAAAAAGTACTGAAGTACTTAACAGTAAACACACAAGTGCTAGGGAAACAGTAAGCACACACAGTGCAATCTAGTAGGCACACACAGTACAATCAGTAGGCGCACATAGCGCAAATCAGTAGGGACACAAGGTGCGAAACAGTAAGCATACAAAGTACGAAACAGTAAGCACACGAAGTGCAAAACAGTAAGCATACAAAGTACGAAACAGTAAGCACACGAAGTGCAAAACAGTAAGCACACGAAGTGAGAAACAGTAAGCGTACTTGCGTTCCTTAATGGCATGCCACTAATATCACAATGGTTCTAATTTGTCTACTTGGGCACAATCTCAATTAGCATAATTTCTCATAAATGATATATCTCAAATAAATACATCATCAAATACTTCACATTTATATTTTCAATGTTATTCACTTGCGTCACAGTCACTAAATTATTTATACAGTGAGCTAAAGAATTTGGAATTATAATCCGCTTGATGTTTCTAAAACTAGACTCAAACATCTTTTTACCATAAAATTTTCAGAATTTTTACTTTAGTTAATTTGTACAGTAAATTCTTTCAATTTACCCCTTCTTTGCTGCCTGACAGTTTCGACCTTTCTTCACTAAAAATTATCAATCTTTTTGTACAGAGATCAAATGATGTCCCAATCTATTTATTTTGAAATCAGACTCATAAAGGATTTATCCATATAAATTTCAGACTCTAATGAATTTCTACATTTTTCTATGATTTTTTCAAAGTCAGAACAGGGGAACTCGAACCTACTCTGACCGTGTTCCACAAAATCAGTTATATCTCAGAATATACAGATTCATTTCCATCACCGTTTCTTCTATATAAAACTAAGCTCAATAAAATTTAATTACATATATAATACGACCCTTAACTCTTTATATACCATTTTTAGTGAATTTTCGAAGTTAATCCTCTAATTCTGTCCAATTTGTTTCAATGAAAACATTTTATTTCTCATGTTTCATTACACTAACCTCACTTAATCATCTTTATAACACATAATTAAACAACAATTTTCATGCTAACAATTCAAATATATTATGGAATATAGTCTATAAACTAAAATTCTTGTAGTACTTACAACAAAAAGGCTGAATTTTCTCTCTTTTACCCCTTGCTCTATTCTTTTCCTTTGTCTTCAATTTGATCCTTGCCTCTCTTCTCTTTCTCTTCAATTTCACATAAACACATATAAGCTATAAGCTATAATTCAGTAATTTTCATGCTAAATAACAGTAAAATACATGTATATCATGAGAATTTAACCATTTCTTACCTTAACCCTTGAATTCAAATTTTCTCAATTTAGTCCTTTATCTCTCTAACACCCCAAAAATAACTCTATATGAGATTTGAGGTGTCTACTAACTCTCTTTTATAACTTTCTTTCAGAAATTTCAAAGAAAATAGGAGATTTTGGAGCTTGGAGGGCTTAAAAATGATGGAAGGACCTATTTGGAATAAAATTAAATGTTGGAAATGGAAGAAAAGGGCATAAACGGCTACCTAATGAAAAAAATGATATTTTCATCTTTTTAACCATTTTTTTCTTCTCTCAAATTCTCTAGAATTTTCACTTAAAATATCTCACTTAAGAAAAATAAAAAAATTACACTTTTAGTCCTTGAGCCTTCCAACTTTACACTTTGGCCCAAAACTTTGCCTCCAAAAATATCTTCCACCAAATTACTCTTTTGCCCCTCCTCAATCAGTCTAATTCCCATGATGAATTAAAACTTAATTTGGATAATTTGCTATTTAGTCCCCCATATTTTCTCTCCTTTACTATTTAATCCTTAAATTTTTCTAACCTTCCTTACTTCAACTAAACATTTCTAATTCTCTATTCTATTTTCTCACAATTCCAAAACTGATTCAAACACACGAATGTTACAATACTATAAGAGTTCTGAATGATATGACCTATCCTCCAAAAGATTACTCGTTGTTGAAAGACGAGACTTACAGTTGGTGGACGACGATCTTAGTAGTGGTTCCTGAGAATGAAGTTAATTGGGAATTCTTTCAAGCTGAATTAAAAAGTAAATATGTTAGCAAATGATACCTGGACCTAAAGAAGAAAGAGTTTCTAGAGTTAAGACAGGGAAAGAAGATAGTAGCAAAATATGAACGAGAATTTATACATCTCAGCAAATATGCCCAAGAGATTGTACCAACAGATGAGATTATGTGTGTCCATTTTAAAGACGGATTGAATGATGAGATTAAGATAATGGTGGGTGGTTTCGAGTTGCAACCATTCGTTGTACTAATAGATAAAGCACAGAAAACGGAAGAAATATATAATCATAAAAGACAGAGAGGGAAAAGATTCCGAGAGTTGGGAAAGAAGAATCCTACCAGAACTTTCTCTATGCCGTCACAGAAGAAATTTAGGGAAAATGAAACTCGTGGGGTAGTCTTATCTAGATTTCAGAGTAGAAGAAGGACGGGGCAACCAGAGTTTAGGTTTCAGAATTGGCCTGCTGATAGTGTGGCTAGAGTTCATAACACAATAAAGTCGGTATGTGAGCATCGCAGAAGAATCCATTCGGGTGACTTCTGAAGTGAAAGAGGATCGGAGTGTGAAACCTCCTGTTACTCCGTAGAAAGGTAAATGCTCGGGATAGAGAAGTAGTGTAGGTGGAAATCGAAGATAACAAGGATATTGTAAACATATCTGAGGTTCAAGCACTTGCATGGACATATGCCATCAGAGCTAGAGAAGAGGTTGCTTCTCCCGATGTCGTGACTGGTATATTTTATCTTTTTAATGATATTGTGTGTGCTTTGATTGACCCAGGGTTGACTCATTCATATATTTGTACTACATTAGCCACTAATAAAAATTTGCCTATTGAGTCGACTGAATTTGATGTACAAGTTACAAGCTCATTGGGTCATAGTGTAATAGTTAATCTGGTGTGTAGTAAATGTCCACTGAAAGTCCAAGTCTGTGAATTTCCTGCTAACCTAATGCTTTTACCTTTCACTGAGCTTGATGTGATTTTGGTCTGGACTAGTTATCTGAGCATGATGCAGAAGTTAACTACAAGCGAAGACGGATTGGTTTTCAATGCCCGACTATTAAGTTCATCACAGTGGAGCCCGACAAATTGAACAGTGAAACCAAATTGATCTCAACTATCTCAACATAGAAAATGGTTCATAAGGGCTGTGAAGCAATTTTGGCTTATATACTTGACACACGGGATATAAGGACAGAATTGAAATAGGTACCAGTTATTAATGAGTTTACAGATGTGTTTCCAAAAGAGTTACCAAGCTTACCACCGATCCGAGAAGTGGAGTTCGGCATTACTTTGATACTTGGCACTATACTGATATCGATTTCACCGTACAGAATGACACCGACTGAGTTGAAAGAGTTAAAGGCATGGTTGTAAGAATTCTTAGATAGAGGTTTTAAACGATCGAGTGTATTGCCTTAGGATACACCTATATTGCTTGTGAAAAAGAAAGATGGCTCGATGAGAATGTGTATAGATTACATGCAGCAGAATAAGGTGACAATGAAGAATAAGTACCCGTTACCTCGTATTGACGAGTTATTTGATCAGGTGAAAGGTGCAACCGTATTTTCCAAAATAGATCTTCAGTCAGGTTACTATCGAAGCGGGTGAAAGATTGTGATGTGATGAAAACAACATTCAAGACCAGATATGGGCATTTTGAGTTTTTGGTAATGCTGTTTGGGTTAACTAATGCTCCAACAACATTCATAGATCTGATGAATTGAGTATTCCAGCCTCATTTGGATAGATATGTAGTGGTATTTATCGATGACATACTGATCTATTCCAGAACATTGTTAGAGCATATGCAATATCTAAGAGTTGTTTTGCAAATTTTGCCAGAAAAACGGTTGTATGTGAAGTTCAGCAAATGTGAGTTCTGGCTTCGAGAGATTGGATTTCTGGGTCATGTAGTATCTTTTGAGGGAATATGGGTTGATCTGAGTAAAGTTTCAATCATTCTCAATTGCAAAGTGCCGAAGAATGTTTTTTAGGTATGCAGTTTTCTAGGTTTAGTAGGTTATTACCGTCAGTTTGTGAAATATTTATCTATTATAGCTTTACTAATGACGAAGTTGATGCAGAAGAATGTCCAGTTTGTTTCGTCAGAAAAGTGCCAACAGAGTTTTGATCAGCTAAAGAAATTGTTAACAGAAGCTCCAGTGTTAACACAGCCTGAGTCGAGCAAAAAATTATTGTTTATAACGTTGCGTCTTTGAAAAGTTTGAGTTATTTTTTGATGCAATCTGGGAAAGTGATAGCTTATGCCTCCCGACAGTTAAAGTCGCATGAAAAGAATTATCTGACTCATGATTTGGAGTTAGCTGCCATAGTCTCTGCATTAAAGATTTGGCGTTACTATCTTTATGGTGAGAGATGTCATGTATTTACCGATCATAAGGGTTTATAGTATTTGATGACGCAGAGAGAGTTGAACTTGAGGCAACGCCAATGGTTAGAGCTATTGAAAGATTATGATCTTATGATTGATTATCATCCAGGAAAGACTAATGTTGTTGCAGATACTTTGAGCCAAAAATCGTTGTTTGCATTGAGAGTGATGAATGTCTATCTGTTGTTAGAGGGTGATGGCTCAATTACCGCTGAACTTAGTATGAGGCCATTATGCCTACAGTGAATATGGGAGTTACAAAAAAATGACCCAAAGCTTAGAGCCAAGAAAGAACAGATGCAGAGTGATGCCACTACTGGGTTTACTGATAATGCTGAAGGTTTGTTGTATTTTCGAGGCATAGTGTGTGTTCCCGATGATCCAGATTTGAGATGGGACATTCTGACAGAAGCTCATAGTAGTACGTACTCCATACACCCAAGGAGTGTAACGATGTATAATGATTTGAAGAAAATGTATTGGTGGCCAGGTTTGAAATGGGAGATTTCAGATTTTGTGACTAGATGTCTGGTGTGTCATTAAGTAAAAGCGGAGCATCAGGTACCGTCTGGATTATTACAGCCTATTTCCATTCCTAAGTGGAAGTGAGAACGAGTTACTATGGACTTTGTTACAGGGTTATCGATGACACCAAGGAAGAAAGATTCAATCTGGGTTATAGTTGACAGGTTGACTAAGTCAGCTCACTTCATCCCTATCTGTGTGGATTTTTCACTAGAGAAGTTGGCCGAGTTGTATGTATTTGAGATTGTGCGGCTGCATTAGGGTACTAGTATCTATTATTTCTGATCGAGATCCATATTTTACATCGAGGTTCTTGGGTAAGCTACTTGAAGCTTTAGGAACCAGGTTAAATTTCAGCACTGCATATCATCCGCAGACAGATGGTTAGTCAAAATGGGTGATATAGATTCTAAAAGACATGTTACGATGTTGTATACTAGAGTTCGAGGGTAGCTGGGAGAAATACCTATCGTTGGTACAGTTTGCTTATAATAATAGCTATCAGTCTAGAATTAAAATAACACCGTTTGAAGCATTATACGATAGAAAATGTAGAACACCCTTATATTGGTCAAAGTTAAGTGAGTCGAAACTGGTTAGGACTAACTTGATACATGAGACAGAAGATAAAGTACGGGTAATCCGTGATTGTTTAAAGGGAGCATTTGATCGGCTGAAGTTGTATGCAGATCTTAAGAGGAAAGATATAGGGTTTGTAGTTAGAGATAGAGTTTTCTTGAGAGTTTCACCTTGGAAGAAGGTGTTACAATTCGGTAGAAAAGGAAAGTTGAGTTCGCGGTTTATTGGGCCGTATGAGATCATCGAGCGGGTTAGCCCGGTAGCCTATATGCTAGATTTACCTCCAAAACTTGAAAAGATTCATAACGTATTCCATGTTTATATTTTGAGATGGTACAGCTCAGATCCTTATCATGTGATTACACCCTGTGAGGTTGAGATATAGTCGGATTTGTCGTACTTAGAGGAACCAGTTAAAATTTTGGCTCTTGAGGTAAAAAAGCTGCAAAATAAAAAAGTACCACTGGTAAAGGTCTTGTGGAATCGTCATGGGTTGGAAGAAGCAACTTCGGAAGCAGAGGCATCAATTAGATCACAGTATCCCAACCTGTTTGTCGGTAAGAAATTTCGGGACGAAATTTCCCTGAGGGGGGAGAGTTGTAACAACTTGGTTTTTAATGGTGATGGAAACAGTGGTTTCGGGACCACAACTCCGACAAGTCAAGTCGTAAATTTATTTATTGTTATATTTATGATGTCATTAGCATCGTATTAAAAATTGGTTATGAAATTTTAATGTTTAGATAGTGAATTGAGTAAAAAGGATTAAATCATAAAAGGTGCAAAAGTTGAATTAGTTAATTAGAAGGACCAAGTGAGCAAATTAACCTAAGCTAGTTTAGTGGGTGGATTAACATGAGTTATATTGATTATAAATAGGATTAATTAAGGCTAAAAAGGGTTAATTAAAGCTTAATGCTGAAATTCTTAAAATTTACAAACTTTCCATTAGTATATATATTAAAATTAAAGAAATTTTAGATGAAAATTCATCATTTTCACTTTATCTCCTTCCTTCATACGGCTAAGAGAGAAAATAAATTACGGTTCAAACTTTGAGCTTTGATTTGGGTAAGTAAACCTTGATCCTTTTTAGTAATTTTTATGTTTTTGAGTCCATATTAGCTTAATCTAGCTAACTTAGGGGTTAATTTTTAAATTTATCAAATGTTATAAACTTTACCTTAGTTGAATAAGCTTCTTCCTGGAAGCTTTTGATGGATTTGTATGCTTGATGATTGGGTTACAACTTTTTGTAAAGTGATTTATTATGAAATTAGGATTTAAGGACTAAAATATAGAAATGATGAAATTGTGTGTACTTGATGTGAAATGATTGAATTGTAGGGACTTGAATGAAGGCTATGAACATTCTGCTGGTATAAGTTAGAAAGAAAATGGTTATTTTGCATGTTTTGTGCTTGAGTATTAAATTGAATAAAAGTGAAATGATAGGGGTAATTTTATAAATTTCCCCAAAAGGATCAAATTGTATTAAATGATTTATTTACATGATTTAATGAGGAATTTGGATAATTTATTGTATTACAATTGTGCCACGGATCGAGGAAAGGGAAAATTAGCAGAATAGTCATTGAAGCTTATCCGTAACTGTAATTAAGTTCGGTAAGTTTGTAATGTTAAATCCTCATAAAAATTGTACATTGCTATATTTTCTATAACTGTTGCAAATGTGTTATGATGGTTTAGAATTGAGAAAGATGAAAGTAAAGAAAGGAAGAAATAATAACCTTTTAGCCGATTATTGAAATCAATCCGATGATTAGGGTACCGTATATGTTGCGAGTCCTCGACAACTCATGTGAGCAGCATCGTGAGTCGAGAAAAGAGAAATAAATCCAAATGGATTATAGGCCCTACGATGGCTGGGATTTATGCATAAATGCATATTCTCGACAACTCGTGTGAGCAGCATCGTTAGGGAACAATTATATGCATAGACACCATATCGATGGCTGGGTGATAGCATTAGAAATGACACTTATTTTCTCCTTAAAATTTGTTTATTAATTGTTCCTTTTGTATCATATTTAGTATGAATGTTAAACATTTCATATTTAGTGTTTGCATTTTCTAACTTAGTGTTGTATAGCTTTTTCATTTTAGCCTCTTTTATGCTACTAATATCGTCGTATGCAGCACAAGTTTTGCGTCTGAAATTGTCAGCACAGAGATCCACCTTGGAAGATTAGTGATGGAAAGTGTTCAAATATGCAGCTACAAATTTAACCTGGAATAGCAACCGAAGATGTCACTGCAAAGATACCTTCACCTCGTACAAGTGAATTCACGCTACAAACATACCTAGAAGCACTAACGCAGGAGAATGCTAAGTTGTCGCCGCAAGTTAAGATCATAGATTATGCCCAAAGATATAGCGACAACCTGCAGATGCCTAATGAACACACTAGATCTGCGTGAGTGAACAGTTGGAAATAACCAACTTGTACAATTGCCAAAATGGTTAGATTTGAGAAGGGAGGAGAGCTACAAATTTCGAGAACTTATAAATAAAAGGGAAAGGAAGAAGATTGATATCAAGTTGTGAAGATTTCAAATCTAAATTTCTCTTATCCAAGGCTGCCATGGAAGCTTGATCCAGAGGACGGTGATCTGATCCAGCAAGGGCGCAACATCTTTTGACGAGAATAGCTTGATGTGATGCTAGAGGAGCGGTTAAGGAAGAATCCTAGTAGCCTAGGAATAGTATGCTTTGATTTGTTTGTTAACCCCTCTTTTGATGCTGATGATTTTCAATTGACAATTAATTGTACGTGGAAGTGTCTTTTAATGTTAGATTACTTGATTCTTACTCAATTCTTCTCATTTGTTTATCTTTAGATTTAATTGCTTGACCACGAAAGTGCAAATACAGTCACTGACACTGGAAGGTGCAGTGACAAGTTAAATTAACAAGCAAGATAGCAGAAGTTGCTTGAGACTACAAGGAATTTTGGTCACTTGTTCTTAAGTGCAAAGCATTACCAGCATTGGAAGGAGTGGTAGTTGTAAGCGCTTGAGTCTTTGATAAATAGAGAGTTGATAATAGTAAGATTTCAATGGAGCATAATTACGGTGACAAATTCATCTATAAGAAACCTTGTAGTCACATTTAGCATTGCCACTTATGAAGTCAGTGATCCTCTCCACTTCTTTACACTTGATCCATTTATTTTAAGTTTTTGAATTTACTTTACAACATCTCAACAATCCATTCATTTTCTATACTTTGCTCTGAAATTTAACATTCTAATTGAGCTGACAGATTTATTTCTTAGCTTGCATAACTTTAACTTAGTTACGTTTACATAACTCATGGCAGATCTTTTCATTTCAACTCAGAATGCTTTGATAGATTAAACAATAAACAGTCACCTTTGTGGGATCGATATCTGATAGATTCATTTCTATCTACTATTCTTGCATCGACAGTGTACGCTTACACATTATTTGTTGTGACGTTCATAGTACGATCACTAGGGTACTACATATGTTGCGAGTCCTCGACAGCTCGTGTGAGCTGCATCGTGTATTGGTAGTAGAGATGATATAGACAAGAAGTTGAAATGGTAGTTATGGCTTCTAGAAGCAAAGTCATATTCTGTTCGGTTGAGTTATAAGTTTTTCGGTGCATACAATTGGTAACTCGTTTAAACTCTTTGAACATACTAAGCTATGAAAGCTTACCTATGAAATTGTTGTTGTTTTGTAGATTTTATTTTGTTACTTGAAGATCGAATAATCTCGAAGAAATCACACTATCTCTGGAGCTCGTTCGGTAGTATTTACATCACCTGGTTATATGGTATGTTCTAGGATGATGTTACCTTTTAAAATACTTGATTTTGGGATTGTTAGATTCTTTGTTGAACTTTAGCTTGTTTGCTTACTTGATGTTGTAATTAGGCAAATATGCTTTGAAATGAATTGACATGTGAATTTATGAACCCTTGTGTTGATCAATTGTATTTTGTGGTTATGTGATAAAACAAGTGTTGTCATGTTTATATTTTGCAAGATGTGAGCTTAAATAAGAGTATTGTGTTGAATAATGGCTGGTAAACTTGGATACTTTGTGTGAACATTTGATTTCTGCATACTTGTTTCGATAGCACTCTTACTTGTATCGGTAGTAGTATAAGGTAAGAGAGAGGTCAGTTACTGACCTATGTTGTATCGATAGTAGAATATGAAGTATTAGTAGTTCTGCTTATAGTAGTACCGATAGTTTGAGTACTTGTATCGGTAGAAGTTACAGGGTAAAACTTCTTAGCTCTCTAGAGTTTTTAGTATCGGTAGAAATATGCATTATTTTAGTAGAAGTCACCCTTGTATCTAGAACCATCACAATTACCGATAGGAAACTGCAATTATTTCTGAATTGTTTGCTGACTTGACTTCTACCGATACTTGTCCAACAGGTACTGGTAGAAGTCTCCCTAAATTGTGAAAATGACATTTTTACCCTAAATGAATTGTATTGTTATTTAATTTGATAATTTATTTTGTGTATGATGTATTAATGTATTTAAACATATTAAAATGAAGTAATATTGAGAATTAGTCGATGTTAAATGATCGGAAAGATCCCAGGACCCTAACCGATTATGGGTGTTACAACAAAAACTCGTAAGCTACCTGTAGATGCTACGTGGAGAAACAAGGTGAGAGAAGGAGAAATAAAGTGGTGAGCAGGTAAGGGTTACAAAGGGGGAAAATAAGGAACAATACGATGTGCCAAACTATTTTCGTGCCTGAAACCCTTGTGATTCTTCTTTTTCTTCAATTTCATACTTGTCCTAAGCTTTAGAACATTACAAGTCAAAAAACCCTATGTGTTCTAGTTAGACTTATTCCTAAATTGACATCATATCAAGTAATTTTATATACGATTGTTTGTATTCTGCTATGATAATCAAGTTACCTGTATAATTTATTAATGGATTCATATGTTTGAAAACCTTATTGTCTGTGTGCTTTGTAATGTACTGAACATGTACTTAGTTATATACTTCAAAACCAATATTTGTACTAAACTTGCTCAAGGGTCGTCTTTTATTTTTCTATTTTGCTTTGCTTAAGGACAAGCAACGACTTAAGTGTGTGAGAGTTTTATCTATCGTAATTCAGTTTAGCATATTAAAGTAGTTTTTACACTTAAGGAGCTTGAATACAGGCATTTTTAGTATGTTTTAGTTAAGTTTCGTTTTAGTTTATTTTAAATTCAATAAAAAGTGAGGGGTCGAATAAGTCCTAAAGTTCAACTAACGTACTTAGTAAGGGTGCAATAAACCATGCAAGGGCATAAGAACTCAATACTAGTTGCTATGTTGCAACAAGGGGAGTTTGAAGTTACAAATTGGGAGTAGAATGCCAGAGGGATTACAATGCTTTGGGTGTCGCGACACAGCCATAGGATGTTGTGACACACCCTTGAAGCCATCCCTGAACTACACATGCTGCCCTTGATGTCACGACATCTACCTTGTACGGGAGATACTTACGAGCTAAGGGCATTTTTGTCCATAAAATCAAAAGTTGAACACGAAGGCATCAGCTAACCTGAGGTTAATGTCGACGGCAACCCTAAATCTATAAATAGGCTCCTCAACACTTGTTAAAGGATAAATTTTGATAATTCAATTTTATTTGTACTTTTCAATTTTCAATTTTCCCTTTTTCTTAGGTTTTAAATTTCTTTTTAGTGTGTTATTTTCTATTCTTTGGAGAATCGGTTTGTAAGTGCCATCAAACATTTGAGGATTTGAGCACATCATATATCGAATATAACCAGGATTCTCTAAACCTATTCTTGATTTATCTTTCATGCAAATCTTTATTGTCAAGTTTATAATGTTTATTGATTCAATCAGGAACTAATCCTTTTATGGGGGATTAGCAAATGGAGGTATGATTAATTAATTATCATGTAGGGTTTTCCTTGTGGATTAGCTGTTTGAGAGAGGAAGAACTTAAACCCTAGGCTTGATGACCCTAGGAAGTCATTTAGGTAGGAAATTACCCAAAATTGATATGGCCTATCTAAGAAAACTTAAGCCTTGAACTGGTGTGGATTGTGAGGTCAAGAGATAAGTAATTCTTGTCGACTCGCTAGTCCAGTTGAAGATCAAGAGATCCTACTAAGGTAACAACTAGTTGATTGATTAGAAACCTGAAGTGATAGTTTGTTATGATTACCAAAGCAAACTAATCACCTATGCGTACATTTGATCTAGTTTAGAAATTAGTTTTCTGAAGACTTCTCTTTATTTATGTTTTTATATTCTTATTTATAAAACCCAAAAGTTTCTACTTATGTTTTTTTGTTATATAATTTATTTAAAGTATTAATTAGATCTATTTGTGTTTAGGTTAGAATTGATTTAGTAATCGCTTCCCTTGGGTACGATCTTCGGAATACTTTCCTATTCCGTTGTAATAACTATATTACATCCTAACTCGTATATTTGTGGACACCGTTTTATTTCATATCTTTTGTGCAGTTCTCTTACTCGTTAGTACATTCGAAGGTGGTCAGTGGTAATAAATTTTTGAAACAATTGTTATAAATAGTATATTTCTTTTAGAGAATCACACTACCTGATATTAGTATTTTCAAACTTGCATTTTTGGAATATATTAGAAAACATAAGAACAAAAAAATGTAAACATACGAGTTTGTGATAAAATTTTAAAACCTATTTGAAATAAAAAATATCACAATTACAAGTTAGTGAATAAGTATCATCTTTAATGATAAACCTTATATATAATTAAGAAAACAAGAGACTAAAATGTGTTGAAAATATATAACTAATAATATATAGATCAACATTAACCATGAGATAGTTGAAAATTAAATAAAATTAAATGGAACACTTTATATATTTGAAAGGTTAAAGGCATTCTTTTAGAATATATATATATATATTTCAAATTAATGGTCTAGCTTCCATAAAATTTGAAGTGTGAAAGGTTACAATATATAGTCTTGTGAATATTTACAGATAAAGTGAACAACTATATATTAGGATACAATATGGAGTTTGGCATAAATTAGGGAATTAGAGCTTAATTTGAGTGTTCCCATGGAGCTTTACATAGAGATGGCTTATGGGTTGTGTTGATTAATTAGAGATCGAGAAGTGAAGTGAGGCTAAATGATAAAATTGATGATTTAATTTCTTTTAAGCATAACTAAATGGCTAGCATGGAAATTGAAAATTCACTATTGTTGCTCAATTGATATTTTTATTAATTGATTAATTTCATGTTTAATGTTTTAGAATGTCATAGAAAATCATCTTTATTGATTGTCGTAACAATTGGTTGCTATAGTAGTTCAATACACTTTCACCTGTATGTTATTTTATTTTAAAAAATTCAATTGCTCAATCTCCTTTGAGTTCGATCTTTGAAACACAAATCAATGCAATCATTAAAGCTACATCAATCACACTTGTAGAAAAACCACACTACACTCCATAAATACTTTTTTTTCCATATTTCGGTGCTCGCACGCCAATGATCAAAATGTTATATAATCGATTCTTTTCCATGCCAACTCCTATTTCCATCAACGATCGCACATTGCATTTTGTCTCCATTAGTTTCAGCATCAAATCGTAAAATTAGTCATATATTTTAAATTTGTAAGGATGTGTTTTACAGTATGTCCATATTAGAACTCAAATTTTTTGTTAATAAGCAGAGTGAAGTTTCTATTAAAATAAAGGAAATTTGCATTCCTCTTGAAGTGTCGAACTTCCATATTATAGTACCATTAAAGTAAACCATAAGTGTTTTCTTTGATCATTTTTGTAAATGTTTCATTGATATTTCTAAGAGGAATCGATGATTTATGATGGACTGACCGCCTTAGAGAAAGTCTTAAAGCATCTATTTATTAAATGGAATACCTACATATAGATGGGGTAATATTTAAGAAAGAACCATCACTTTCAATTTTTAATACCATATCAATTAAATCTCCAATTACTTTTTTTTTATTGAATTCGTAGCTTACATATGGTTTTATTTTTGCTGCAAGAAAATTTCGTAAACTTTAGATGTATTTGTAGAATTCAAGGGGAAAATGTGTCATCATCCTTGACTATTTCCTTTTCCTTCCCGTCTTTGCATTCTCCTTTCTCTTGTCTCTAAGCCTTTGAATCAATTCCGCTAACATTGTTTTAGCCTTAGGGGATTCCATAGCTTTCTCCGCAATACCAGGTTGTATCGGGTCTACGAACTCTTTCACAGGGTGAAAGAGCATTTCAGATAATATTTTTTCTTCTTGTTTGGGGGATAGTTCTACACCACTTTGTGATAATCCCTTGGCCACACCAATTAGGAAACCATCTTCTATCTCGTCACCAATCTTTTTTTCTTGCTCTGGAGTAAGTTTTATTTGTGCAGCATCCCCTGCAGATATTGAGAGCAGCAAGGCAAATGAGAATACAACGAAAGAAATGTTCACCATATTTTTTTTTTTTTTAAAAAGTTAAGATAAAAAAACTTTCAAATTTTCTCTTATTATGCTCAAGGGTGGAAACTGGATGAAATTTACATAGATGTGACACGGTATTTGTAGCAACTTTAGCGGATCTTTGACTGGTCTGCTGCAAAATTGCCCTACACGAGTAGGATAGAGATAAACTCTCGCAACATTATTCAAATGACGTATTTTTCTCAAAAAAAATGGGGAATTTTTATTTATTATCTTCAAGGGTGAAGTCTGAAAACTTTTTTGAGACAGGAATTAAAATTTCAATTTTAATAGTCTTTCTCTTTATAATTTGTAAATATTAAATTAAAATTTTATAATTTTAGGGGTTAAAGTACAATTTTACTTTTATTAATTTAAAATATTAAAATAATTTAACAAACTTAAACAATAATTTTCCATTTTAAGGAGTCCAGACTTTACCAACCCCTTTTGTCGTCCATCCAAATTACCTTGCAAGGAGAGGATTTATTTCTTTTCTTGACAAGTCAACATGCCTTATTCTTACAAACACGATCGCCTTTTTGCTCCTTTGTCCCCTCAACATACCTTTCTCTTCACCCATACCTTGTGTGATGTTCATTGAACCTAGACAAGTTACATTTTCTTTTGTTTAGCCACCTTCCACCACCTTTGCATTACTTTCCCCCACTCCTCCATCACTCCTTTGTGTTGAACCACCATCATCACACCACCGAACCTCCTCTTTCCAACAGCACCTATAACGCCCCAAAATTTTTATTTTTGGGATGTGATTGTTTGCTGAGTAATTCAATATGGTATGAGTGTTAACTGTCTTGAAATTATGCTTTGGGTCCCAAGTTCGATTCCTAAGTTTCTTATTTTCTCCTATTAAAAGAGAACTTAGCTTAAGCTTATGTTGATGACTATTTGAGGAAATTTGTTAATTGATTGTTGGTTGTGAATTTGTGAGATTTGTATTGTTGAAGCGTCAAAGTCAATAGGACCTTCAACGAGCAGAGACAAGGGCAAAAAAAAGCTTATTTGAGCTTTCGGCTTTTTGGTAAAAGTATATTTTTGGTGAGTGTTTTGGAATCACTGCTCGTAGATGATTCATTGTGTATTTACGAATTTAGAGGTAGCTTGAACCCCCACTCTAAATTTTGAATGTAAGTGTTCTCGTACCTATGATTTTTTTTATGTATGTGTGCTTGTGCAATTGTGAAAATATGAACATATATGAGATGTTATGACATGTGTTTTAAGCTTGTGATGATTGTTGTGAAAGTGGATATATGGTATGTTATTCTTGCCATGTGACAGAATATATTATGCTAATGAAGTGAATGTGCAGTGATGATGTGCAGAAATTCGGTAAGTAATGTGTGATAATATTGTGAATATTTTGGACTTGTGACCCTATGAGACCGTTGGATATAGTTGGCATGTCATAGGATTGTGAGTACTCACTTTTGTCTTCTGATTTTGAGGCGTTGAGGCCCTATGAAAATGTTGGAGAGATAAAGGAATACAAGCTAAGATCCATTCAATAGGATATGTGTGTGTTTGGTGTGTTTGGAGAGTATTAGCTATACGCTTCACTTATGGGACATGTTCGATTCTATGAATTATATTTGGTGTGTTTGGAGATCTGCGTATCCGATGTGTGGTGATAGATTCCACTTTATGTTTTATAACCTCAAGAGCGAAACTATCATTAAAGGTGATTAATATGTGTTTTGTTATATGCTTAAGTATTCATTTGATTAATGCGATTAATGTGTAAAAAATGCATGAAAGATGATTAAACATGTAAAATATGATATTAAATATAGAGATGTTTTGAAAATGTTTTATGTTTGTTTTGTTGATGCATAATGACTTGTTTGCGTAGTGGTTGTTTTGAGCATTCACTGATCTTGTTAAGCTCATCCACTCCTTTTTAACCATTGTAGATCAATAGTACCAGTGTGAGCAGTGTGGTCTACAAGAGGTGATCCAAGTCGAAAAACTTTAGTAGCTAATTATAGGTGTTAATTTGTTCTTTATGTTTTGGGAATAAAAGGCAATATAGTAGAGATTTGCATGTGTTTTTCCATATTGTTATGATTGATCTCTTAGCTTATTTGCTCTTAGGAATTATGGGATATTGTTCATGATATTTCGCATGCTTAGAAGGGCATGTTTTTGTTGGTTAGACTGTTATTGTGGTTGTTTTGATGGTTCTTTGTTAAGGTAGTTGTTGCATGATGAATAGTTAAAAGTTTGAATGGATTACATGCCTTAAAACTGTTGTATTATTATAGTCTGGAATAGAGGTATCGATATTCGAGTTTTAAAAATGATAACTCTACTATTTTCAAAGTGCAAGAAGATAGTTTTGTGAGTCAGTATTGATATTTTATCACGAATATCGATACTCAAGCTGAAATTATCGATACTTTTTCAGTGGTACCAATATTTTCTTAAAGTTGAATTTTAAAAACGAGAAATAATAACTCAATTTGGTAACCATTTTCCAAGCAATTTCGATACTACTTGAAAGAATTATCGATCCACCTTACCAGTATCGATACCTATGTAACAGTTTTGAGAAAATTTTTAAGTGGTCTTAATGCATTTTTTGCTTAATTTATTATTATTCAATGTATGTTTAGCATGTTTTAACCTCCTTAGAGTATGTATAACTTGCAATTCGTTTGAATGCTATGTATGACTTGCAATTCGTTTGAATGCTTTAAAATAAAAAAGATCCATGTATATTAATATGACGATTTGTGATGAAAACGATGTGAGACAGTAGTGTAGTGTCCTAGTATTTGGGCTCAATGATCGGGCCAAGTATAGGGTGTTACAATTCAGATGGCCCCTTATGAAGCTCTTTATGGAAGCAAGTGTAGGACACCTCTATGTTGGATGCATTTGAGGGAGAAAAAATCATTAGGATCGGATTTAGTACAAGAGATTGAGAATAATATGAAGATTATCCGTGATCATTTGAGAGCAGCATCAGATCGACAGAAGTCATATTCTGACTTGAAGAGGAAGGATATATAACTCAGTGTTGATGATGAAGTCTTCCTTAAGGTCTCACCTTGGAAGAAAGTGATAAGGTTTGGTCATAAGGAAAAGTTGAGTTTGTGGTTCATTGGACCCTATCACATCATTAAAAGAGTTGGACCGATGGCATATTAGCCAGAATCACCTCTAGAGTTAGATCGTATTTATGAAATTTTCCACGTGTCCATGTTGAGATGATACCGATTTGACCCTTCCCATATAGTTCTGGTTGAGGAGAATGAGTTTCGTCCAGGTTTGTCCTTTTATGAGGAACCGGTACATATTCTTGATCGCGAGGTCAAAGTTTTGCGGAGGAAACAGATTCCACTCGTGATTAATAAGCTTGTCATCCACCGTATTGCTTCCATGAATAGGAGGATTCCTTTCCTTCATTAGGAGTCAAACTTACCATAAGTTAAGGTAACATGATCTATTTTTCACTCCATGTCTCCTTCTCTAGCCATTTCATCAACCATTGTCATAGGAGAGGTTCATTGAAACTAGACTAGGTTCACAAACCTTCCCTCTCACTCCCCCACCTCTCATTGTTATCCCCTCCTCCTTCTCTCCCACTTTTCTCTTTTTCCTCTCCCATTCTCACCCATTTTCTCGCTTTTTCTAAACCACCACCCTTTTTTCATTTCATCTTGCTTCTGTCCTCCACCGTACCTTCTCCTCCTACTTTTTCTTTTCCCATCGTTGTCGATCGTTGCTTGGACCTCCACCATAGATTTTCTTCTCTTCCTTTTCTCTTCTTTTCATCACCCGATTTCAGTTTTGTATTGTCAAACCTTCATCATATTTTTACTTAACCCTTCCTCGAATCACCGTCATCACAGCCAGTGGTTAGATTTTTCCTCTTTTTCTCCTCATTTGTTTACCATTCTTTTTATTATGGTTGATCTTATACCCTCTTTACTTTAATAATTCTTTTAGATCACCTAACTTTCCTATCTCGTATATAAATTGATCCGCTGACTAATCCGAATTAATCAAGTCGTGTGAGTGTGAGTTATACGATCATCAACTTCTCCTATTAGTATTTTCCTCTCTTGGTTGTATATTGGCCATGGAGTTATTTTATTTCACATGTTAACAATAGGAGAGATCCTTAACTTTTGATCGGAGATCATTGATTTGAGTGTGTAAATTGAGGGGTAAGTATTATAGTGAGATTTTAAGTGACCAATTTACTAGTAATAAGATACATTCGACGAATCCTAACAAATATACGTTATTTGTGTGTTAGATACGTCTTTCAAGTTTAGACCCAAGCAAAATCACTAGGGGATTGTGGCATATTAGGTCTACGAAAAAGGTGTGGGTTAAATCTATTAGTCGTATGTGATGTGTTCCTTTTTGTTAAATTAATAATTTTATTATAATTAATTGTGAATACACTAAATATTCAAAAAGGAGTTGAGAAACTCATCAAGGAGAACCCAAGTAAGTGACTCTAACCAAGTGATTCTATAAAACGCATGATTTATGATGTGATTATAACCATGACAAAGATGTATGTGTAGATCTCATCCTCATGATATGTGATACATGGCTTATGTGATACGTTTGATTATTTAAACAGTGATATCTATATATGTGTATGTGCATATTGAAATCTATGTTTTAATGTTAAAAACATGTTAAAGTGATTAAAAGCGATTATTAAGTGATATGTGATCATGTGAGCATGTTCACAAGTCGAAGTGTAAAAAGTGATTCGTATGTGTTAAAAAGCAAAACTGTCATATCACATGCATAGCGTAGATTTCGTAAAAGTTAGAAGTATGTGGCAATTTATTTGTAAATTAGTGATGGCTTGTCCACAAAGTGTTACAATGGTAGTATATCTGTATATGTGGTGGCTTGTCCACAAAGTATTATCAATGGCAATTTATCTTCAAATCAGTGGCGGCTTGTCCACAAATGGGTTTTGGATGAACGAGTTCTAGAGAACTCGATATTGGTGTGTAGCGGAGATGGGTAAAATTTTTTATAAAATGTGCAACATTTTAGAGCATGCATTGATATGTTCATGCATAAGTATTAGTATTTAAACTTATGATTATTATGATGATTGATATTTTGATAATGTACGTGATTCTATTTGTGTTGATCTCACACTAGACTCTTTAATGCTCACTCTCGTGGTTAGGACTTGGATTGAATCGTCGGTAATTCTCTCGAAAATGGTTTTTAAAATAAATATAAACTTTTATTTATGGTTTGGATTTTTAAGGACTTTATTGCTATTTGGGACTTTTTACGTTAAATTACAATACTGTGGTACGATATTTTAAACTTTGGACATTTGAACATTATGCATTGATTATATTTATGGATTGAATAAATTGGACTTTGTCCTCATAAAACTATTTTCGCAAACTCAATTAATCGAATTGAATTTAAAAATCACTAAGTTGTTTGCCAAATAATGACGAAGCATTTCTGTCGAAGTTTTCAAAATTAACCTAATCTTTTTTTAAAGAAATAGTAGCACATGTTTTCAAAAATGAACGAACGTGCTTCAACTTAGGTTTTTATCATATCTATGGCCCATATAATTGCTTAACGTCTAGGCCCAATTTGAGGGGTTACATAATGGCACTACTCCTCAAATTTTCTTCTTATTTCCTCATTTTGGTGGGATCAACATTTAAAAGTTTCAGTTTCAACACTGATTTTCATTGTTAATTCATTTTTCTCTATGTCAATGGTGGATCTAGATGTGGCTTGAAAAGGTCTCCCAACGAGATAAGTATCTCTTGATCCTCTTAAAAATCTAAAACTACAAAATATATCGAGATGATAAAACTACGTACCTTAACTAACACATCTTCCAACACTCCCTTAGGTTGGACTATAGATCTTTCAGCTAGCTTTTGTGTGATTTGAGTGTTTTTAAGGTCCCTTACCTCGAGATTTTCATAAATAGACAAGGGCATTAAATTTATATTAGCTCCTAGATCACATATAGCTTTCTTAAAATGGATGCTCTTTATCTCTATTGGAATTGTAAAACTTCCTGGGTCTTTCGGCTTTTAAGGTACTTTTTTGGAAATAATAACATTACAAGACGCATTAATCTTCACTTGCTTTCCTACCTTTATCTTCTTATGCCTAGACATAAATTCTTTTAAAAATTTGGCATATTTTGGGGCTTTCTCAATTAGTTCAATTAAAGGTAAGTTGACGTTTAATGTCTTGAACAAGTTTAGAAAACTTACGAATTCACCCTCATCCCATTTTTGTTTCTCTTCTACTTTGGAAGGGAACAGTACTTGTGTGTTAGTGGCTTTGTTCTTTACCTTTTCTCCTTGTTCCACTACTGGTTCGATGATTTTCTCAGGTTTTGGTTCATGTTCGACTTCTTGGGGATTCTTTGGAAGATCGTTGGAATTCTCCCTTGCTTCCTCTTGTGTTTGGATTTACGGGCTACTTAAGATTTTGCCTGATCGGAGCATAATATATTTTACCTACTCTTTCTATCTTTTCGAGGATTATTTTCAATGTTGCTTGGTATGGTAGTGCCTATTTGTCTTTTAATATCTCCTATCATACTCATTAATTGGCTCATTTGATCTTTCAATTTAGTCAATGTGCTTGTCAAATTGGTGCACTTGGACTGTACCTGCTTTACATCTATTCTCGTTAACTGCATCTCCCCTTTGATACGATCTAAACATTGACCACATGTAATACGATAATTTGGGTCGGCCCTTTCTTAAGGTTTCTAAAAATAAGGAGATTGGTAATTAGTATTCTTAACTTGATTTGCGTTGTTACTTCCTCCTTGATTTCCTCCCCATATTAAGTTTGGTGATCTCTCTAACCGAGATTATAGGTGTTTGAATAAGGGTTTCCAACCTTATTCCCAATGTAATTTACATCCTCAGTCTATTATTAATATAATGGAAGAGTGGTTTCTCTTCTCCATAGATAGACGATGCACTATTTACGGATTCAATACGGTTTAGTCTGTTCACTAACTATTGGCATTTATCATCTTCATGGACAACCTTTATCGTAGTTGGTTTCTGGCCATATGTAAGTCATTCGGTAGGCCACTAACTAGTTCATCGCCAGGTTCTTTATCAACTCGTATGCATCCTCATATGTTCTGTCCATAAGAGCTCCTCCTGTCGCTCCATCTAATTTGGATCTCGCATGCGTATCCAACCCATTGCAGAACATCTGCAATCGCAACCACTCAGGTAAATCTTGGTGTAGGAATTTTTTAATTTATGTCTTGAAAAGTTCCTAAGCCTCGTGAAAACTTTCCCCTTCTAATTTTCTGAATGTCGTGATCTCTCTTCTCAGTTGAACTGTTTTTCTAATAGGGAAGAATTTTTGTAGGAATTTTCCTACCAACTCATCCCATGTCGTGATGGATCCTTGTGCCTATGAGTCTAAACAAGAAAAGGCATTGTCAATCAAAGAAAAAGGGAATAATCGAATATCAATAGTGTTATCAATGACCCCATTATTTTTGAAACTGTCATAGATTTGGAGAAATTGTTTTATATGTTGATTCAAATCCTCTATCATTGTGCCCTAAATTGCATATTATTCTGGATCATCTGAATCATTGTCGGTTTAATCTCGAATTTTTTAGCGGTGATAGCTAGCCTAGTTATACTTCCTTGAACAATATCCAGATTCGGTAATGTGTATTACGTGCCATCGGTAGATTTGTGGGTAATTACGGTGGCGGTTGATCTTCTAAGTTATTGTTGTTAGTTTCATCGAATAATGCATTTTCTCGTGGTAGGTTTCCTACAGTTGATGGTTGATTCTGCATCTGCTACTACTATTTTTGCTATAGACAAATTTTGCATATCAGTTTGTTGGGATCTGTGACTGGCTTTATAGGCGTCCCCCTACTACGAGTCATACACTAACCCAAAAAGACAAAGTTAGCAAAATTTAAAAACAAAATTAAAATCGTATCTATAACCTTATAATTTCCTAATTATTCTTAGTTTAATACACAAATTAAAATCGACTAGTGACGTCGCCTCCTTGACAACGACAACAATAACTTGACCGCCTCCGAACGTACTAATGTTCAGAGAGCGAATACTGCTAACAAAATATAAGGATTTGAGTCGCTGTCCGCAAGTATATGGGTCAGGTTGCAATATATTTTTTGTTTACAATGGAACACTTGGTAAGTATTCTAAGGATCGTACCCAAGGGAGGCTAGGACTAGGCTAATTCTAACCTACGCACAACAAGGTCTAATTAGTAGTTTAATTAGGTTATATTATGAGATTATAAAGAATTAAGGATTTTTGAGGTTTTATCATAATAGTAAAAAATAATACTTAAAACAAGAAAGCAAATATTATTGGGAATTTCAAAAAGTAAAGGTAATCAAATCTGATAATGGGTGATTAGCTCACTTTGGTAATCTTTATCAATTGTCGCTTCAGGTTTCATGTCAATCAACTAGTCAATACCCTAACAAGATCTTCCGATACGTCTACTAGAATAATGAGTCAGCAAAGATTACTTATCTTCCAACCTCACAATCTAGATCGACTCGGTGTTAAGGTGTTCACGAATGGGCCATACCAATTTTGGGTTAATTCTCACATTGATAACTTCCTAGGGTCATCAAGCCTAGGGTTTGTTTTATGTTTTTCCATTCCCAAACAGTTGATCCATTGAGTAACCCTACAAAATAGTTAATTCATCATACCTCCACTCGTTAATCTCGATAGAGGGATTAGTTCCTCATGGTTTTCTTAAAGAATATAAACTCGATAGAAAGCATAAACATAATGAATGGATCAAAGATATAAAATTTAGGAAAAAACTTTATTTCTATTAGAAACGAGAACAAATCCATAATGTCTGATCACATTCACAAATTGTATCTCCTGAAATAAAATAAAGACAAAATGTAAATAAACTAAAACCTAAGAAAAAGAGAAAAACTAAACTAAACTAAACTAAAGAGAGAAATTCTAAGCTATGCAATTGGTGTGTAAAACAGGTGCTAAAGGAGCCTATTTATAGATTTTAGGTGGTTGTCATGCTTAACCTTGGGTCAGCTAATGCTCCCAAGCTTAAAGTTTAATTGTCTAGATCAAAACGCCCTTAGCTCGTATTAATTTCTTGTCCAGAGTTAATCTCACAACACCCCAGGTCCTGTGTCGTGACGTCGAAGTCAGTATGCTCCGGTTTGGGATGTCTTCAGGGGTATGTCGCGACACCCTTAGTTTGTGTCGTAACATTGAAGGTAGTCTTGGATTTCTCCATTCTGCTTCCTATGTTGTGACATCAAATCCTCTTTGTTGAAACATAGTGATCAGTATTGATGTAGCACACCTTCTAATGGTCTCATGCACACTTACAAAGTGCGTTAACTCACCCTTAGGCCTCATTTGACCCCTTTGCACATTTTATTAAATGTAATGAAACTGACCAAAACATGCTTAAATCCTAATGATAATGCTTAATTGCAAGCTCCTAAAATGCGAAAACTAGTTTAATCTGCTACACCAAATTACAATAGATCATGACGGTGTAAGAGACCATGTAGGGGCATAAGAACTCAATACTGGTCGTTGAGTTACAGTAAGGGGAGTTTGAAGTCACAACATCGGGAGAAGAATGCCAGAGAGACTACACTGCCTTTGATGTCACGGCATAGCCATAGGATGTCGCGACACACCTATGAAGCCATCCCTGAACTATACATACTACCCTCGATGTCGCGATACAAGCACTAAGGTGTCGCGACATTGGCCTTGTACAGGAGATACTTACGAGCAAAGGAAATTTTGGTCTGCACAATAAATGTTAAACACGAGGGCATCAACTAACCTAGGGTTGAGGATGACGACAACCCTAATTCTTTAAATAGGCTCCTACACACTTGTTAAATGACAACTTTTGAAAATTCTGGTTTCTTTGTACGTTTTAATTTTAAGTTTTTCCCTTTACTTAGGTTTTGGATTTACACAGCCATAGGATGTCGCAGCACACCCATGAAGCCATCCTTGAACTACACATACTGCCATCGATGTTGTTACACAAGCACTAGGGTGTTGTGACATTGGCCCTGTATGGGAGATACTTACGAGCAGAGGAAATTTTGGTCCGCACAATAACCATTAAACATGAGGGCATCAGCTAACCTAGGGTTGAGGATGATGACAACCCTAATTCTTTAAATAGGCTACTACACACTTGTTAAAGGATAGTTTTTGAAAATTTTGTTTTCTTTGTACGTTTTAGTTTTTAGTTTTTCCCTTTACTTAGGTTTTAGATTTCTTTTTAGTTAGTTCTTTTTTGTTTTTCAGAGAATCAGTTTGTAAGTGCCATCAAACATTTGAGGATTTCAACACATCATATATCAAATACAACTAGGATTCTCTAAACCTATTCTTGATTTATCTTTCATGCAAATACTTATTATCAAGTTTATAATGTTTATTGATTCCATGAGGAGTTAATCCTCTTATTGGGATAGCGAGTGAACGTATGATTAATTAATTGTCATGTAGGGTTTTCTTAGTGGATCAGTTGTTCAGGAGAGGAAGAACTTAAACTCTAGGTTTGATGACCCTAGGAAATCATTTAAATGGGAATTAACCTAAAATTTTTATGGCCTATCCGTGAACACCTTAGCCTTGAACCGGTCTGGACTGTGAGGTCGAGAGATAAGTAGTTCTTGTTGACTTGTTAGTTTAGTGGAAGATCGAGAGATCCTATTAGAGTAACGACTAGTTGATTGATTAGAAACTCGAAGTAATAGTTAGTTATGATTATCAAAGCAAGCTAATCACCCATGCCTACATTTGATCTAGTTTAGAAATTAGTTTTCTAAAGACTTCTCTTTATTTATGTTATTTTTATTTTCTTATAAATAAAACCCAAAAATTTCTATTTATGATTATTTGTATTATAATTTATTTAAAGTACTAATTAGATCTATTTATGTTTAATTTAGGATTAATTTAGTAATCACAGCTTTTGGGTATGATCCTCGAAATACTTACCTATTTTGTTATAATAACTATATTACAACCTAACTCGTATACTTGTGGACACCATTTTATTTCATATCTTTTGTGCAGTATTCTTATTCTGGACGTTGATACGTCCGGAGGCAATCAAAGGTCATAATTTTTTTTAAACAATTGTTATAAATAGTGTATTTCTTTTAGACAATCACACTACCTGAATTTATAATGTTCAAACTTACATTGTTTTTAAAAAATATAAGAAAACATCTGAAAAAAAAAAAATGAAAACATATAAGTTTGTGATAAATTTTTAAAACCTACTTTCATATCTTTTGTGCAGTATTCTTATTCTGGACGTTGATACGTCCGGAGGCAATCAAAGGTCATAATTTTTTTTAAACAATTGTTATAAATAGTGTATTTCTTTTAGACAATCACACTACTTGAATTTATAATGTTCAAACTTACATTGTTTTTAAAAAATATAAGAAAACATCTGAAAAAAAAAAATGAAAACATATAAGTTGGTGATAAATTTTTAAAACCTACTTTAAAGCAAAAAATCACAATTAAAAGTTAGTGAATAAGTATTATCTTTAATGATAAACCTTATATATAATTAAGAAAACAATAGACTAAAATGAGTTAAGAATATAAAACTGATAATATATAAATCAACATTAACTATAACATAGTTGAAAATTAAATGAAATTAAATTGAACACTTTATATATTTGAAAGGTTAAAGGCGTTTTGTTTAGAATATTGGAATATTATATAATTTTTTCAAATTAATGGTCTAGCTTCCATAAAATTTCAAGTGTGAAAAGATACAATATATAGTTTTGTTAATATTTAAAGATAAAATGAACAAATATATACTAGTACAAAGACTTGTCAACTGACTAGCAAACTTGTTTCGAATCGAGGATGGGTAGGAAATAATTTTATTTCAGCTTGTTCTATTTAAAGCCAAAGTAAAACTTATATTGTCATAAAAAAGTATGTTACACATTTACCAAATGCAATGTTCCAAAGTTGTCTTAAATGTGGGCAAGCATTCGGTACATTTCGAGTTCAATGATGGATACAATATGCAGGGGAGGATCTACGGGATGGCAGGGGCGTTTGCCCCCCCTCCTAAAATGGAAAAATTCTCATTTAGGCCCTTACAATTTTTTAAATTTTAAATTAGGAAAAGTAAAATTACATTTTGGTCTCCTAAAAATGATAAAATTTTGATTTAATCCTTTAAAATTACATTTTTACTATCGTAAAATTACAATTTAATTTTGATCCCTCTAAAATTTTTTTTGACTTCATCCCTGACAAATGGAGTTTGGCATAATGTTAGGGAACTAGAGCTTGATTCGAGTGTTCTCATGGAGCTTTACATAGAGATGGCTTATGGGTTGTGTTGATTAAGGAGACAGAGAGGTGAACTGAGGTTAAATGACAAAATTGGTGATTTAATTTCTTTTAAGCATAAATCGATTGTTAGTATTGAAATTGAGAATTAACTATAGTTGCCCAATTGATAATTTTATTAATTATTTAATTTCATGGTTAATGTTTTAAAATGTCTTACAAAATCATCTTTGATGATTGTCGTAACAATTGGTTGCTATAGTAGTTCAATAGACTTTAATCTTAGCATTTCAATTGGTCTATCACATCCCATATTTTTAATATTACTTGCACAAGATTAAGAACGAAGGAATGTGTAGTCTAATAGTTTAGTGACTTCTTAGATATATAGTGGTCCAAAGTTTAAGTCCTAATGTTTACACTCTTTTATTTAGTTTTTTTTACAAAGTTTCCATGTATTTTAAAGTGTCTGCCTTCCACCCCTTATTACCATAATTAGGAGAATTTCTTTCCTCCAATATAGGTGAAACTTACCTTAAGTTGAGGGTGCATGATCCCCTTTTCACTCCATGTCTCCCTTTTTGGCCAAAACATCTCATCTTGCCAATTTGTTGTGATTCATAGAACCTAGTCACAGCTGATCAAGCTCAACACCTTCCTTGTTGTCCCTACCTCTCAGTTGCTCCCATTCTCTGTCTCTTGTTTTTCATTTCTTTTTCCCCCATTTTCTCTCCACTTGCAAAAGAACCAGTACCCCTTTTCTTTTAATTTTTTCTTTTCCTCCACCACAACCGACCCTAGCACCACCATCGTCCAACCTTTTAGCTACCATAGCACTGCCCATTCTTTCTCCTCCTCTCTTCCGCCACTGATTGTCGTTGTGACCACCACTGCGAGCCACCGCGGATTCCTCCCCTCCATTTTTATTTTCTTTTTCTTACACCTTTTGCCTCCTTGCACTGAAACCCCTATAAGCATTTCTTCGTCTTTCACCATCGAATCGCCACTCCACTGTCGTCGGACATTCGCCATCGCCGGTGACCAAAATTTTTCTTTTTCCCTTCCTCCTCCATTTGTCTTTTCACATATTGATTAACTTAGATCCTCTCTTTGTTCTAACAATTCTTTTAGATTGCTCAATTTTCTAATCTCGTTCCTTTCTCGACACATCGTCCATCCCATCTTAATCAAGTGCAAGTGTGAGTTTTTTGGATTGTAAAATCCTCCTCTTAGTGATTTCATAACATGGTCGAATGGTATAGTGGCCATAGGGACAACGTTACATTTTATTATTTGTTATTTATTATCATATCAATACTACTCCTTACCATCTTGAAGGACCAAACAATAATCGTATAGAAGACCTCTAACTTCGCATTGGAAATCCTCCTTTTGAGAGTCTTAGATCGTGGTGTAAGTGTTGATAAGACTATCAATAATTGATCTTTTAAGTGATAAAATATTTTCAAAGGATCCTAACTAATAAACGTTACTTATGTGTTAGATTGTCTTGTGTGATAGATCAAGTGAAATCATTAATAAGAATTGTGGCAAATCGGATCTACAATACAAGGTGTGGGATCGTTACTATTTGTGCATTAAAGTTATTTATTACATTAATGATTTAATTATAATAAATCATGATTACACTAAATGTGTAAGAATAGTTGAAAAACTTATCAAGATGAACACCAAGTAAGTGACTCTAATTGAGTGATTCTATGAAATGCAGGACAAATGATATGATTGTGATTGAGGTTATGATTATGATATATGTGTAAATCTCATCCTCATGATATGTGATATATGATGATTTAAGCATGTGAGGCTTGTATATGTGTATGTGAAAATTGATATCCATGATCTAATGTGAAAAGCATGTTTAACATGTTAAAGGTGATTATTATGTAATATGTGATTATGAGAGCATGTTTACACGTGTAAGTGTAAGTGATCCATTTGTGTTGAAAAGTGAATCAGCCATATCACATGCTTGGGGTGGAAATTTGTGAAAGGTGGAAGTAGTGGCAGTACAGCTATAAATCAATGGTGGCTTGTCCACAAAAGTATTAGCAATGTCAGTTTATTTGCAAACCAGTGATGGTTTGTCCACAAATGATGTATTGGATGGACGAGTTTTGGGGAACTCGATATGTGATGTGTAGCGGAGATGAGTAGAATCTTTTTATAAAATGTGCATCGCTTTTAAATATGCATCATTATGACGACGCATAGCAACTTTAGCGGATCTTTGACTTGTCTGCTGCAAAATTACCCTACACGAGTAGGATAGAGATAAACTCTTGTAACATTATTCAATTGACCTTTTTTTTCTCAAAAAATGTGGAATTTTTATTTATTATCTTTAAGTTATTTTTTCAGGACAGAGAGAGGTCATATATTTGTTTATTTTTTAAAACAATTGTTATAAACAGTGTATTTGCGTTAGAACATACATTTTTGGAATATATTAGAAACTAAAAGAAACTTGAAAATTTTAACATTAGAGTTTGTGATAAATTCTTAAAACTTATTTTAATGCAAAAACTTGTTATTACAAGTTAGTGAATAAATATTATCTTTAATGATCAATCGATATATAATCCACAAAACAATAGACTAAAATGAGTTATGAATATATAACTGAAAAAATATAGATCTACATTAACTATAAGAAAGTTAAAAAACAAATAAATTTAAATTGAACACTTTAGCATGGAGTACTAAATAGTTTTTTTTTTAATAAATTTAAATGTAGGAGAAACAAATATATTGTCACATCCTAAAATGTGGATTAAATTTTTGGGAATATATTTGTTAATGTTGAATTTATTTTCTTATTTGCTTGGGCATGTAATTGGGCCTTTAACTAAAGAATGAGAGTTTTTGAAAACTCATTTTTTTCCTCATCTTTTCCCTAGTGTGCCGCCCAAACCCTAGTACATAGGCATACTTTTCCCATGGCCGACCCCCTTTTCTTTTCCCTTATTTTCCTTTGTTGTCGCCCTTAACATAATTCTTTGTTTTCTTTTCTTTCTTTCCTTAGCTGCCTTCTATAACGTGAAGGTTTGAGCAAGTGTACAAATTCGTTATCATGTAATAAGTAAGTAAAAGAGTTATCATCTTCACAATTAATGTATATGTTAATCAATATTTTGCAAAATTAATTCTTTACAATTTGGTGAGAAAACACAATAATTTTGAATGTTTGATGTAAAAATAAATGACTAGATGAAAAATGATCCCTAATGCAAATTAATCCAAATGTGATGAATAATTAAAATGGATAAGACGGATTTAGCAGCAGAACTCACAAGATTTCAAAAACGATAACATGAATAGGCTAGAATAATTACAACACTTGACTTGGTTCATTTTCATCATGCTCACAGTGTTTCGAAAAATATTCCATGGCAACTAGATCTCTCATTGGCTTGAGATTAATATTAAGTCCATTCGGAATCTTTTACTTAGTAAAACATGCATACTACCATGATCATATAAATCAAAAGGTTTCTTAGAATTCATGTAAAGTAATAGAGATTGGGTCGGTTTGAAACAATTTACTCACATAAACCTAAAAGTCGTGCAATGTAATAGAGCTCGGTCCAGTTATTACGAACCTTTAATTTATTCTGGGTCGAATATAAATTAAGCATGCACCTTCCAATTATTGTTTCCAATAATCACCATCTAGTTCGTATTAAGCAACTAATTCTAATGCATTCAATCACATTTTAGTGAATGAAATACATGCATGATACTAATTGGACGTATGAACGATAGAGGCACAAAACATCATGATCATAAATCAAATAAAATTCATCAAATTCATGTAATTATTCTAGCTAAACAAAATTAACCTATCATCGTTAATGAAAAAACATCAAAACAAATTTCAAACATATTGAACAACAATAAAGATTAAGGAAGAAGAAACTCTGAAATAATTTCGACAGTCCTTTAGAAATTGATCGATGGCTTCTTCCAATCCTCGAAATTTCTCCTTCGCAAGATGCTCCTTAAGGTGGCCATCTAAGAGAGAATTTTCTTAAGGAATTGCTAGCTAAGTGGAGGGGAAAATTGATGGTTTATGCGTGAGAGGGAAAAGAAATATGAGAGAAAAGATGATTGAGGGTTTATTAAATGATGAGAGATGAGGTGAAAGATGAATGGGAGGTCTATTTATACTTGAAGGAGACTTAGGGATTTGCTAAAAATAGCCAAACCATCCCTTGAAAATCTCCATCACTTGGCCGGCTATGATTGTGGAAAATGAAGGTTGTTGGTTGCTTGATTCATGTATGAATCAGGTCGATGATTTCATGGGTAAATGTTGTGTGCTGATTTATAATTGTTTTTCAAGTGTAGGGACATTTGATTAAATCTCCTAAAAGCTTGTTTTGGGCTGCTCATATGCCCTTGCTGAATTGGGCTTCTTTCCCCCTTGTTTGGACAGTTTTGTGACCTAATTAACCTGTCAATCCTGTCCTTCAATTAACCCAAATTTAACTAGATCAAAGTGACCTTTTCTTGACCTAAATTGCATGCCTTTGTCTTCCAACTAAGGTAGAAGCAAACTCATGTCCATGCAAAAATTAAAATAAGTTTCACAAATTATTAGTCTATGTTCTCACTGCAACAATTAAAATATAGAAAATTAATATGTAGGATGAAATAATTAAATTATGCACAAATTTGATACATAAAAGCATAAAATTACATGCTTTATTAAATCATGCCCATTATTGTAATATGTTTTTGAACAAAATTCACTCAATTAACTATAAAATATTCAAGATTAACATAATGTTTAAGTAAAAAGGTGTCATAAACAACTATAAAATCAATATAATTTAAAGTTTACACACCCCCAAACTTATTCCATTGTTAAGTCTCGAGTAATGGAAAGCAAAAATTTAGATAAGGCAATCTCGCAACAAGTTTAAGTAGAACCATTAAGTACAATCAACTTTTGCACATAAACATACATTGACAAAGTCATGCTACAAACTCTTTTTATTGATAAGTCACTCATATGCATACATTATTTCAAAATTTTATACTAAGTGCGAAAAAATGCTAGCATGAGTCATAGAATGCATGCTTATCATTGTCATACATAACTGATCGCGTCTGTAACGTCATAGCAGTTGTGCAAGCGAACACATGTCGATGCAAGTATAGTTGATAGAATAATTCTATCGGATATCGATCCCACAAGGAATGGGTTATTGATGTTCAGCTGTTGAAGCAACTAATACTAGAATTAGATGAAATGTGAGTAAAGATGTCAGTGCAATTAAGTCAGATCTACACACTAAAATTGTTAATACTGTCAATGCAATTAAGGTTAATTGTTAAAGCAACAAAAGGTAAATCAATTGTTGTGGAAGTTTTAAGAATTTAAATGCATAAAAGTAAATGTTTGATCAAGTGTGAAGGATTGGAATGAATCACTGATTTAGCTAAGTCGCAACGCTAGATGCGTCAATAAGGTATTGTATAGACGAATTGTCACAGCAATAGAGCTCCAATGAAACCTTACCAATAACTGTCCTCTATTTAATCAAGACTCAAGTACCCACAATCACCCCACCTCTCGGTGTGAGCAACGTTGTGCACTCAAGAACAAGCGACTAGAATCTCTTCTAATCCAAAGCAACTTTAGCTGTCTTGCTTGTTAACCTAACTTGTCACCACAACTCTCGATGTCGATAAACTGCAAATGCACTCTCGTGTTTGATGCAATTAGATCCAAGAATAAACAGATAAAAAACATTAAGTAAGAATCAAAGCAATCTAACAATGAAAGATACTCTCGAATTCATTCAAATGTCATTAAAATTCATCAGCATAAAAGAGGGGTTAACGAATACAATTGAAGCTTACTATCTTTAGACTACTAGGACTATTCCTCAACCGCTCCTCTTACCTTGCATCAAGTACCTCTCGTCAGAAGTGGCTGCTCCTTTTCTCCATCAACTCACCTTTTTCCAACTTAAATCTCAAAAACACACAGTAATTGCAAGTATTTAATTCCTCCACCTCTTGATAATTTCTTTCATTTTCTTTCCTCTATTTATAGCCTTCAAAAGTTGCAGGTTTCATCCTCCATTCTCAAATCTAGATTCAATTTGCAGCTATCAAAGTTAGTTACAGTACAACTGTGCACTCACGCATATTTAATGTGCTCTTCAGAGATCTACAGGTTGTTGCTGCATTGCTGGGGCGATCTGAAACCTTTAATTGCTGCGACATCGAGTGATTTTCCAACACTGGTGCTTCTAGTTGTATTTTCAGCTTAAGTTCACTTATCCAAAGCTCAGGTTTTTATGCGGTGACATCTCTGGTCACAATTTCAAGCTGATCTTGTGGCTGCATTCTTGTTCCATCATTAATCTTCTGAAATGGATTCCTGCGCTAACAATTCTAAGGCGCAATATATAGGCTGCTTGTAATGACATTAGTACACAAAAGATATAAAAATAAAAATAATTTAAATCAAACTATAATGAGTTAGAAAATATAAAACTAAGTATGAAATGCTTAGAGTGCATGCTAAATACGATACAAAAGAGACAATTAAAACATCAATTTAGGGAGAAAATATATGTCATTTGCAATGCTATCACACCTCCAAACTTGAGTTTTTACTTGTCCTCAAGTAAACAAATATTAGCAAAATCACAAAAAAACTATATCACTACAGTTATCATTCTTGCAACTTAAATTTTCTGAAATCCTAATGCATAAATTGTATTCACATGAAAGAATAATGCGCCGACAATTTATATATATGAATAATTAAAACTGCAACTTCATTAATGTTAGTATCATGCATTGAATCTTAATCCTCCTTGAACTAATACAACATTTATAGCAAACATAATTTTTTTCTTCTTTTTCTTCTCTCTTTTCCTTTTCATTCTTTATCTCATTTTCCTTTTTACGTGATTGAAAGATTTCATTGCATTACTCTACCTTTGTTCCTGGGTAGTAACGATGGGGTGCAACAAATCCCCAGGAGGTATGTAATTGCACCGACATACACTCTTGCAATGACAGACTTTGGCTAGATAATTTTGCTAACATCTGCAGCAGAGTGTTCTCCTTTGAAAAATCATAATGCACTTGTCGAAACATTTTTTTTCAAAAAGGTCTCTAAAAATATTTTTAATTAAAAAACGGGTGTCGCCACCAATCTTTTTCATTTCGTGTGATTTGATCACCCAAAACATTTTAAATCCATTTTGAAAAATATTTTGGTCTTCGAAATCCAGAAAACGGGTTTGGAAGTCGGTTACGTGTGAGGAAGGATTAGCACCCACACTTGCCCAAAATTGGTACCACGTCGATTATTATCCGATCTTGATTGTTAAAAATTTGAAAACTCGAGTGAAGCTTAAAATACGATCCTTAAATGCATGATTTATTTGATGTACACGTTTAAGAAGGAAATCAAATTTCATGACGAAGTCTCGTTATTTCGAAATGATCGAGGAAGGAAGTCTCGTCCAGTGAGTTTGGACATAACATTTCAAGATCCGAAAATAATGAGAATTTCTTCGTTGCGAATTTCAAACCTTGAAAGGGTATTTGATTATTCTGGTTTGAAGAAAAAATCGCACCTAGTAAGTTAAGGCATAATTTTTGAAAATCCAAAATAAAGGAATATTTCCTCGATTTTAAAATTATTTGTATATCTTTTTAATTTAAAGATGAGTGCTTAAATTAAATACGAATATGCAATTTATTGGCAAAATTAAATAGAATAAGTAGATAAGTAAATGCAAAATTTAAGCATAATATAAAATACGAAATATGATAGAATCACGAATCAAATCATTGAGAAAATAACAGGATTGATTTAAAATACGAAAAAAATAAATTAATTTTATGTACCAAAGATCGAAGAAAAGGAAAACAAAAAACAAGATCAAAAAATGAAGTTTTAGAGAATTTAGGGTAAAAATGTAATTTTGGAAAAGTTTAGGGGTAAAATTTTAATTTTAGGAAAGGTTAGGGGTTAAAATATGATTTTAGGAATGTTTAGGGTTAAAATTTGATTTTAGAGAAATTTAGGGGTCAAAATGTGATTTTAGGAAAGTTTAAGGGTTAAAATGTGATTTTAGGAAAGTTTAAGTGTTAAAATGTGATTTTAGGAAAATTGAGGATCAAAATGTAATTTTGGAAAAGTTTAAGGGTTAAAATGTAATTTTAAGAAAGTTTAGGGGTTAAAATGTGATTTTGGGAAAGTTTAAGGATCAAACTAAAATTTTGGATAAGTTTTGGGTCAAAATGTTATTTTGGAAAAGTTTAGGTCAAAATGTGGTTTTGGAAAAGTTTGGGGATCAAATTCTAGTTTTTGGAAAGTTTATGGGTCAAAATATTATTTTTGAAAAGTTCAAGAACCTCTTAAGCTATAAACCCAAAAAAGGTGACACATGGTAGCTTCCCAAGCTTCCAGAAATCAAAAGACTAAATTGAAAATAATTTAAAATTGTTGGAAAAATTTAAAATAAATTAAAGATGTGAAAAAGGACGAAATTTAAAAATTTTAAAAATTAGGAAGGACCGCATGGGTAAATAACCCAAAACTCAAGAACATGCGGATCTTGGTTACGGAGCGGGTCGAATCCAAGTTAGGGGTTGTGTTTGAGCAAAACGACGACGTTTGGGTGTTAAAACACCCTTCCAAAATGGCACCATTTTCCAAGCCTATAAAAGGCTAGATTTTATGAAAAAAATCATTTTGAATCAGTTTTGAAAAAAATCTTTTCTTTCAATCCTTTTTTCTCTCGTCTAGGCCTCCTTCGGCCCTTGGAGTCGTTCTAAGGTTCCGTCACCGCCTGTCGTAGCCCTGCCGTCTTCGTCGTTGTCCGACCATAGTTCACGGTGGCGAGGTAAAAACTCTTCCTTTTTTTAATTTTTTTTGCTTTGAAACATGAATCAGGGCTCGAATCTGACTAGATCTAGCCCAGATTTCTGGAAAAAACCACAAAACGTTCGAGTTCCTTTTTTTATTCTTTTTCAAATCTATTTTGTTTTTCATTTTTTTATTTAAATCTGTTTTTATTATTTTTTTGTTATTATTCATTTTAAAGTAAAACTAGATTTTAAACTAGATTTTACAAATCCTAAAAAGAAAAGGGTTCTGATTTTTTATTATTTTATTTTCCCATTTTAAGCTGTCGTTTATAATATATTTTCCTTTTTTGAAACGATGAAAATCCCCTATCGGAGCCTCTCCTCGAACACAAACGACACTCGAAAGGATTCCAATCATGGCTACGACGACGGTGCTTCGACTTCTGGTATGACCCTTAAGTTTCCTTCTTTATTATTTTTATTATAAAAACGTTTTGAATATTAAAGAAAATAATAAATAAGCAATTATGACATAAATAAATAAATAATTAAATAAATATATTTATATATATTTATTACCTTGAGAAGAAAAATTGAATGCTTGGTAATCTGGTATTAATTGCTTTCGAATACTCTCTGTATCTGTATTAATTTCAAAAAAAATTTTGTAACTTTCGAATGCACCCTTTATTTTTTTTGTGTATTGCTTCGTGTTTGTATTTATTTCGAAAAAATCCCCCTTACAACTGTTTTGAATTCGACTTTTATAGCCAAAAATATTATCATGATTTGTTGTCTCCTTTCCATTAAACTGATGTCTTTTCTTCTTTGCAGGTGACAGTGGCGGTGGTGCAAGTGGTGGTGGTAGATGCTAACGTGGTAGCACCTGGTTGGGCAAGGTAGAGACGGCAGCAGCACAAGTTGCTGCTAGGGTTTCTATTTTAGTTTGAAATTGGGTTTGGGCCTGTTAGGTCAAGGGTTAGTTTGGGCCACGGTCTATTTAAGGTTTGGGTAGATTGGACCATTTGTATTTTGGGCTTTTGTAATCAGACATTTAAATTAAAATGAAATTTAATTTAAATGTTTGTTTATTTTTTTTATTTTTTTGGATTTGGTTTGGGACCGGTTAAAATTGGGCTCCAATAACTGCCCCTCTTTGCTCGTTGCTGTGTAACAAGAACGGAGCAAAGACCAAAAGGAGGCCCAATTTTGTCAAGTCTCATTTCTTCGACCCTCTTTCTTCAACTGACCCACCCTTTGCTTTATTGGTCATTCGATTTCACTACATCCACTTCTCTACAACTTTAAGAAAGTAAGATTCAGTGTTATGATTCCATCTTGCCCTAAGGCAATTTAAAAAAGACAAAATTTTCTACTCTAACTTCACTCAATTCCTTTGCAACTTCCAGGAGATTGAGATCTGTCATCTTAGTTTTTGATTCAATCCACTAACACTTCGAGTGTGTTGTGGCTTCATTTCTTGGTCTACTTCTCTGTATCTTATCAGGAAGATGACCGCTTTATTACTTCGACCGACTTCTCTGTATCTCATCAGGAAGATAGGGGTTTGAAGTTTCACTCGCATTGAACTTTGCTTTATTAATTTGGTCTACTTCTTTGTATCTCATCTGGAAGATGACCGTTTCATTGATTTAATCCACTTCTCTATATCTCATCAGGAAGACGGATTTGGTTTACTTCTCTGTATCTCATCAGGAAGATTACCTCTTTATTGCTTTGACCCATTTCTCTGTATCAGGAAGGTGGGGTTTGAAGTTTCCCTTACATTGAGCTTTGCTTCATTGATTTGGTTTACTTCTCTGTATCTCATCAGGAAGATGACCGCTTCATTGATTTAATCCACTTCTCTGTATCTCATCAGGAAGACGGATTTGGTCCACTTTTCTGTATCTCATCGGGAATATGGGGTTTGCAGTTTCACTCACATTGAGCTTTGCTTCATTGATTTGGTCTACTTCTTTGTATCTCATCAGGAAGATGATAGCCGCATTGATTTAATCCACTTCTTTGTATCTCATTAGGAAGATGACCTTTTTATTGCTTTGACCCACTTCTCTGTATCTCATCAGGAAGATGGGGTTTGAAGTTTCACTCACATTGAGCTTTGCTTCATTGATTTGGTCTACTTCTCTGTATCTCATCAGGAAGATGACTGTCTCATTAATTTAATTCACTTCTCTATATCTAATCAGGAAGACGAATTTGGTCTACTTCTTTGTATCTCATTAGAAAGATGACCACTTTATTATTTTGACGCACTTCTCTGTATCTCATCAAGAAGATGGGGTTTGAAGTTTCACTCACATTAATCTTTGCTTCATTAATTTTGTCTACTTCTCTGTATCTCATCAGGAAGATGACCGCCTCATTGATTGAATCCACTTCTCTGTATCTTATCAAGAAGACAGGTTCGGTCTACTTCTCTGTATCTCATTAAGAAGATGACTACTTCATTGCTTTAATCCACTTCTCTGTATCTCATCAAGAAGATGGGAGTTTGAAGTCTTGTTCGTATTAAGCTTCGCTTCGTTGATTTGGTCTACTTCTCTGTATCACATCAGGAAGATGACCGCTTCATTGATTTAATCCACTTCTCTTTATCTCATCAGGAAGGTGGATTTGGTCCACTTCTCTGTATCTCATCAAGAAGATGACTGCTTTATCGCTTTGACCCACTTTTTTGTATCTCATTAGGAAGATGGGGTTTGAAGTCTCATTCGCATTGAGCTTCGCTTCATTGATTTGGTCTACTTCTCTGTATCTCAGCAGGAATATGACCTTTTAAAGTTTCACTCTTCCTTATGATCACGTTAAGAGATTGTATGCTTCAATTTCCCCATGATTGGGGTCAGGTACTGGTGTGTCTCCGATCTGCCCTCTAATTAGGGTAAAAGATCGAACGTTTCAATCTACCCCACGGCCGGGGTAAGGTATTGGTTCCTTCAATTGTCGCAGCTTCAACCTGCTCTTTTCCAATTCAGGCTATAAGATTTTCTTTTGTGGTCTTAATCTTTCCCTTAATGCTCTAGGGTATTAGCTTTAATGTTTCCCTGGTTCATCTCGCCATTTTGTAGGGATGTGACCTATAAAGTATACTTCTATAAACCTTTATGTAGGTCCAAATTATTAGGATGTCATGATCAAAATGAATCAAATGCTCCTAACTACATGAATGTGCATGATGAATGTCCAGTTCATTTATTATTACTATTTGGGTTGACAAGGTCTGTCGTTTATCCAAATTCTGTCGTAGGTGCACTGTCCTATCTTATTCTAGGCTTAGCTTGAACTGCTTGTTTTCAAGTTTGTTTTCCAACAAGTGGTCCTGTTTTGGGCTACTATACTATTTACGAAATTCCAAAATGATACTCATGGATCTTTGTATGATTTATATTGTTAGTTCATTATCCGTTATTTTTAATGGAAGATGCTTGAACAAGATTATGAGAGAATAGGTCAAAATTTATTGAAGATACAATTCAAAAGAAAGAATCAGAGATGGTAAACATTAGTCAAAAATTACCAAGTATAACAAAAAGAAAATTAGATGCCCCAAATATCGCAGGATAAGCTTCTCTAAGCCGACTCACTGAGAATCATTCTGAGCCCGATATGTGTTTAGAAGACCTGGAGTGCCCTATTGATGCTTCAAGCTATAAAGTTTGTCTATCTTGTTACCTTTGAGAAAAATGATCATTTCGAACCCATTTCTTCATTTCAAATTTGAGTCGCCCTTTGCTGGTTTTCATCTTGATCCTTTTTTTCGGGATGCCCTTTATGGGTTTTCATCGCATCTTTTTTTTTTAGGCGAAATATTTTTTTACAGAGTCTGAGTTGATGGGATTGTGCAGATCTTTGCCGTCCATCTCTGTTAGAATAAGAGCTCCCCCTATGAAAGCTTTCTTTACCACATAAGACCCTTCCTAATTGGGCATCCATTTCCCTTTGAAGTCTTTATGTATGGGGAGTATCTTTTTCAAAACTAGATCTCCCTCATGTAATTCCCTGGGGTGGGCCTTTTTGTCATAAGCTCGTATCATTCTTTTCTGGTACATTTGACCATGACGAATAGCTCTTAATCTCTTTTCTTCAATTAAATTCAACTGATCATATTTAGCCTGAATCCATTCTACCTAATTTCTAACTGTAATTCTGTCAAGGCTCAGAGAGAAGGTATTTCAACCTCGATAGGTAAGACTACTTCCATATCATATGCTAGTGAGAATGGTGTTGCCCCAGTAGAAGTTCTGATCGAAGTTCTATAAGCAAAGAGGGAAATGGTAATCTTTCGTGCCAATCTCTATAAGTCTCAGTCATTTTTTGCAACGATCTTCTTGATGTTTTTATTGGCTACCTCCACAGCTCCATTCATTTTAGGGAGATAGGGAGATGAATTGTGGTGCTTGATTTTGAATTGCTCGCAAACTTTCGCTATCGTGCTATTGTTCAAATTCATTGCATTGTCGGATATGATCCTTTCAGGCATCCCATATTGGCAAATGATCTCCTTTTTTAAGAACTTGCTAACTGCAGACTTCATGACGTTGGCGTAAGAAGCAGCTTCTACCCATATGGTGAAGTAGTCGATAAACACGAAGATAAATCTATGACCATTAAAAGCCTTTAGAGAAATTGGTCCAATGACATCCATGCCCCACCATAGAGAAGGGCTAAAGAGAAGTCATGTCATAAAGGTGTGATGGAGGTACATGAATCTTATCTCCATAGATCTAGAATTTATGACACCTCTTAGCACAATTGATGCAATCCCCTTCCATGGTGGACCAATAATACCCAAATCTCATTATTTGCATGCCCATTGTGAAACCATTGGCGTGTGTTCTACAAATGCCTTCGTGAACTTCTAAAATCTTTCTAGCTTCAATTGCATCGACACATCTTAGCAACACCTGATCGTTTCTTCTTTTGTACAAGATTTCCCTGTCTAAGACATACTCATTTGCAAGCCTTCTCAATGTCCTCTTTTCATTTTCAGAAGATTGCTCGAGGTACTTGCGACTCTTATATACTGGAGAATATCTTGGTACCACGGGCGATCATCCCTTTCTTCTTCTTCTTCTTAAATATCATAACAATGAGCCGGATCCTAATAAATGCTCATTTGAATAGGCTTTATATCTTCAGGTCTATTTACTTTAATCATCGAGGCCAGAGTGGCTAGAGCATCAGCCTTCTGATTTTCTTCTCGTGGGAGATAATGAAATATGACATTATCAAACTCTTTGGTTAACTCGAGAACTAACTTTCGGTAATCAATTAGCTTGAAATCTCTTATTTCCCATTCTCCTTTGAGTTGATAGATTACTAGTGCGGAGTCTCCATATATCTTCAGAACTTTGATCCCCCGTTCTATGGCTGCACGGATTCCCATGATACATGCTTCATATTCTGCCATGTTGTTCGTACAATCAAAATCGAGTTTACTGGTGAAAGGATAGTGGTCTCCTTTTGGTGATACAATGACTGCCCCAACTCCATTACCCGTGGCATTTGAGGCACCATCAAAATTTAATCTCTAAGGATGTTCCACCGTGGTTCCCTCTTCCGTAGTTGCAACATACATTAAGTCCTCGTCTGGGAAATCGAAGTTCATTGGCTCATAATCCTGTAAAGCCTTGCTAGCTAGGAAGTCTGCTATCGCACTTCCTTTTACTGCCTTTTGATTGACATAAACTATGTCAAATTCAGAAAGTAAGATTTGTCACCTTGCCAATTTTCCATTCAGTGCGGTCGACTCCATCATATATTTAAGAGAATCTAGTTTTGAGATTAGCCAAGTTGTGTGGTACAACATGTATTGTCTTAACCTTCTCATGGTCTAAGCTAAAGCGCAACATAACTTCTCGATTGGCGAATATCGAGTTTCACAATCGGTGAATTTCTTACTATAATAATATATCAACCTTCCTTCTTTCCAGACTCATTGTGTTGGCCTAGTACGCATCCCATAGAGTTTTCAAAAATAGTCAAGTACAAGATCAATAGTTTATTAGGAATTGGAGACACCAAGACAGGAGAATTGGACAAGTAATTCTTGACTTTGTCAAAATTTTCCTGGCATTCATCATACCTGGGTTGTGCTTCCTAAGCAAACAGAAGATGGGATCACATTTCTCAGTCAGTTGTGAGATGAACCGAGCAATGTAATTTAATCTCCTTAAGAACCCTTAAACTTCTTTTTGTGTACTGGGTGGTGGTAATTCTTGTATGACTTTAACTTTATCTTTATCAATTTCAATCCCCCTTTTGCTGACCATAAAGCCTAACAGCTTACCTGAAGAGGCTCCGAAAGTGCACTTAGCTGGGTTTAACTTTAGTTGATACTTTCTTAGCCTCACAAACAGCTTTCTCAAGATCTTTACATGTTCTTCCTCTGTTCGAGATTTTATAATCATATCATCGACATAAACTTCAATTTCTTTATGCATCATGTCATGAAACAAAGTCACCATAGGTTGCTTGATCGCATTTGAAATGTCATAACGATTGTGAAAGCGAACACACGTCGATGCAAATATAGTTGATAGAAAATTCTATCGGATATCGATCCCACGAGGTAATGGGTTCTTGATGTTTAAATGTCGGAGCAACTAATACTGAAATTAAGTAAATTGTGAGCAATGATGTCAGTGTAATTACGTTAGATATACACACTAAAATAGACAATATTGTCAACGCAATCAAAGTTAAATGTCAAAGGTTAAAATGTCAATGTACTAATCAAATGTGTTGAGTGTTGAATATTTAATTGCACAAAATGTAAATATGATCAAGTGAAAAGGATTGGAGTGGATCACTGATTTCTCTAAGTCGCAACGCTGAATGCACCAACAAGGTATTGTATAGATGAAATGTCACAGCAATAACGCACCAATGAACTCTTACCAATAACAATCTTCCATTTACTCGATACTTAAGTACCCACAATCACTCCACCTCTCTGTTCGAGCAACGTTGTGTAATCAAGAACAAGTAACTAGAATCTCTTCTAGTCCCAAGCAACTCTCGTTGTCTTACTTGTTAACCTAACCTGTCATCGCATCTCTCGATGTCGACAGACTGCAAAGCTACTCTCGTGTTTAATGTGATTAGATCCAATAATAAATAGATAAAAAGCATTAAATAATAGTCAAAGTGATCTAACAATGAAAGATACTCTCGTATTCATTCAATTTTCATTAGAATCCATCAGCGTAAAAGAAGGGTTAAAGAATACAATCAAAGCTTACTATCTCTAGACTACTAGGACTATTCCTTAATCGTTCCTCTTGCTTTGCATCAAGCACCTCTCGTCAGAAGTGGTTGCTCCCTTACTCCATCATTTCACCGTTCCAGCTAAAGTCTCCAAATCACACAGAAATTGCAGAATTTAATCCTCTACCTCTTTGATGATTTTATTATTCTTCATTCTTCTATTTATAGCATTCAAAAGTTACAGGTTTCAGCCTTCCATTCTCAGATCCAGATCTAGATTTTGCAGCTGTCAAAGTTTGTTAGAGTACAGTTGTGCACTCATGCAGATTTAATGTTTTCTTCAGAGATCAGCAGGTTGTTGCTGCCTTGTTGGGCGCAATCTGAGATCATAATTGCAGCGACACCTGTGATGTTCTTGCGTTGGTGCTTCCATATGTAAATTCAGCTTGAGTTTTCCATATGTAAATTCAGCTTGAGTTTACTCATTCAAGGTTCAGGTTCTGTGCGGCGACATCGCTGGTCGTAATTCCAAGCTGATCTTATGGCTGCATTCTTCTTGCAACATTAATCTTCTGGACTGAGTTCCTGTGCTGACAATTCTAAAGCGCAATACATCGGCTACTTGCATTGACATTAGTACAAAAATATATAAAAATAACAAGAATTTAAACTAACTAGCAATGAGTTGGAAATTATAAAAACTAAGTATGAAATGCTATTACACCCCTAAACTTGAGTTTTTACTTGTCCTTAAGTAAACAAAAATTAGCAAAGTTACAAGCAAAAATGTCACCGCAATCAATATTCTCACAACTTGAATTTTTTGGAATCCTAATGCACAAATTGTATTCATATGGTAGAATAATGCACCAAAAATTTATAGGTATGAACAATTAAAACTACAACTTCATTAATGCTAGTATTATGCATTGAATCTTAATCTTTTTTGAACCATTTCAACAATTATAGTAAATATAATTTTTGTCTTCTTTTTCTTTTCTTTTTTTCTTTTTTTTCAAGTGGCTGAGATATGTCATTGCCTTATTCTACCTTTATTCCTAGGCAGTAACGATGGAGTGTAACAAACTCCTAGAAGGTATATAATTGCATCGACACAAACTCTTGCTATGATAGCCTTTGGTTAGATGATTTTTCAAAGCCTACAGCGGAATGTTTTCCCTTGGAAAGTCACAATGCACTCACATTAGAGCATCTTTTATTAATACAATGTCGTTGCAATTGGTCGGTTAGTTAAAGATTCAAACATTAACACTATCCATTCATTACTGAAGCAATTCCAATCATTCATTCAAAAATAGCAGACCCATTATTCATTCATAATCATCCAATTTACACATTATCATCCAAACAATTCAAGAATTATGCATAAAAAAAATTGTAAGCACATTTTTGTTGAGTTTTTTGTCAATTCTCATTAACTAAGAAAATAAGTAGAATCCAAATATGTGGGTGTAATTGCATTTCCATTTCACATTATCTCCCCCAAACTTAATGTCTGCATTGTCCTCAACGCACTGACAATATTATATAAAAATAATGGAAATGCAACGACAATGCAACTAAGTTAAAACAAGGAATGCAGTGACAAAATAAAATGCAAGGACAATAAAAAAAAGCATGAAAATATCTAAAAGAAATGTACCAACTTAATCGTCATCAGTCGATGCAGTGGTTGTCTTTGTTTTCTTCTTCTTCTTCTTTAGGCACTCACCCTCATCCTGGTGTTTCTTCTTCTTTTTATTCTTGCGCCCTTTCCTCTTTTTATCATTCGTACCAACCAGCTTGGCAGATTGCTCCTCCTCTACAGGTTGGTTGGTGGTCTCATCGATTATCACTTCAAATGGGTGGATTTTGGCAAGCAGTGTCACATATAGCTTGATAACAAGATGATTCAATTCCTTGATTCTGCTCATAACAACCTCAGCCTGGCTCGAATCAGGTCGAGCTTCATCAGAGCTGGATGCCCCCACACTCTCTGGTGTGCCGATAACATCCTCAGTGATCATTGTCGGGGCATCCTTTTCCTTCTCTTCTTGTACCTCGATAGGGTCCTTCTCTTTATTCTCTTCTTCCTTTTCTTCTTATTCCTTTTCCTTCAGCTAGTCATCTCCCAGGTCTGGACCTTCATACTCATGCTGCTTTGGTTCGTTTAGACCAATGTTAGCGCATTCCACTACATCGACACCTTCATCCACAATAGCCTCACCTGCAGCCATATTTGGACCAATGCTGTTGGAGAACTCGTCCACAAACAAATGGGGTGCGATAGTAATCCTCCTCATCCTTCGAGTGTCATTCTTCCTTTTCATCATAAAAAATGTGAATTTGTGTTGGTACAAGGACAGGCCTACCATTAGGAGTAGGTTGATCAAAGGTAGAGTATTGCATCTGGCGAAAGATGGACGAAAAGGCTGGAAAGTTGGGCAATGGATTTGGGTTGATCTGGCATAGTACGGCAACAATAGTCTCGTTCTAGCCCTTTGTGTAAGCATAAAATTTATGCAACCTGTAATTCATGTCATCGATGACACCATCAGTATGGATTGAGCACATGTCAATACGGTCAAGATGTACTTCCATTAGAGCCAGCTGCTTTGCCACTTGTGGATTTGTGGGCACATTGAATTGTTCTGCCATCTTTTTCCCTTTTTCTATCCTTCTTCTTCGAGGCTTCTTTGGCCACTGGTGTTTCCTAGCCACGAGTCATCCGTTCAATGGAAATGTCGTTGATCAGGCCTTTGTTCTCTAATATCTCCTTACCATCCTTGGGCACAATGACTTTCTATTTACAAAGCAAAATGATTAGAGAGGGGAATGGGAGTATACAAATTTGCTTGCTAGTGGCTTCAACAATTTGATCGTGGATGATCTCTCCGATGTCCATGTGTCGGAAGTGTAGGATTGAATGTAGGAGACACATACGGTCTAATGTCACCGTATTGCTATGTGTAGAGAGCATGATGCGACTATTCATGAAGTGGAACCATACCTTGTTGAAGGTTGTGAGATACCTTCTATGCGTGGTGTAGTTGTAGAATCCGTTGCCAGTCTAGGTGGCTCCATCGACAAAAAGGTCTTTTATCATCTGACCAGTGCTTTCATCATCCAGGCGATGTATATACGGTGAGTGATCGTCCACCCTCTCAGGGATTCTTAAAAGCACATTGATTTTGGCGGAACTCCATGGGATGAACCCCTCCCTTACAAAAATGAACTCTTGCTTCGGATCCACAAGGTTGGCATAGAACTCCCTCACCAGTGTAGGGGAGTAACTAGAGGGATGTTCACAAAAGAACTCCCATCCAAGGTGACTGATGGTACGGACAATAAGTTTCCCCAAGGTTTGATGCGGGGACAGTTGCTGATCTTGTTCAGGGTGGAGGTTACGCTTCAACATGATATTTTGGTAACAGTCCTTAACCGCAGTCATCAAGAATAAGTCTAGACCTGTAGACGGAGATGGTGTTATGGTCGGAGCCATAGTAGTTGAAGTTGTTGGGGTGTTTTTGGAAGGAGTCTTCAAAAGGTTTTTCGATGCTCGAGCTTTACCCATTGTTACCGAATAAGAAAGAGAAATTTACAGAAAAAAATAGCTTGTGAACGGAAAATGGAATATAATGGTAATGAAAGGGATGAGATGTAGCAACAATGAAGGATATGAGTAAAGAGAAACCTATAGGAGAGAGGTTTTATAACTTAGAATCGTGATGATTGAAAAAGAAATACGGAGAAACGTTGTGTCTGCAGTCATTAATTGCCAAGCTGCAGATCGTACTGTTTCATTTGATCGAACGGCTGGGAGAGAAGAGAGATCAATCAACGTGATTCTTGCTAAAAAAGATATGCTGACTCATCACAGAATGCACCAACAATTCGTGCTTTGATGCTTCGACAAAAAAATAATTTTTTTGTGAGAAATTTGAAACAACACAAGTAAAAGTGAAACAAAAAAAAGTAAATAGAAAAATGCATCGACATTATTTAAATGTGACCAGATTGATGGCCTCGTTTGGTTCTCTAACATTTGGGCTCACATAATGCTTTAGACGTTGGCCATTCACTTTGAATTGTTGTCAATCCTTTAGAATTTCAATTGTCACCGCACCACTCCGAAATGCCTCAACAACTTTGAAAGGGCCTGACCATCTTCATCGCAATTTACCTGGATGTAATTTTAAACGCGAGTTAAATAAAAGAACTAACTGACCAAGACTAAATTGTCGATGCAAGATGATATTGTCATGCCATCTCTTGGTCTTTTCCTTGTATATTGCGGCATTCTCATAAGCATGTCGGCGTATTTCTTCGAGCTCAGTGATGTCCAACAATCTTTTTCTTCCGACAGCATCATAGTTCATATTCACCTGCTTGATTGCCCACATGGTCTTATGTTCAAGCTTAACTGGCAGGTGACAAGACTTACAAAACACTAATTGATACGATGACATTCCCAATAGGGTCTTATATGCAGTACAAAGTGCCTATAATGCGTCATGTAGCTGCGAAGACCAATCCTTTTTAGATGGATTAACCACCTTCTCAAGGATACTTTTGATTTGACGATTGGATACGTTAGCTTGACCATTGGTTTGTGGGTGGTACGTAGTAGCCATACGATGCTTCACACAATATCTTTTTAACACTATCACCACTTGGTTGTTATAAAAATGACTTCCTTGGTCACTTATTAATGCTTTTGGTGTTCAAAACCTTGTGAAAATGTATGTGTGAAAGAATTTCAACACCGTCCGACTATCATCCTTGGCATCGCAATTGCCTCGATCCACTTCGATACATAGTCAACATAAACTAAAATGTAAAGATTTCCAAAAGAGTTTGGAAATGGTCTCATAAAGTCAATACCCAAAATGTCAAAGAGCTTTACTTCCATGATAGGTTGTTGGAGCATCTCATTGCATCGAGATATTGAGCCAGTGTACTGACATCGATCACATTATTGTGTGAAGTTATGGGCATCTCGAAACAATGTAGGCCAATAAAATCCTGACTATAAAACCTTAGCAGCAGTCCTTGTACCCTCAAAATGACCTCCATACAAGGCGTCATTGCAATGTCGCAGGATTGAAGTCATTTCTTCTTCAGGTACGCAGCGACGAATAATGTTGTAATGACATACTTTGAATAGGTATGGCTCGTTCCAATGATATTTTGTAGCATCGCATATGAACATGATCTTCTCGTGACCAGTAGTATTCAGGGGTAGCTTCCTACACACAAGGTAATTGACAACATTGACATACCAGGGTGATGCGTCGACAAAGAATAAGTTTTCATCTGGAAATGCTTCGACAATTTGGGACATCTACATATCTTCACTTCCAACTTCCAGTCGAGATAAGTGGTCAGCTACTTGATTTTTTTATCCTTTTCTATCCCTGATTTCAACATCAAATTCTTAAAGGAGTAGGATCCATCGTATCTGTCTAGGCTTGGCGTCTTTCTTTGTGAAAAGGTATCTTAATGCAGTGTGGTTTATGTAAATTGTAGTCTTTGCATCGACAAGATATGAACGAAACTTGTCGAATGTGAAGACTACTGCTAGCAACTCCTTCTCAGTGGCAGCATAATTAACTTACGCTTCAGTTAGAGTTTTACTAGCATAGAAAATAGAATGAAATACCTTCTCTTTTCTTTGGTTTAGTACAACTCCGACAGCAAAATCACTTACATCGCACATTAGTTCAAACGGTTGCGTCCATTCCGGTGCAACGACAATTGGAGCTTGTAACAGCTGCTTCTTTATTGTTATGAATGCGTCCAGACAGTTGTCACCGAACACAAACTTTTTATTTTGCTCTAATAGTGAGCATAACAGTTTAGCAATATTGGAAAAATCATGTATGAATCTTTTGTAAAAACCAACATGTCTAAGAAAGCTTCTTGTTACTTTGACATTAGTGGGCGGTGGTAATTTCTCGATGATTTCTACCTTTGCTTTATCAACTTCAATTGCCTAACAAGATATCCGATGACCAAGGAGAATGCCTTCAGTTGCCATGAAGTGGCATTTCTCCTAATTCAGAACAAGATTTGTGTCCTCGTAACTCTTCAAAACTTTCGCCAGATTATCAGCGCATTGATCAAAATTCTATCCATAGACAAAGAAATCATCCATGAATACCTTTAAGGAATCCTTGATCATGTCAGAAAAGATAGCCATCATACACCTCTAGAATGTTATCGGTGCATTGCACAACACAAATGGCATACGTCGGAAGGCAAAGGTTCCAAAAGGGTATGTGAACGTAGTCTTTGCTTGATCTTCCAATGCAATGACAATTTGGTTGTAGCCAGAATAGCCATCTAAGAAGTAATAATAGGCTTTACTAGCTAACCTATCTAACATCTAATTAATGAAAGGTAGTGGGAAATGGTCCTTCTTTATGGCCGCATTCAGTCAACGATAATCCATGCATACTCGCCAGCCAGTCGCAATACGAGTAGAGATTAACTTGTTCTTATCATTGGTCAGAACTATGAACCCACTCTTCTTAGGAACACATTGGACAAAGCTCACCCAATTGCGATAAAAAATAGGATATATAATGCCCGCCATTTGATAATATCCTTCTTCACTACTTCTTTCATTTTCTCATTAAGTCTTCTTTGTTGCTCAATTGATTGCTTCCCTTCATCTTCTAGCCTTATCTTATGCATTCAAAAAGAGGGACTGATGCCTCTAATATCTGTAATGCTCCAGGCTGTGGCTCTTTTGTGTTCTTTCAAAATGGCGATGAGCTTATCTTCTCGTGTTACGTCGAGGGATGCGTTGACAATAACAGGTAATGTCTCATTGTCACCAAGAAAGACATACTTCAAATGCATCGACAATGGCTTTAACTCCAAGGTAGGAGCTTGCTCAATCGATGCTTTAAACACTAGGATCATCCCGTTAGAAAAATCCAAAGATTCCAATTGCCAATTTTATCTCAGCTCACAATTGTTAACCTCTTCTTTGTCTACAAAATCATCTAGGATTTCATCGGTGGATGTTTCCGCATCTTCATCTAACATTGTTGAACTCCTTGCATTAAATTCTTCTATAATGGTCTCATCCAAAACGCCGATGTGATAACATTGCTCTTTAGTTCCGAATGGAGATGCTTCAAACACACTGAAGGTCACATGCTCATCATTATGACACATGATAAGTTCTCCTTTGAATACATCGATAAGTGTGTGTCTCGTTGCTAGAAACGGCCGACCCAAGATAATAGGCACCTATTTATCTGCTTTGCAGTATAGGATTATGAAATCAGCAGGGAACACAAGCTTATCAACTTGGACAAGAACGTCTTTGATTTGGCCTTCAGGTTTTGCTAAGGATCTTTTCGCAAGTTGTAATGTCACTGTAGTGGGCTTCATCGAACCTATTCTTAATTTCTTAAAAGTAGACGAAGGCATAAGGTTAATACGTGCACCCAAATCACATAAAGCCTTACCTAAATAATGATTCCCATTGTAGCATGGGATTGTGGAGCTGCTAGGATCTTTCATCTTGGTTGGCAACTTATTTGTAAGCACAGCGTTACACCCCTCTGTGAGCACAATCGTCTCGATTTCGAACAATTTCTTCTTCTTTGATAGTAGCTCCTTCATAAATTTCCCATAATTGGGTATCTGCACAAGAGCATCTACAATAGGAATGTTAATGTGTAATTGTTTCAGATTAGAAACAAACTTTTGATACTCTTTATCATGGACTTTCTCTTTAAATCTTCGTGTAAATGGCAAAGGTATTGTAGCAGTAGGTTGTTGTGGAAAACTCGATGGTGTCGACGTTGGTAGTTGCGTCGACTACTTTGTTGGGCAAACTATAGTCATAGATGTTACTAAGTTGGTTCCTCTTCATTTACTTTTGCTTAACTTCCTTCAGCCACATTCTCTTCTTGTTGTTGTGGTTTAGATTCATCAACATGGTCTTGGCCAGAACTGCTTGGTTCAACCGTCTTCTTCCCACTTCTCAGCGTGATTGCTTTGCAATGCTCCTTCCCCCTTTGCGTCTGATTCTCAGTATCAGTAGGCAGAGTGCCCGGTGACCTTGTGCTAAGATTAGAAGCCAATTGTCCTAGTTGCGCTTCTAATGCTCAGATGGAAGAAGAGTTGCCTTGTACTATTGCTTCAGTTCTCATGATATGCTCGCACATCAATGCTCCAAGAGCAACCATAGGATCTGACTTTGGTTGAGAAAATTGTTGTTGTTGATGTTGATGATGCTGTCCTTGCATATGTGGCAACACAAACTGTTATGGCTGTAATCGAGATTGTGGGTGCATCTGGCTATGTGACTGCATTTGTTGAGAACTCACCTGTGAAATTTTGATTATAATTCTACTGTGGGTAGGTATTGTAACTCCCTTGTCAATAACCTCCTTGATTTGAGGAATTTCCATATTTAAATGTGGAAGCATTTTGATTCCCCCATGGTTGTTGAGATCGATTGTTGTATGAGTTACCAAATGAACCCCCTCTGATGTTGTTGACATAGAAAGCACTTTCTACATACTGTGGGTAATCCTCGTAATTATGATTGTCGCCGCAAATTTCACAGGAAAATATTGGTGCATCCAATTACTGGGCCACTTGAATAGGGGTAACGTCATTTGTTCCCTTCATCTTTTTTATGATATTGGCCAATGAGGATACCTACACTGACAAAGCAGAGATAACATCTAACTCAAGAACTCTAGGGTTATTCTTTACCTGAGCAAAATGAGAGATTGGATATTGATAGTCATTCTAAGCAATCCTCTCTAGAATTCTTACAACTTCATTGTAGGTACAATCCAATAAAGGACCATTAGCCGATGCGTCGACAAGATTCCTTATCTGAGCATTTAAAACTTTGTAAAAAAACTCTATTTGGGTTTCTTGCTAAATTTCATGCATTGGGCAGCGTCGAAGCAATGTTTTGTAACGTTCCCATGTTGTATGTAAGTTCTCATCATCTAACTGGTGATATGCAGTAATATCATTCCGCAACCTCACATTCATTGTTGACGGATTGAAACGCAAAACAAACTGTGTTGCTAACGCATTCCAAGACGTAATGGATCCAATCGGCAATCCCAAGAACCATGTTCTCGCTTTACCCTGCAATGAATAAGAAAATAATTGCATTTTCAAGGCATCATCAGGGACACCATGTTGACTAAAAGGGTGCACAAATAAGCAGAAATGATTTTAAGTGTTCTCTTGCGTCTTCATGAGGAAAATCAGAATATTGCCCATTTGAGTTGAGCATCTGAAACATCATCGATTTCAGCTCGAAATCACCAGCTTGAATAGCTGGTCTCACAACCCCTGGTTGTAAAACATCAAGTATAGGAACAACAAATTCTCTTATTGTCCTATTTTGCACTTGTTCTTCTTGTGGATGCGGTGGTGGTATATTATTAACTACTTGTGGCAGCACTAGAGGAATATAATTTTGTGGCAGCAATGTTGGTAAATCATTGTTGTTTTTTAGCTATTCTTCTTTGTTCTTTCCTTCTCCTCCTCAATGTCCTTTCAAGCTTCAGATCAAAACTAACAAGGTTGTTAGGATTTCTCCTTGTGGACATGCAAACGCCTACAAAACTGAAAAGAAAACAATAGAAAAGTAAATAAATTAGTAAAGGTTAGGAGTTAAGTAGAATTAATTACAACAACAAAAGTAAACATCAAACAAACGACAGTTCCCTGATAACTACGCCAAAACTTGATCGTGTTTGAAATGTCACAGCTATTATGCAAGTGAACACACGTCGATGCAAGTATAGTTGATAGAAAATTCTTTTGGATATCGATCCCACGAGGAAATGGGTTCTTGATGTTTAAATGCTGGAGCAACTAATATTGAAATTAAGTAAAATGGTCAGTGTAATTACGTCAGATCTGCACACTAAAAAAGTCAATATTTCAATGCAATCAGAGTTAAATGTCAGAGGTTAAAATGTTAATGTACTGAAAGTAAATAAACTGTGTTGAGTGCTGAGTATTTAAATGCACAAAATGTAAATATGATCAAGTGAAAAGGATTGGAGTGGATCACTGATTTCGCTAAGTCGCAACGCTGGATGCGTCGACAAGGTATTGTATAGATGAAATGTCACAGCAATAACGCACCAATGAACTCTTACCAATAACAATCACCCATTTACTCGAGACTTAAGTACCCACAATCACTCCACCTCTCGGTACGAGCAACGTTGTGTAATCAAGAACAAGTAACTAGAATCTCTTCTAGTCCCAAGCAACTCTCGTTGTCTTACTTGTTAACCTAACCTATCACTGCATCTCTCGATGTTAGTAGACTGCAAAGCCACTCTCGTGTTTGATGTGATTAGATCCAAGAATAAACAGATAAAAAACATTAAATAAAAGTAAAAGTGATCTAATAATGAAAGATACTCTTGTATTGATTCAATTGTCATTAAAATCTATCAGTGTAAAAGAAGGATTAAAGAATACAATGGAAGCTTACTATCTCTAGACTACTAGGACTATTCCTTAATCATTCCTCTTGCTTTGCATCAAGTACCTTTCATCAAAAGTCGTTTCTCCCTTGCTCCATCAGTTCACCATTTGTCTCCAAATCACACAGAAATTGCAAAATTTAATCCTTTACCACTTTGATGATTTCTTCATTCTTCTATTCTATCAGTTCACCATCAGTTCACCATTCCAGCTAAATTCTTCAAAAGTTATAGGTTTCAACTTCCCATTCTTAGATCTAGATCTAGATTTTGCAGTTGTCAAAGTTAGTTAGAGTACAGCTGTGCACTCTTACAGATTTAATGTTTTCTTTAGAGATCTGTAGGTTGTCGTTGCATTACTGGGCCACTATCTGAGATCGTAATTGCAGCGACACCTGTGATGTTCCTGCACTGGTGCTTTCATATGTAAATTTACCTTGAGTTTACTCATTCGAGGTTCAGGTTTTGTGTGGCGACATCGCTGGTCGCATTTTCAAGCTGATCTTGTGACTACATTCTTCTTCCAACATTAATCTTCTGGATTGAGTTCCAGCGCTGACGATTCTAAAGTGAAATACATCGGCTAGTTGTGTCGACATTAGTACAAAAATATATAAAAATAATAAGAGTTTAAACTAACTAGCAATGAGTTGGAAATTATAAAAATTAAGTATGAAATGCTTATGATGTATGCTAAATGAGATACAAAAGAGACAATTAGCACACCAATTTAGTGAGAAAATATATGTCATTTGTAATGCTATCATTGCTCCCGCATTTTTTAGTCCAAAAGGCATCACCTTGTAGTAGAATTTTCCCCACAGTATGACAAACGTGGTTTTCTCCATATCTTCAGGATCCATCCTTATCTGATTATACCTAGAGAAATCGTCCATGAATGAAAATAAGGAGTGACCTATTGTATTATCTACTAATGTGTCGATGTGAGGCAATGGTTTGTTGAATTGGAAAAGAATGAAAGAATAATTGGCGAAAATTTTGCCATGTAGGATGGGAAATGCATTTTCATTAAAAGTAACTAGATAATGACCATAGGCCCTTTTTACAAAAAGACCCACATTGCTTTTGGGCCTAAAGCAATAAGTGTGTTCTGAGCATTACTCTGAAGAAGTCCTAAAAACTATAGGAAGCTCCTCCATAGTTTAGTTATCCAAGACACTTCCAAGGGTGTAGGGATGAACTCTCGATAGGTCCCACTCCGTTCTCTTCTTCGGATATGACTTTCGTTTAAATTTTTTCAACATCCCCCATCATCTTAATTTATCATGTTTTCTCTCAGTCTTTTACTTAGAGTTGTTAACACTCCCTTAACAAAAACGTTTTAGATACATGAGATCTTATTAAAATTTAATGTATGAAGTGCAATGCATATGAATGATAAAATGCATGCAAAAAAGCTTCGATTCTTGGTTTCATTCCATTAGAACAACTTTACTAGAAAACAAATTTCTGTACATAAGACGATACAAGTATGGTCGTGCCTTAATGCTCAAAGTCCAAATCTTCCAAGCTAATTTTGCTCCGGTTTAACCTTGATTTTTAGTTCAAAATGTTTGTCTTGAATGGCTAAAGTCTGCAAGTTAGTCGTTCCTTGCACTTGGTCGAATCCTTGCTTGTGACATGGTCTCTATCTCAGACTTGCCCCTATGAATGTTGGAGTCATTCCTCATTTATTTTTAATTTATTTGGCGAAATCAACTTGTCTTTGAATAGTCATAAATTCCTTCGATAGAGCGTAGTTATAAGAGAATACTCGATAAGAGACTTTTCAACTTTCCAGAAATGGCCACGGAACCATACTAGCAGAAGTTGTGCACCAATACACCTTCTTTTGCCCCTTCTTCGACAGGTGTTTAGTGGCTAAGACTTCTAGGACATGAGTGATTCCCTTATTAAATTGGTCAAACAAATCTATAACCGCGCCCTCTACGTGCCCCAACACTTTAGGGAAGACGATTAACTCATATGAAAATGTCAACATTATTTCCTGCATTTTAGTGAAGTATGCACTAGTTATCCCCTTTTCCTTGATTAGGGCTACAACCCAAGCTTGCTTACCTAGAATAGGCCTTATTATTCTAAATCCTTGGGCAATGAAGTGACGTATCATATTCTTCTATCTCATGTTCATGTTTTTGAAAATGAAGCAACTAAGCTTGAGTAGGTAAGGTAGATCACCATATTTGAATTAGAACAACTGCCCCATTTTGTCTTCCATACTTCTTTTAGCTCTCGCAAACTATTATGGGATTCATTTATTTGGGTGTAATCCCAAAACTTTGATATGTACCCTTTTGACAGGTCATCATTTTTGTTTTTGTTTTTCTTTGACCATATACGCATGACTACATTGACTTCTACCTTATCAAGGACTTCGTTGTCTTATGACCAGTTTTCTATTTAGCAATAGAACATGAATCAACAACTTTTTTTATGAAAATGCAATGCAAATAGATTCAAAATTTGAAAATAGATTGCAATTAAAAACAAGAATATAACCCTATCTTTTACCTTATCTGGGTAACCACTAAAGGTTTAGCACAGTTCTACTTGAGCTAGGCTCTCATGGAATTATATGCAAGTTAATAAAATGTACTGCTTAAGTATGCATGTGTGCATAAGAAAAATATTGACTCATAGCTCAATTCTATTAGAACAACTTTATTAGAAAACAAACTTCTTTACATAAGGCAGACATGAATATGGTCGTGTCTTAGTGTTCAAAAGCCTTAATCTTCGCAGGAAATCATCCCATTTTGTCTTGGTTCGTCTTTGATTTTTTTTGGTCCAAAATGTCAACTTGAATGGTTAATTGATCGGTCAGTTCTCGTACTTGGTTTAAAGTGGCTTATTGTGTGGTCTTCGTTTTCGTCTTACTCGTTTGGGAAATCATCATTTTTTTTGTTTTTCTTTCAACCATAGACGCAAGACCACATTGTCTTCTACCGTATCAAGAAATTCATTTTCTTATGACCAATTCTCTATTTAGTAATTTGAGCTTAAATCAATACCCTTCTCAGTATGATGATGAAATGCATACAGAGAGACATGGTAGAGTGAGTTAGTACAACATCAATAATAAACATGGATATAGAACAATGAATCTAAATCTCCGTCTGTTGAAAGGTTCAGTATATCTTCTTCTAAGGCACTTTATGACTCATTATATGTGGTTTAGGCTCTAGAGTAAAGGGTACCCAAACCAATAGATTCCTCAATCCTCACCCATTACAGGCTCATAAGAATGAGTTCGGTTTAGGGGGACAGATTTCCCACATGTTTGCACAGAAGTGAAAACATCACAAAAACATGGGTATGGATGTAATCCCGAAAGCGATCCACTATCCTGCACAGAGGTGAAAACCTCACAAAGGAGTAGTTTCCCACTTCCAATTAAAGGGGTAGTAACAAATGCATATGAATGCAAACTTAATTAGCAATATCGACATAATAGAGCATCACACACAAAAATGCAAAGGATCGTATATTAAACGAAACCGAGTGTTTAAAAATTTTCAAAAAAAAGACCCGAAAATAATCAGCTTTTGGCTTGACTCTCTTAAAAAAACTATCGAAACATTTTTTTTCAAAAAGGTCTTGAAAAATATTTTTAATTGAAAAACGAGAGTCGCCACCAATCTTTTTCATTTGGTGTGATTGGTTCACAACAAAACGTTTTAAATTCATTTTGAAAAATATTTTGGTCTTCGAAATCCAGAAAACGGGTTCGGGAGTCAGTTACGTGTGAAGAAGGATTAGCACCCATACACGCCCAAAATTGGTACCACGTCGATTATTATCCGGTCTTTATTGTTAAAAATTTGAAAACTTGAGTGAAATTTAAAATACGATCCTTAAATGCATGATTTATTTGATGTACACGTTTAAGAAGGAAATTGAATTTCGTGAGGAAGTCTTGTTATTTCGAAATGATCGAGGAAGGAAGTCACGTCCAGTGAGTTAGGACATAACATTTCAAGATCCGAAAATAACAAGCATTCCTTCATTGCTAATTTCAAACCTTGACAAGGGTATTCGATTATTCCGGTTTGAAGAAAAAAATCACGCCAAGTAAGTTAAGGCACAATTTTTCAAAATCTGAAATAAAGGAATATTGCCTCGATTTTAGAATTATTTGTATATATTTTTTGAGAAAGAAAATAATTTTAATTTAAAGATGAGTGCGTAAATTAAATACGAATATGCAATTTATTAGCAAAATTAAACAGAACAATTAAGTAGATAAGTAAAAGGAAAAATTAAGCATAATATAAAATACAAAATATGATAGAATCACGAATCAAAATCATTGAAAAATAACAGGATTGATTTAAAATACAAAGAAAATAAATTAATTTTATGTACCAAAGATTGAAGAAAAGGAAAATAAAAAACGGGGTCGAAAAATAAAGTTTCAGAGAGTTTGGGGTCAAAATATAATTTTGGAAAAGTTTGAAGGTAACAATGTAATTTTGGGAAAGTTTAGGGGTTAAAATGTAATTTTGGAAAAGTTTAGTGTTAAAATATGATTTTGGAGAAGTTTGGGGGTTAAAATATAATTTCTAAAAAATTTACGGGTCAAAATATTATTTTTAAAAAATTCAGGGACCTATGGCAGCTTCTCAAGCTTCCAGAAGTGGAAGAACTAAATTGAAATTAATTAAAAACTATTAGGCAAATTTAAAATAAATTAAAAATGTGAAAAAGGACGAAATTAAAAAATTTAAAAAATACGTAAGGATTGTGTGGGTAAATAACCCAAAACTCAAAAACATGCAGATCTTGGTTGCGGAGCGGGTCGGATCCAAGTCGGGGGTTGGGTCTGAGCAGAACGACGTCGTTTGGGTGTTAAAACACCCTTTCAAAGCGTCACCAATTTTCAAGTCTATAAAAGGCTAGATTTTTTGAAAGAATAAATCATTTTGAATCTGTTTTTTTTTTAAATCTTTTCTTTCAATCCTTTTTTCTCTCATCTAGGCCTCTCTCGGCCCTTGGAGCAGTTCTAGGCTTCCGTCGTCGCTAATCGTAGCCACATCGTCTCTGCAGTCGTCCGACCACTGTGTGCGGTGACGAGGTAAGAACTCTTCCTTTTTTTAATTTTCTTTGCTTTCAAATATGAATTAGGGCTCAAATTTGACTAGATCGAGCTAAGATTTCTGGATAAAATCACAAAACTTTCGAGTTTCCCTTTTTTTTGATTTTTCATAACTATATTGTTTTTCTTATTTTATTTAAATATGTTTTTATTATTTTTTGTTATTATTTGTTTTAAACTAAAACTAGATTCTAAGCTAGATTTTACAAATATTAAAAAAGAAAAGGGTTTTGATTTTTTATTATTATATTTTCCCATTTTAAACTGTCGTTTCTAATACATTTTCCTTTTTTGAAACGATGAAAATCCCCTATCAGAGCCTTTCCTCGAACACGAACGACACTCGGAAGGATTTCGATCGTGGCTGTGACGACGACGCTTCGGCTTCTAGTATTACCCTTAAGTTTCCTTCTTTATTATTTTTATTATAAAAACATTTTGAATATTAAAGAAAATAATAAATAAGCAGTTATGACATAAATAAATAAATATATTTATATATATTTATTACCTTGAGAAGAAAAATTGAATGCTTGGTAATCTGGTATTAATTGCTTTCAAATACTCTCTGTATTTGTATTAATTTTGGAAAATGTTTTGTAACTTTTGAATGCACCCTCTATTTTTTTGTGTATTGCTTCGTGTCTGTATTGATTTCGAAAAAGACCCCCCTTACAACTGTTTTGAATTCGGCTTTTATAACCAAAAATACAATCATGATTTGTTGTGTTCTTGTCATTAAACTGATGTCTTTTCTTCTTTGTAGGCGACAGTGGTGGTGGTAAATGCTGATGTGGCGAACCTGGTTGGGCAAGGCAATGGCGGCAGCAACACAAATTGCTGCTAGGGTTTCTGTTTTAGTTTGAAATTGGGTTTGGGCCTGTTGGGTTAAGGGTTAGTTTGGGACATGGTCTGTTTAGGGTTTGGGTAGATTGGACCATTTGTATTGTGCTTTTGTAATTGGACATTTAAATTAAGATGAAATATAATTTAAATGTTTTTTTTATTTTTTTTATTTTTTTCGATTTTGTTTGAGCCCGGTTAAAATTGGGCTCCAATAGCACTCACATTGGAGTGCCTTTTATTAATAAAATGTCGCTGCAACTAGTCAGTTAGTTCAAGATTCAAACATTAACACTATACATTCATTACTAGAGCAATTCCAGCCATTCATTCAAAAATAGAAGACTCATTATTCATTCACATTCATTCAATTCACACATTAGCATCCCAAGTAATTCAAGAATGACGCATAAAATAAAAATTGTGGTCACATTTTTGTTGAAAATTTTCATATTTTCATTAACAAAAGAAACAGGTAAAATTCTAAGATGTGGGTGTAATTTCATTTTCATTTCACAATATCCCCCCCAAACTTAATGTCTGCATTGTCTCCAATACACTGACAATATTATACAAATATAATGGAAATGAAACAACAATGCAACTAAATTAACAAAAAAATGCAATGCCAAAATAGAAATGCAATGACAATAAAGATACATGCAAACTATCAATAGAGAAGTGTACTAACTCATTCCTTAGCAGCCGAGGCAGAGGCTGCTTTTGTCTTCTTTTTCTTCTTCCTTGGGCGCTTGCCATTGTCTTTACGTTTCTTCTTTTGGTCCTTGCGTCGGTTCTTTTTCTTATCCTTTAAATCAACCAAATCGGTGGATTGCTCCTCCTCAGCTGGTTGGGTGATGGCCTCATCGATAGTTACATCGGATGGGTGAATTTTAGCTAATGGTGCCACATATGGCACAATGGCAAGAGGATGAATCTCCACAATGAGGATGAATCTCCTCAATGCTGCTTGTAACTACCTCAGCTCGACTCGAATCAGGTGGAGTCTTGGCACTACTAGATGCCCCCATACTCATAGGTGTGCCGATAATATCCTCAGCGATAATTGTCGAGGCATCTTCCTTCTCTTCTTCTTGCTCCTCAGTAGGGTCTTTCATTGCATTCTCTTCTTCTTTTTCTTTCTCTTGGCTGTCTTCCTCCACTGCTTTATCCACAGGCTATTCTTGGTCAGTTTTGGTAATGTCAGCGCCTTTCACTGTGTCTACACCCATGGGGTTATGCAGCTCCTCAATGATAACCCCCTTATCTGCCATGGTTGGCCCAAGGCTATTCAAAAATTCTTCGAATAGACTTGTAATTGTTTTGTAGCAGTCTTCCATGACATTAGAATGTCCCTCGCTCTCCTCGTCATTAGAAATATGAATTCTCATTAGGGATGGAACATTCTGAGGCCTACCATCAAGAGCAGGTTGATTGGAGGATGAGGCTTGCGTTGGGAGAAAAATAGATGGAAAGGCTGGAAAGTCTAGCATCAGACTGGGCTCATGCTGCGCAATGCGACGATAATTGCCTCATTCCAAGTTTTTGTATACGAATAGAAAATATGTTGTCTGTAATTCATATCTTCTAATATGTCGATAATGCGGATGGTGCACGTGTCAATACGGTCAATGGGTGCATCGGCCTATTTTTTTCCTTCCTCTTTCCTTTGTCTTTATCCTTCTTTTGTGGTGCTTCTTTCACAATCAATGTTTCTTGGCCTGGAGTCATTCTTTCAACTGATATATCATTGGTGGGACTTTTCTTTTCCGATACTTCTTTGTCATCTCGAGGCACAATGCCCTTCTGTTTACAGAGCAACATTATTAAAGAAGGAAAGGGGAGTATACCAGTTTGTTTTGCAGCAGCTTCAACTATTTGATCATGGAGGATTTCACCGATATCAACGTGACGACCTTGTGAGATTGAGTGCAAAAGGTACATACAATCAATGTTCCCGTAGTACTGTACATAGAAGGAAGGATGCAACTATTTATGAAGTGGAACCACACCTTGCTGAAGCTTGTGAGATACCTCTAATGCATGGTGCATTTATGTGGCCCATTACCTGTCCATACATCCCTATCAACACATAGGTTACTCAGCACTTGGGCAGCCCCCTCGTCAATCAGTTCATGCACAAATGGAGAGTGGTCATCGACCCTCTCAAGAATTCGAAGCAGAATATTGATATGGCCTGCACTCCATGGGATTATACCTTCCCTTACAAATACAAACTCTTGCTCTGAATCGACAAGGTTTGCATAGAATTCCTTTACCAGCGTAAGGGAGTAGCCAGCGGGGTGTTCACAAAAGAACTCCCATCCCAGACGACTTATGGTCCTTACGACCTGCTTCCCTAAAGTTTGATACGAGGATAGTAGTAGACCTTGTTCCGGGTGGATATTCCATTTCAGCATCAAGTTTTGAGAATGGTCTTTGGCTGCTTTTGACAAGAACAAGACTGGTCCTATTGATGGTGTTGGAGTTGTGGTTGGATCCACTATAGCAGAAGTTAAAGGGGTGGTTTTAGAATGATTCTTTGCTCCTCTGGTTTTGGCCATGGTTGCTAGAGAAGAAAGTTAACAGAAACTTTTGGAAAGAGAAGATTAGACTGATAGAATAAAACTAAGAGCAAAAGCAATGAAGAAAACAAGTTGTAGTAACAATGGCTATTGTGAATGGAGAAAGACAAGTAGGCAAAATTTTATAACCTAGCCTTGGCAAAAATCGTGATCATTATAACCAACTTGGGCAAACGTTGCATCTACAACCATTAAATGCTAGGCTGTAGATCGTACTTTTTCATCTGATTAAACGATTGGGGAAAGAGAGAAATCAATTGTCGCGATTTTACTGAAAAAGTATTGTTGAGTCATCACAGAATGCGTCGACAAGTTGTGCTTTGGATGCTTTGACAAAATGACTGTTTTTATTCCTGGAAAGAAACTAAAACGAAACAAGTAAAAGTAAAACAAATAAAAGAAAAATTGAAAATGTGTCGACATTATTTAAATGTAACCAGATCGATGGCCTCATTTGGTTCCTTGACTTTTAGACTCACGTAGTGTTTCAGACGTTGGCCATTCACCTAGAATTGTTGTCCATCTTTTAGATTCTCAATTGTCACCTCACCACTCTGAGATGCTTCGACAACTTTGAAAGGGCCTGACCATCTTGATCGCAATTTACCTGGATGTAGTTTTAATCGTGAATTAAACAAAAGCACTAACTGATAAGGGATAAATTGTCAATGCAAGATGATGTTTTCATGCCATCTCTTTGTCTTTTCTTTATATATTGTGGCATTCTTATAAGCATAGTGGTGGATTTCCTCCAGTTCACTAATGTCCAACAATCTTTTTCTTCCGGCAGCATCGTAATACATATTCACCTGCTTGATAGCCCACTTGGCTTTATGTTCAAGCTCAAATGGTAGGTGACAAGATTTACCATACACTAACTGATACGGTGACATTCTCAGTGAGGTCTTATAAGCAGTGCGAAGTACCCACAACGCGTCATGTAGCCGCAAAGACCAATCCCTTCTAGATGGATTAACCACCTTCTCAAGGATGCTTTTGATTTGACAATTGGATACTTCAGTTTGACCATTGGTTTGTGGGTGATATGTAGTAGCCATATGATGCTTCACACCATATCTCTTTAATGCTGTTACCACTTGATGGTTATGAAAATGAGTACCTTGATCACTTATTAACACTCTAGGTGTTCCAAATCTTTTAAGGATGTAAATGTGAAAGAATTTCAACACCGTTCAAGCATCATCTTTTGGCACCGCGATTGCCTCTATCCACTTCAAGACATAGTCAACCGTAACTAGAATGTACACGTTCTCGAAGGAGTTAGGGAATGGTCCTATGAAATCTATACCCAAACATCGAAGAGCTCTACTTCCATAATCGACTGTTGGAGCATCTCATTGCATCAAGATATTGAACCAGTGCATTGACATCTATCACATTGCTGTGCAAAGTTGTGGGTATCTCAAAACAATGTGGTCTAATAGAATCCTGATTGCAGGACTTTTGCAGCAGTCCTTACACTACCAAAATGACGTCCATAGGGGGCATCATGGCAATGTCGCAGGATAGAAGTCATTTCCTCTTCAGGAACGCAGCGATCAATGACATTCTTAGTGCATACCCTTAATAGGTATGGCTCGTTCCAATGATATTTTGCAATGTCGCGTAAAAATTTGACTTTCTTGTGACCAACAACACTCAAAGGTAGCTTCCCACACACAAGGTAATTGACTACATCAGCATACTACAGCGATGCATCGACAAAGAACAACTGCTCATCTAGAAATGCATCGACAATTTGGGCTTTATTCCCATCTTCACTTCTAACTTATAGTCGAGATAAGTGGTCAGCTGCTTGATTTTCAGATCCTTTCCTATCCCTGATTTCAACATCGAATTCTTGTAGGAGAAGGATCCAACGGATTAATCTAGGTTTGGCATCTTTTTTATCAGAAAGGTATCTCAATGCAGAATGGTTTGTCACGCATATGTTGAACTTAGCAACTCCTCTCCACTAATATAGTCGGCATAATCATCAAAATTAATAGGTCTTTTATAAGACTGTAATGGGGCTAGGCTCAAGGTAGGGATAAAGAGAGGTGAATTTCTAGGGTCAGTACTCTTAATCCTAACTTTACCTTGGATCTTTATGAGGTACATCCTTGCAACTAACGGGTTTTACCACCCCCAAACTTAACTTGAAGCTTTATGCCCAACAATACTTCTTAATAATTTGAGTGTTTATTTCACTCTTTGTGCTCGACATTTGAATAGAGATTTTTCTTTCTCTTTTTTATCATACGGAGAACATATACATCTTTGTGAATTTTTCCTAAAACTTTGATCACTAGGACAAGTATAGTTAAGATTGGTGCAAATAGGATAAAACTTAAAAGGATGGTAATATGGCTTATGATGTAGGTGAGTAGCAATAAAATAGGCTTAAGGATCAAACTAAGGTTTCAAAGGTTAAATTTATATGGTAGGCTTGAAAGGCTCAAACGATCCAAACAAAATGTGCCTATATCATGTTTAGATTCTTATGTCTCTTAGGATTTTTCCTCAAGAAAGTTACTAAGTCAATTTTAAGGACTTAAACCTTCATGCATGTCTATTTCTAATGAAATTAAATTTCCATGGAAAAAGACCATATAAGGCCTAAGAAAATACAAGCATTCCAAAACTCAAGATAACATAAAAAAACTCATATAAAATAAGAAATCATGTTTGCGTTTGAGCTAACTTATGAAATTTTTTTTTCTGAACATCATTTTATTTCAGCATACTTATGTGTAAACAACGAATTTTACTTAAGAAAAATTTAAAATTCGTGCAAATATTTTCCTACCCCATCCTTAAAAAGAAGCAATGTCCTCATTGTGAAAACAAAGTAATGAATGAGAACTGAAGACCAGGTAGGTGAATCATGAAGACTGCTTGAGTACCGAATGTTTCTTAAAAATTCAATCCTAGACGTGTTCATTTACATTACCACACTATTTCGCTTTTTATTAGAGAAAAGGCATTGTGTTTAATTTATTCATGTTTACAATTTCTTATTTATTGTGCGAAAGCAAAATACAAACTAAGAAAAAATATAAATACTAAGAATAAGAAATAAAAGATATTCCTCTCCTTTTTATTAATTTGTGTCATCTCCTTTTTTCTGAGGTTACTATAGTGTGGGGAAGTGATGTTGTGAAGAAGGGAAGGGGCAGCGAGTGTTGTATATTTTTCTCCTCATCACTATTTTGGGCATCAAGCCCAAAACTATAACAATTTTATTATCTGTACTGAAATAAAACTTGACAGAAATAAACTGATTAAACCTTGGGCCAACTTGACCCTCTTATTGAACATAAAAATAAACTAAAAATTGAAAACAAAAATTAAAGCTCCTTTTAGGCTACTTAGAAAATTTTTCTGAAAAAATTACATTAAATTAAGTTCCCAAGAAAGGTTGGAGGGATCACAAATGGTCTTGCTTAGGTTCCAATCTCCTTAAATAGAATTAATTTTAATGTACTAATTCAAGAAATTTTTTCTAATCATGCCATTTATTCTAATGAAGGGGAAAAACTAGAATTTAAAAATAACGATAGAGAAAGTGAAGAAAACTCCCTCAATGTTATTGGGGATTGTCACTTATTGATGCAATGTCAAAAGACCATTTATCATACCAATCATACCCATCGAGAAAAAACAAATAATCTTGCCTAGCAATTATGTTCAGCATTTGATCACGGAATAGCAACGAGAAATGATTTTTCTTTTTTTCTTTGTTCGACTTTCTGTCATTCATACAAATCATCCTATCCATGATTGTCTTTAATGGAATCAACTTAGTATATGTGATATCTTCTTTGATACATGTCTCACCTACTGAATGTCATAGATGAGATAACTACTCCTTGATTTTAAACATTGAGACGCGAGTTTCTCAGGATCAAGACTACAAATTGGATCAATCTCTTCTGTCCCTCGATAGAACTCTTTTCAGTATCTAATGACCTTTTCAAAATCGTTAATTTTAACTCGAGTGGCTCTTCTTTTAATAGGTTGGGTTGCTTACTCATGTGATGAGAGCTCTAATGATTCGAACTGAACTTTTGAACAAAATCCTTTCGAGTTAGTTTCCAAACATGTATCATCCTCATCTTCATGTGGAGAGTTAGATTTAATACCTTCCAATGGTTCATTGTATTCTAATTTTGCAGGAACCTATGGATCTTTCCTAGAGACAATAGAATAATCTTAAACCTCATCATGAGATCTTACATCCTTGAGTACATTAAAGGTCACGTGTTCATCCTGAACTCACATGGTAAGTTCACCATTTTGTATATCGATTATCATCCTGGCAGTTGCTAAGAAAGGTCTTATTAGGATGATTGGTATTTTTCTTTTTGCATCAAAATCTAATATAATAAAAGTCAGCAGGAAATATGAATTTATCATCACGCAACAAGATATCCTTTATCTTTCCTTCTCGGTATGTAAAAGATTGATCCGATAATGAGAGTATAACTATAGTCAATCTAGCCTTACCTGTAACACGTTAATTTAAATTTAGGGACTAAACTATTTAACTTGTGGACTTTAGGGTTAATTCATTAATTTAGGATAGTGAAGGGACCCAATTGAACTCTAATTAAAACTTTAAGGCAAAATTGTGAAATTGTTCGACTTATTTATGAATTAAGTAAAGTTTTGGGTCAAATTCAAAAACCCTAATGTTTCTTAAGGACTTCCATGTAAATTACCCCATTTATTAGGTATATAAACCCTTTTTCCCTTATTTTGTCTTTTCCCCTCCCATTTGTTCTCCACCTCTATTAAAATTCTTCCTTTTTCATTCACCCTCCGAAGACCCCCCATTTTCCGTTCGTATCCCACACCGCTAGCACCCTTGTGTTCCTCGTTCCCTCACGAACAAAACCCTTCCTCTTATTATTGTGTCGCCATTATCGTTGGTGAGAACGATGCTTTGACTGTTCGACCTTCTCTAAAATATGTTACCTCCGCCGTTGTTCTTTAGATTTTCTCATTGTTGTCAGCGTAGGTGAGTAGTGCTTGGCTTGGATGCCTTGTTTTTTCTTATGTTGGTATCATCTTTGGTGATCGTATGCCATGTGTGGTAGCTTTGCATCGGCGCTGTCGGCGTGGGGGTTGGGAATCCTTGTCCCTTATTGTGCAATATTGGTTTGGACCTATGGGGTTAAGGCTCAAAGTTTTGGTGACCCAATTTTTTTTTGCTAGCCGAAGTGTGGAGACCCAAAGTATATTGAAGCCCAAACCCTTAACCCATCCATTACCTAAGTTTAACCCAAACCCGAAATCCAAATCGATTTTACTAAACCCAAACCAAGCAGAACCATGTGATCCATGCTTGACCCGTTTGTAAACCCAAACCGAATCGAACTGGCCCAACCCGAATCGAATCGGCTCAACTCGAACCCGTTGACTTTGATCGACCTGTTGACCGTTGACCTGTTTACTTTTTTTGAAAAACCCTACCCTATCATTTTTTGACGTCCTAAGTCCCTTTTCGCTGTTCGTTTCGTTAAATTCAAACATGAAAGCCTCATTTTAGCTATTTTGCTCTTAATTTTGTACTTAGTGTTTAATGAGAGGTTAGTTTGGGAATTTGATGTAAGATAGTTTGTGTTTAGGTGATCACAACTCCGAGGCCGACGACTTACCACCTCATCCACCTGTTCAGCTTATTCCTGCACCTGCTCCTAGAGTTACATGCGAGTTTATTTCAGTATAGTATTGTGTTTAGTTAGTGGCTTAGGAATAGATATTGATGTAGAAATTGTGATCGTAGGTTCTAATCTAGTTAAACCCGATGCTAGATCTGTTCGTGGGAGACAACCTCCTCGTCATTAGAGTTTCATCTTTCTCGAGGTGTGTTTTACTGTGTTACATCCCATTGTATGGTAATGTTTTGTGTTGTGTTATCATGTGATGATTATGAGTTGACACCAGTCTGATGATATTCTGTGTTATAAAAATGGTATGATTGTGTTCTGTGTTCTGTTATAGCATGTTAAAATTTTCATGCATGCCTATTGAATGTGGATAATTTAATATAATGTGATTAATTTATTGCAAGCTCTGATATATATATATTATCATGAGATTGAGATTGAGACTGAGAAAAATGTTATATCATACCATTATGTACTCATGAGTTACGTTTGTATGGTGGAAGACATGGTTATCGCCTCTTCAAATCGCTGATAGTAAAACCACACTGTGATTGATGACATTTGGTTGGGGAGGGGTTTTGAGGAACCTCTCCACTGTGTTGGTGTGCAGGTGATTGGGTTCATTGCATTATGCTTGTGTTTGTAGTGCATATAAATGTATTATACTTTGTAGTTACTTAATATGCTATGAAATTACTGTTATAATGTAAATGAGGATGTATGCTCTTTAGAGACACACTGGCTCCATATCTCATTCCCCCATAGTTTTCTTTTTAGATACATTGGATATAGACGATTTGGTACTCGGAGGAACATTAATTTTATTTTGTGTTCTTTTTATATTATTTTTGTATAAGGTATTTTGGGAATTTTCATATTATGTTATTATATTATTATGGATTGTAAGTAATTCAAATTTGGGATTTTAATTAATTAATTATTTAAGCTTTTTATTAAATATGTTAGATTAGTTACAGTTAATATTTGTATATAATGATATGGTATTCAGTGACTTAGTCTTTTGCTACAGGAAGGAGTCTCTATGCACCATGATAGGGTATTTAGTGACTTAGTCTGCCGAGCTAGGATTTCCGAGAGATTGGAGGCTCTTCGAAGGACTTAGAGAGCTCAAGACAGAGAGCATGGTAAAAAGCAAGCAGACATAGCAGTTCAATTTATTTCTATTAATCATTCAGCTAAAAGGCTTAGAGAGGAGGCTGATCAGTTTAGTTATCCGAGAGTGAGGCCTGCGGTTTCAGTAGCTCATGTGGGTAGTGTTGGTTGTTCTACTAGTCCTCGTCCTTTGCACCTCTACTCGTATTGCAATAAAAGACATGGGGTGAGTGTTGGACGAAGATTGGGGCATGTTTTAGGTGCGGTTCTCATGAGCACTTCTTTAGAGACTGTCAACATCCTCCTATAGCTTCATTTGTGTAGAATCAGTCTTAGGCTTCGGTTTAGGCTCCTACTAATATTCATGGGAAAATCTTTCCTGCAGAGTCAGAGTCCTATGAGTAATTCAGTAGAGGTTAATAGGGTGTATCGCAACTGTCCTATTGATATTCATGGGGAAATCTTTCCTGCTAATTTGTTGGAGCTTGCATTCAATGAATTTGTTCTTATCCTCAATATGGATTGGCTTTCTGTGCACTGAGTCAACCTTGATTGTGAGAAAAAGAGGGCAACTTTGAGAAATTTTGATGATCAAGAGGTGACCCTTATTAGTGAATGAAGAGGTTTTCTTGCTAATGTGATTTCGACCCTTAAAGCTGAAAACATGATTAAAAAGGGGGTCCATGGCTTAAAAATGTTAAAAAGATTCTGGGATTGAAAAGATTCGTGCTGTGAGAGAGTTTCCTGATGTGTTCCTAGAAGAGTTGCCTAGTGTGCCACCTAAGGTTGAGTTTGGCATTAAGGTCTATTCGAGTACGACTCTTGTGTCAATGACACCTTATCGAATGACACGCAAAGAACTTAAAGAATTAAAGATTAAGTTGCAAGAGTTACTAGATTAGGGGTTTTATTCAGCCTAGTGTTTCGCCTTGGGGAGCTCCAATTCTATTTGTTAAGAAGAAGGATGGGACTCTTCGGTTGTGCATTGATTATCAAAAGTTGAATAAGCTGACAATTAAGAACAAATACACCTTGCCTCATATTGATGACCCTTTTAATCAATTTTGAGGAGCGACTGTGTTCTCAAAGATAGATCTAAGATCTAGGTATTATCAACTTAAGGTCAAAGATTCTGATGTGTTTAAGACGACTTTTCGAACTCATTACGATCAATATGAGTTTCTGGTGATGCCTTTCGGTTTGACTAATGCTTCTACTGCGTTTGTGGACATGATGAATAGGGTGTTTCAACCCTACTTAGACCATTTTATGGTAGTGTTCATTGATGATATCTTGGTTTATTCTAAGTCTGAGGCCAAGCATGATGAACATCTCAGAATCGTTTCGCAAACTCTGAGGGAGAAGTAGCTTTATGCTAAGTTCAGAAAGTGTGAGTTCTGGCTCGTAAAGGTTATGTTTTTGGCTCACATAGTTTCTACTAAGGGTATTTGTGTAGATCCCAAAAGATTGAGGCTATAATAGGCTGGAAGCAACCTAAGAATGTTCCTGAGATTCGTAGCTTCTTGGGTTTAGATGACTATTATCTGAGGTTTGAGGATGGTTTCTCAATCATTGTATCTCCGTTGACTAAGCTTCTAATGAAGAATGTTCCTTTTGTCTGGACTGAGGCTCAAGAGTCTAGCTTTGTGAAGTTAAAGTCTATGTTAACTCAAGCACCAGTTCTGATCCAGCTTAAGCCTGGGAAGGCTTATACTATTTACAGTGATGCTTCTCACACGGGATTAGGATGTGTGTTTATGCAAGAGGGAAAGATTGTGGCTTATGCATCTCGGAAGTTGAAACCGCAAGAGATTAACTATCCTACACATGATCTTGAGCTTGCTGCGGTAATCTTTATTCTAAAAATCTAGAGACACTATCTCTTTGGGGAGAAGTGTTACATTTACACCGTAAGAGTTTGAAGTATCTACTCACCCAGAAAGAGCTTAATTTGAGACAATGTCATTGGTTGGAACTTCTTAAGGACTACGATTGTGAGATTGAGTATCACCTTGGTAAGACTAATGTGGTTGCTGACGCCTTGAGTCGTAATGCTATTGCTGAGTTGAGAGCTTTATTTTCTAGAATAAACTTGTTTGAGAATGGTATTCTCTTAGCTGAACTTCGAGTTATTCCCACTTTAATCTCAAAAATTAAGGCCGAGCAACCTAATGTTGCGTACTTGATGCACCGTATGAGAGAGGTTGAAGAGAGTACATCCGAGGATTTCTCCATTGATCAGGATGATATTCTTTGCTTCTAGGGTCGGTATTATATTCTGAGGGATACTAGGTTGAAACAGAGTATTCTCTGTGAAGCGTATGATAGTCCATATTCCGTGCATCCTGGTTGGGATAAGATTTATAAGAATCTTCAAGAGTGGTACTAGTGGAAGGGTCTTGATCACGTCTGTAACGTCATAGCAGTTCTGCAAGCGAACACACGCTGATGTAAATATAGTTGATAGAACAATTCTATCAGATATCGATCCCATTAGGAATGGGTTCTTGATGTTCAGCTATCGAAGCAACTAATACTAAAATTAGATGAAATGTGAGTAAAGATGTCAGCTCAATTAAGTCAGATCTGCATACTAAAATTGTTAATACTTTCAATGCAATCAAGGTTAATTGTCAACGCAACAAAAAGTAAATCAAAGTGTTGTTGAAGTGTTGAGTATTTAAATGCTTATAAGTAAAGGTGTGATCAAGTGTAAAGGATTGAAATGAATCACTGATTTCGCTAAGTCGCGACGTTGGATGCGTCGACAAGGTATTGTATAGATGAATTATCACAGCAATAGAGCTCTAATGAAATCTTACCTATAACAGTCTTTCGTTTAATCAGTACTCAATTAACCACAATCACCCCACCTCTTAGTTTGAGCAACGTTGTGCACTAAAGAATAAGTGACTAGAATCTCTTCTAATTCCAAGCAGCTCTCACTGTCTTGCTTGTTAACCTAACTTGTCACCGCATCTCTCGATGTTGGTAGACTGTAAATGCACTCTCGTGTTTGGTACAGTTAGATCCAAGAATAAACAGATGGAAAACATTACTAGGACTATTCCTTAACCGCTCCTCTTGCTTTGCATCGAGCACCTCTCGTCAGAAGTGGTTTCTCCCTTGCTCCGTCAGTTCACCGTTTCCAGCTTAAATAGCCAAAACACAAAGTAATTGCAGTATTTAATTCCTCCACCTCTTGATGATTACTTCCATCTTCTTTCCTCTATTTATAGCCCTCAAAAGTTACAGGTTTCATCCTCCTCTATTCTCAGATCCAGATCTAACTTTTGCAGTTGTCAAAGTTAGTTATAGTAAAACTGTGCACTCACGCATATTTGATGTTTTCTTCAGAGATCTGTAGGTTGTCGCTGCATTGCTAAGTGCAATATGAAATCGTTAATTGCGGTGACAACGTGTGATTTTCCTGCTCTAGTGCGTCCAGTTGTATTTTCAGCTTGAATTTACTTATTCGAAGTTCAGTTCTGTGCGGCGATATCTCTGGTCACAATTCCAAGCTGATCTTGTGGCTGCATTCTTCTTCCAGCATTTATCTTCTGAGTTGAGTTCCTGTGTTGACAATTCTAAGGCACCATATATCGGCTGCTTGTGGCAACATTAGTACAAAAAGAGATAAATATAACAAGAATTTAAAGTAAAATACAATGAGTTAAAAAATATAAAAACTAAGTATGTAATGCTTATAATGCATGCTAAATAAGATACAAAAGAGACAATTAAAACATCAATTTAGGGAGAAAATATATGTCATTTGTAATACTATCAGTTCTAAAGAGAGATGTTGTTGACTTTGTCTCAAAGTGTTTGATTTATCAAAAAGTCAAGGCTAAGCATCAATGTGCTTCTGGGATACTTCAACCTATTGAGATACCGCAGTAGAAGTGGGAGTGCGTAACTATGGATTTTGTGAGTGGTCTTCCTTTAACACTGTCCAAGAAAGATTCAGTTTGGGTTATTGTGGATCGATGCACGAAGTCCGTGCACTTTATTCCTGTTAGGGTTGACTATAACATGATTAAGTTAGCTCAACTCTACATTTTCGAGATAGTTTATCCTCATGGGGTGCCTCTGTCTATCATTTCTGACCGAGATCTAAGGTTCACATCAAAATTTTTGGAGTCCTTGCACCGTGCTTTTGGTATTCGATTAAACTTCAGTACTGCTTACCATCTGCAAATTGTCGGTCAATATGAGCGTGTAATTCAGGTCCTTGAGAACATGTTAAGGGGTTGTGTGATTAAGTATCACAGTAGTTCGGAGAGACTTAAGGTTGCTTTTGACAGACAGAAGTCTTATGCCTATTTGAAGCATCGATATATTGAGTTTAATGTGGGGGATGAGGTTTTCTTAAAGGTATCTTCATGGAAGAAGGTTCTCAGGTTTGGTCGTAAAGGTAAGCTAAGTCCTCGTTTTATTAGTCCTTATCTAGTTTTGCATCGTATGGGACCAGTTGCCTGTCAGCTAGAGTTACCGCCCGAGCTTGAGTGCATTCATGATGTTTTTCATGTCTCTATTTTGATACATTATCAATCAGGCCCGTCCCATATTATTCCTGTGGAGGAGATCGAGGTTCGTCTAGACTTGAGTTTTAAGGAAGAATTGATTCAGATCCTTGCTCAGGATGAGAAGGTTCTTCATAGGAAGACCACTAAGATGGTTAAGGTATTGTGGCAAAATCATGGTTCATCATCAAGGCCCAATATCCGCAGCTTTTTTATCCAGGTAAATTACGAGGGCGAAATTTCTTTATGGGGGGAGAGTTGTAGCACCCTAATTTAAATTTAGGGACTAAATTGGTTTAACTTGTGGAATTTAGTGTTAATTCATTAATTTAGGATAATGGAGGGACCTAATTGAACTCTAAGTAAAACTTTGGGGCAAAATTATGAAATCGTGGGACTTATTTGTGAATCATGTAAAGTTTTGGGTCAAATTTAGAAACCTTAATGTTTCTCGGGGACCTCTAGGTAACTTGCACAATTTATTGGGTATTTAAACCCTTTTTCCCTTGTTTTATCCTTTCCTATCCTATTTGTTCTCCACCTCTGCAAAAATTCTTTTGTTTTCCTTCCTCACTTGCGTTTTCATTCACCCTCTAATGACCTCCTATTTATCGTTTGTGTGCCACACTGCTAACACCCTTGTGTTCCTCATTCCCTCGTAAACAAAACCCTTTCCCTTGTTATTGCATCGCCATTTTTGTTGGTGAGAAGGGTGCTTTCATCGTTCGACATTCTCTAAAATATGTCGCCTCCACCGTTGTTCTTCTGATTTTCTTGTCATTATGGGCATAGGTGAGTGGTGCTTGGCTTGGAGGCCTTGTTTTTTGCTTGTGTTAATATCATCTTCAGCTATGGTACACCATGTGTGATGGCATTGCATCAGTGCCACCGGCATAAGGGTTGGAAACCCTAGTCCCTTGTTGTGTAATATTGGTTTGGACCCATGGGTGTGAGGACTAAAGTTTTGTTGACCTAATTTTGTTTTCTTCTAGCCCAAGTGTGGAGACCCAAACTATGTTAAAGCCCAAACCCTTAACCCAACATCCGTTACCCAAGTTTGACACAAACCCTAAATCCAAATTAATTTAACCAAACCCAAGCCAAGCCGAACTGTGTAACCCATGCTCGACCCATTTCTGAACCCAAACTGAACTGGCCCAACTCGAACCCTTGACCTATTGACTTTATCCAAAAAAACGTACCCTACCATGTTTCAACATCCTGAGTCCGTTTTCGTTGCCTGTTTCTTCAAATTCAAACTCGAAAGCCTCGTTTTAGCTATTTTGCTCTTAATTTTGTACTTAGTGTTAATAAGAGGTTAATTTTGGGAATTTGATGTGAGATAATTTGTGCTTAGGTGATCACAACTCTGAGGCCGACAACTTAGAATCTCTTCGACCTATTTAGCCTTTTCCTACATCTACTCTGAGGTTACACGTGAATTTATTTCGGTATAGTATTGTGTTTAGTTGGCTGCTTAGGAATAGTTGTTGATGTAGAATTTGTGCTCGTAGGTTCTAATCTAATTAGACCCGGCGCTAGATCTATGCATGGGAGACGACCTCCTCATCATTAGAGTTTCATCTTTTTCGAGGTGTGTTTCTACTGTGTTACATCCTATTGTATGGTAATGTTTTGTGTTGTGTTATCATGTGATGATTATGAGTTGATGCCAGTATGGTGATATTTTGTGTTATAAAAATGGTATGATTGTGTTCTGTGCTGTGTTATAGCATGTTGAAATTGTCATGCATGCCTATCAGAATGTGGTTAATATATTGTGAACTCTGATATATATACATATTATCATGAGACTAAGGTTGAGACTGAGAAAAATGTGATATCATACCATTGTGTGCTCATGGGTTGGGTTTGTACGGTGGAAGAAGTGATTATCATCCCTTCAAATGGCTAATAATAAAACCACACTGCGATAAGTAACGTTTGGTTGGGGAGGAGTTCTGGGTAACCTCTCCATTGTGTTGGTGTGCAGGTGATTGGGTGCGTTGCATTATGCTTGTGTTTGTTGTGCATATAAATGTATTATGCTTTGTGGTTACTTAATATGCTATGAAATTACCGTGACAATGTAAATGAGGATGTATGCACTTTAGAGACACATTGGGCTCCATAGCTTATTCCCCCATAGTTTTCTTTTTCACATACCTTGGATATAAACGATTTGGTACTCGGAGGAACATTAATTTTTTTTTGTTGGTATTTTGGGGATTTTCAGATTATTTTATTTTTATTATATTATTATGGATTGTAAGTAATTCAAAATTGAGATCTTAAATAATTAATTATTTAAGCTTTTATTGAATAGGTTAGATTAATTACAGTTAATATTTTTATATAATGAATGATTGTGGATTTTTGAGATTATGTAAGGGTGAAATTACAATAGTTACCGTTTAGATCCAATCATATCTTTTAGGTCAGGTAAAGGGGGTTACATTACCAATACCTAATTCTCTAAACACAGACATAGGCATCAAGTTAATACTTGATCCCAAATCCCACAAAGCCTTACCATAATAGGATTCTCCAATATTGTAAGGCATGTTGAAACTTCTTAGATCCTTCAACTTAGGAGGCAACTTGTTCTTAAAAAAAAAGCTACATTCTATAGTAAGGGCTACAATTTCAAATTCCCTAACCTTTCTTTCTTAGACAAAAATTCCTTCATAGATTTTGCATAGTTCAACATTTGATCCAAAGCTTCCACCAACGGAATGTTGATACATAGTTGTTTCAACACACCCAACATTCTCTTAAATTAAGTATTTTGTTATTCCTTATGTTGATGGAGTCTTTGAGGATATGGAGGTTATGGAACCTTGGCTTGGACTAGATGATCGTGCTATGAACATCACAGCAAATGTGCAAGCGAAAACTTGTCGATGCAAGTATAGTTGATAGGTGTAAGCTATCAGATATCGATCACACAAAGATGTCGGTCTTTATTTAAATTGTCGAAGCAAAAAAAGTTAAGATAAGAAAAATTGTTAGAAATAACATCAGCGCAATTAAGTCAAAATCTGCACAAATAAAGAGTTAAACTATTAATGCAATTTTTGTAAAACTACAATACAAAATGTCAAAGCGAGTTACTAGAAAATGAAATTAATGTTGAAGGTATTTTGTCAATGCAATTAAGAAAATTAACAAAGTAAAACAATGATAAAGAGATGGGGGGATCCCTGACTTGATAAGTTGGCAAACACTAAATGTGACTATAAGGTATTTGGTAGATAAATTGTCTTCACAATTAAACATAATGAGATATCACTACTTTCAACTTCCCTATTTATCAAAGACTCAAATACTCACATTAACTACACCTTCCAATGCTGACAATGCTTTGCATTCGAGAACAAGTGGCCAAAATTCCCTTCGTGCCTTAAGCAACTTCCGTTGTCTTACTTGTTAATTTAACTTGTCACTACACCTTTCAGTGACTGTGACTGCAATCACACTTTTGTGGTCAAAAAGATTAAATCCAAAGGTAAACAGTTAAGAAGATTTGAGTAAAAATCAAAATAGATCTATCATTAAGAGGTAGTTCCATACACAATTAAAGTCAACAGAATTTATCAACGTTTAAGAGGAATTAAAGAATAAGTTGAAGCATTCTATTCCTAACCTACTAGAACTATTCTCTAAATGCTCCTCTTGTGTAGCACTTAGAACACTCCTCGTCAAGAATAGATGCTACCTTCTCGTCGCGTCAATTCACCCTCCAAGGATTTATGCTTCCATGGCAGCATGCTTAAGAAAAATAAAAAATTGAATTAATTTGTCACGAGCTTGATAATCCCCTTCTTCTTCGCTCTGCTTAGTATTTATGTTTCCTATCTAGTACAGGTGTCCTGCTCTCAGATCGAACTTCCTTGCAGCTGTACAAGTTAGTTACTCCATCTGTACGCTCACGTAGATCTGGTTTATGAAGTAAGCAGTTGTAGGTTGTCGCAACATTTCTGGACACAGATTTATACTTTAATTTGCTGAACTTTGACATCTTCATGTGCTATTACTTCTGGATATATTCACACAGTAAAAATCCATGATGTATTCTGAAAGTATTCATGTGCTGACATGTTTGGGTGCAATTCTGGATCAACTTGTAGCGATAGCTTTGAACACTTTTTGCATTGATTTTCTAAGGTTAATCCCTGTGCTAACATCTTTAGATGCAATACTGAAACTAAATGTAGCGACATTAGTAGCATAAGTGAGATAAAATGAAAGAAAATTAAACCATACATCACTGACTTAGAAAATGCAATTATTACATATAAAATGCTAAAAAAGCATGTTAAGCATAATACAAAGAGAACAATTTATACTCTAAATAGGAAGAATTTAATGGTCTTTTCTAATGTTATCACACCCCCAAACATGAGTTTTTACCTGTCCTCAAGTAAAAAAAATTAGCAAAGTTATAGCAAAAATTCTTATCAAAACACTACTTATTCTAGCAACTTGAATTCTCTAATATCCTAATGTATAAATTACATTCATATGATAAAAAATTGCGCCAACAATTTATAGGTATGAGTAATTAAAATTGTAACTTCACTAATGCTAGCATCATGCCTCAAATCTTGAATTTTCTTAACCACTACAACATTTATTATAATATATATGTATATATTTATATATATATTTTTTAGATTTTCTTTCCTTCTCTTTTTTTTGTGCGGCTGAGAGATGTCATTGCATTACTATACCCTTGTTCCTGAGCAATAACGATGGGGTGCAACAAACCCCTAGGAAGTATCTAATTACGCCGACACACACTCTTGCAGTGATAGCCTTTGGGAAGATATTTTTTCTAACACTTGCATTGGAGTGTTCCCCCTTGATAAGTCACAGTGCACCCATACTTGAGTGTCTTTTATTAGTAATTATAAGTATATACATAGTTGCATATGACAAGTTATCCAAGATTCAACTAATGATACTACTCATTCATTACTGATGCAAATTCGACCATTCATCCAAAAATAGAAGGATTCAACATTCAATCACATTCATCTAATTCACGCATTAGAATCTCAAATAATTCAAGAATTAAGCATAAAATGAAAAAAAAAATTGTAGTCACATTTTTCATAACTTTGCATACTTTTATTAAATTGAAGGACAACTAAAATATAAAAATGTGGATGCAATTGCATTTCCATTCCATACATATTTCCCCCCAAACTTAGAGTTTGCATTGTCCCCAATACACTGACAATATTATAAAAATATATATGGAAATGCAACTACAATGCAAATATGTTAACAAATAAAATGCAGTGACAGTAAAAATGTAATGACAACAACATGATATCCATGAAGCTAAACTAAGTACTGAAAAGTGAATACTAACTCTATGTGTTATAGCTAAAGATGTGGCTGTCTTGGTTTTTTTTTTCGTTTTAGGGCGTTCCTCCTTGCGCTTCTTTTTATCTTTGTGCTTACATTTCTTCTCAGTTGGTTCAACTAGGGTGATGGATTTCTCCTCCAGGTTTAGTTGTATGTTGGCTTCATCGACTGTAACATCCAAAGGATGAATTTTAGCATGTGGTGCCATATAAGGCACAATAGCAAGAGGATTAAAATTCTCGTTACTCAATGTCACAGTCTCGACCTGACTCACAACAGATAGTGCCAGGTCTTCAAGAATTGCACCCATATTGTCAGGTTCGACGACAAATTCTTCAGATAAATTTGTTGCGACAAAGTTTTCTTCTTTCTCATCTTCCTTTCTTTCTTTTTTTTTCTTTGGCCTTCTCCTCCATAGAGTCCATGGTGATGTGCTCTATTGTAGCATCAGCTTCCTTCTCTGCCATATTTGCCCCCAAAGTATTGGAGAACTCATCTTTAAAGAGGCTCGCAATATTCGAGAAACACTCCTCCACATCCCTGGAATGCACATCTTGGTCCTCATATCATAAATGTGGACCATGTACGAAGACTGGAAAGATTGAGTCTTCCCTTCTAAATCATCCTTCTCGGTTGAGGGTGTTGCCCCCTTGATTATAGGAGGAAACACTGGGAATTCTGGTAAGGGTTGCTTGCTCATGCTGCATAACGTGTTGACGATTGCAATATTCTATGCCCTGGTGTAGGCATAGAATAAGTTCTGTAAGTACTCCATATCTTCTACTGTGGCGATAAGTTTAAGTTGTCGTAGACTCATTCGGTCAGCCAGTTACCCAATTTCTTTAAGTTTTTTTCCAAAGTTGAGGATCTATGGGCGCATGAGGATGCTTGTCCTTCTTCTTTTCCTTGCCTTTCTCCTTCTTTTGCACAACTTATTTTACAACAGGGGTTTGTTGGCCCATCATCATTCACTGAATTGAGACATCATTAATGAGGGCTTTATTTTCCAAGAACTCTTTCCCCTCGCGAGGTATACACCCCTCTGTCTACACAACTGCATGATAAGGGAAGGGAATGCCAGTATACCTGTTTGTTTAGTGACAGATTTTTCAATCTCTTGATGGAGACTTACACCGACATTTATCCGACGGCTTTTAATGATGGAATGGATATGACACATTCCATCCAAAGTGATTGTGGTGCTGTGAGTGGAGGGTAGTAGGTGGCAGTTGATGAAATGGAACCAAATTTTGCTTTGGACTGTGAGTAAACGTCAACGCATTGTATACTTGTTAGGATTGTTTCCAGTCCTTACAGCACCATCGATGCACAAATCATTCAGCAGCAAGTCAGCACCTTCCTCTGTTAGTTGTTCCAGGAAAGCAACATGCTCATCCTCCCCCCAGTGATGTTGTACAGGGCATTTATATGGTCAGCGCCCCACGGTACTAGCCCCACTCAGAAACAAACAAATTCTTGCTAGGATAAAATTATCTTACCAAAGACGGAGAATATCCTTCTGGATGGTCGTAAAACTTCTCTCACCCTAGGCACGAGATGGTTATGTTGACTTACTTTCCCAGCGTGACCAGTGGAGATAGCTAGAATCCCTGCTCTAGGTGGCAGTTCCGCTTCAACATAGTGTCGTGGAAGCGGTCTTTGGCAACTTTAGTTAAAAATAGGACTGCTTTTTGGATGGTGGCTGCTCAATGTTACGAACCATCATTTTGCTCCTCTAGTTCTAAACATGGCTTTATGAGAGAAAGAAAGTGAAAATTCACAGGAAATCTAAAGGTTGAAGAAAAGAAAAGAATGCAACAACAGTGGTGGATGTGAGTCTGAAGAACATCATTGGCATAATGGGGTGTTTTATAGAGGATGAAACCGAAAACGCGTGATGATTTCCACTGCTGTGAGAGGACACTGTGTTTGAATCTAATAAATGCAATGACATAGATAGTCCTTTTTCTGAATCGGTCCAACGGTTGGTGAACAGGGTGAATCAATCAGCGTGATTCTTTCTTGAAACGTTTAAAAATGGTGAGTCAGCAATTACAATGCATTGACAAGTTGTGTTTGTGTGCATCGACAATAAGTATAACTTTTATTCTTGCAAAGAACTAAAGAAAATAATTAAAAGAAAATAAAATACAAAAAGTAAATAGAAAAATTGTAGGGACATGTTAAGAAAATGTGACCAGGTTAATGGTCTCGTTCTATTCGTGATTGTCTGGACTGAGATAGTTTTTCAGTCGTTGGCCATTCACCTTGAATTGGTGCCCATCGTTTAAATCTTTAATTGTCACAGCACCATGAGGAAATGCTTCGACAACTTCGAAAGGTCCTGACCATCTAGAGTGTAATTTACCAAGATGCAGTTTTAAGTGTGAATTAAATAAAAGAACTAACTGACCTATAGAAAATTATCGTCGCAAAATAATGTTATCATGCCATCGCTTCATTTTTTATTTGTAAATGGCAACATTTTCATAAGCATTGCGTCGAATTTCTTCCAGTTCTAAAATGTCTAACAATCTCTTTTGCCCAGTAGCATCATAATCCGTATTCACTTATTTAATCGCCCACATGGCCTTATGTTCAAGTTCTACAAGTAAGTGACAGGATTTACCAAAAACCAGCTGATACAGTGACATTCCTAATGGTGTTTTATATGCTGTACGAAGCAGCCACAATGCATCATTGAGTCGTGAAGACCAATCGCGTCTAGATGGATTAACTACCTTTTCAATAATATTTTTTATTTATCGATTGGATACTTCAGTTTGGCCATTTGTTTGTTGATGATTTGTGGTTGTCATTCGATGTTGAACATCGTAAATCTTTAATACTGTCACAATTTGATTACAATGAAAATGAGTGCCTTGATCACTTATTAAAGCTCTATGTGTGCCGAATCGTGTGAGGATATATGTGTAAAAGAAATTCAACACTGTTCGAGCATCATCTTTAGGAGAACTATTGCTTCGACCCACTTTGAAACATAATCAACAATGACCAGAATATAAACATTTCCAAAAGAATTGGGAAATAGTCCCATGAAATCCATAGCCCAGACATCGAAAAGGTCAACTTCCATGATAGAATGTTGTAGCATCTCGTTACGTCGAGATATTGATCTGGTGCGATGACAATTATCACATTATTGAAAAAATTATGAACGTCTTGAAACAATGTCGGCCAGTAAAATCCTGACTGAAGGACCTTTGTAGTAGTCCTAACACCACCAAAATGATCTCCATAAGGTGTATCATGGCAATTCCTCAGGATAGAGAGCATTTCTTCTTCAAGAACGCAGCGACGAATAATATTGTCGGCGTATACCTTGAATAGGTATAACTCATTCCAATGGTACTTTGCAGCATCTCAAAGAAATCTGGCCTTTCGGTGACCAATTACGCTTAGTGGTAGCTTCCCACAAACCAAATAATTTACGACATTTGCATAACATGGAGATGTGTAAGCAAAAAATAATTTCTCTTCTGGAAATGCATCGACAATTTGTGATCTATTGTCATCTTCACTCCTAGATTCTAGACGAGATAAATGGTCTGCTACCTGGTTTTCGATCCTTTTCTATCTTTAATTTCAACATCAAATTCTTGTAATAATAGGATTCATCTAATCAGCTTAGGTTTAGCATCTTTTTTAGCAAAGAGGTATCTCAATGTAGAGTGATCAGTATAAACTGTAACTTTTGCACCAACAAGATACGAAAGAAACTTGTCAAATGCAAAAACTACAACCAACAACTCTTTTTCTGTGGTTGTATAATTGACATGTGCTTTAGTAAGAGTTTTGCTAGCATAATAAATTGTATGAAATACCTTTTCCTTGCATTGTCTAAGCACAACACCTACGGCATAGTCACTCGCATCACATATCACTTCGAACGGTTAGGACCAGTCTGGTGCGATGACAATAGGTACCTGTACTAACTGCTACTTAATTTTAATGAATGCTTCTAGACATGCCTCGTCGAATAGAAACTTTTTATTTTGCTCTAACAAAGAGTAGAAAGGTTTTGCAATTTTTGAGAAATCTCGGATGAATTATCGATAGAATCTAGCATGGCCTAGAAAACTCGTTATTCCCTTGACATTGGTAGGTGAGGGTAACTTTTCAATAACCTCCACCTTTTTGTAATCCACTTCTGTGCTTTGACAAGAGATACGATTCCCAAGGACAATGCCTTCAGCTGCCATGAAGTGGCATTTTTTCGAGTTTAGTACTAGATTTGTGTCCACACTTTAGCTAAATTGTCAGTGCATTTATCAAACGTATGACCATAAATAGAAAGGTCATCCATAAATACCTCCAATGAATCCTCAATCATATTGGAAAATATTGTCATCATGAATCTCTAGAATGTGGTCAGTGCATTGGATAAACTAAATGACATTCGACGAAAAGCAAAGGTACCAAACGGACAAGTAAATGTTGTTTTGGCTTGGTCCTCATGTGCAATCACAATCTAGTTGTAGCCAAAAAATCCATCAAGAAAATAGTAGAAGGCCTTACCAGCTAGCCTATCCAGCATCTGATCAATGAATGGAAGTGGGGAATGATCTTTTTTTGTGGCAGCATTCAAGCGGCAGTAATCCATGCACACTTGCCAACCTGTAGCAATGCGAGTAGGAATTTTTTCATTTTTATCATTGCTTACCACCGTGATACTTCTCTTCTTTGGCACACATTAGATCGGGCTCACCCATGTACTATTAGAAATCAGGTAAATAATGTCTGCATCTAACCATTTTATGATCTCTTTTTTCACTACTTCCTTCATTTTCTCATTTAATCTACGTTGCTATTCATGGATTGCTTGTCCTCATCTTCCAACCTTATCTTGTCATGCAAAAAGAAGGACTAATGCCTCTGATATCCGTAATACTCCAGGCAATTGCTTGCTTGTGCTACTTCAGTATTCCAATTAATTTCTGCTCTTGATTTGCATCGAGATTTGCACTGATAATTACTAGCAAGGTATCATTGTTACCAAGGAAAACATATTTTAGATGTATTGGCAATGGTTTCAACTACAAAGTTTAAGCTTCTTCAATAGATGATTTGAAAATAGGGATCGTCCTATTTTTCAGATCCAAAGATTCCATCTGCTAACCATGTCTAAACACACAAATACTTGCATCAACCTTATGGCCACAATCAGGTGAGGAATTGTTTTCAAATGTCACTGCAAATTCTTCTGGCACTACTGAACTACGCTCATTAAATTTTGCTGTAATTAGCTTGCCTAGGACATTAATATGGTGACATTGTTCTTTACTCCCACAGAGAGTTGCTTCAAAAATACTGAAGGTAACATGTTCCTCGTTATGTCGCATGATTAACTCGCCTTTGAAAACGTCAATAAGAGTGCGTCCTGTGGCAAGATATGGGCGTCCCAAAATTATAGGCACCTCCTTATCAACTTCACAATTAAGTATCATGAAACCTGGTAGGATTACAAACTTATTAACTTGGACGAGAACATCTTTTATTTGTCCTTCACGTTGCGCTAGCGATCTGTCCGCTAGTTGCAATGTCACCATAGTGGGCTTCATGTGACAAATTTCCAATTTTCTGAATGTTGATAAAGGCATAAGGTTAATGCTTGCTCCGAGAACACTAAGATTTTTTCCTAAATAATGGTTTCCAATGAAACATGGAATTGTAAAACTACCAGGGTCTTTCATCTTAGGTGGCAGTTTATTTGTCAATACAGCACTACAACCTTCTGTGAGGCAATTGTCTCAATGTCATATAACTTATTTTTCTTTGATAAGAGCTCCTTCATAAATTTCTCATAGCTGGGAATTTGCACAAGAGCATCTACAAGAGGTATATTAATATGTAACTGTTTCAAGGTAGCCACAAACTTTTGATATTCTCTGTCATGTTCTTTCTCCTTGAATCATTATGGAAACGACAAAGGTATGCTGACATTGGGTTGGTACGATACACCCAGTTGTGTCGACATTGACAGTTGCATCAACAACTTTGTAGGTCGAATGGTTGTCATAGGTGTGCTTACTGGTGGTTCCTCCTCATTTATTTCTACTGCTTATTCTTCGGATACATTTTTCCTTGTTATTCTGGTTCATTTGCATCAACATGTGTTGTATTGGAAGCCAGCTATCCTAATTGTGCTTCCAAAGCACGGATGGAAGCATAATTTTCTTGTACGATAACTTATGTTCTTGTAATATGTTCACGCATCAATGCTTCAAGGGTAGCTAATGGATTCGATCTTGGTTGAGAATATTGTTGTTGCTGTTGTTGATGTTGTCCTTGCATATTTATATTTGGCATTGCAGCCTGCTATGACTACGTACAAACATGTGACTGCATCTGATCATGATGTGCTTGCACATGAGGATTATGGTTGTAATTCTGCTACTGCTGATTGTAACTCCCTTGTCTAAAATTTCCCTGATTCAAGGAATTTCCATATCGGAATGTGAATGCATTTTGATTCCCCCAAGGTTGTTGAGTCCTAGCAAAACTCTTGTAAGAGTTACCATTTAAGTTCCCTCTGATGTTATTAACATAGAACGCATTCTCTGAATGTTGTGGACAGTCCTCATAGCTATGGTTGTCGTTGCAAATTTCACAACAAACGTCGGGACATCCATTTGCTGGGCTACTTGAATAGGAGCAACATCACTTGTCCCCTTCATGTTCTTAATCATGTTAGCCAATGAGGATACTTGTGCACTTAATGCTGATATAGTGTTTAACTCAATAACTCCTAGATTTGCTGTAAATTGAATAGCTTGAGAAATCGAGTATTGATAATCGTTTTGCGCAATTCTTTCCAAAATCCGTACATCCTCGTCATAAGTGCAATTTAGCAAGGAACCATTTGCAGATGCTTCGACAAGATTCCTTGTCTGTGCATTTAATCCATTGTAGAAAATTTTGATCTGTGTCTCCTGTTAGATTCCATGCATGGGGCAACGTCAAAACAAAGTTTTGTAACGTTTTGATCGCGCTATGAACGTCACAGCAATGTGCAAGCATACACTGTCGGTGCAAGTATAGTAGACAGAAGTGAATCTGTTGGATATTGATCCCATGAGGATGGATGTTTGTTGTCTAAAATTGTCGGTGCATTGAATAAGTAAGATGCAATAAATTGTAAGAATGGTTGTTGAAGAAATATTGTGAAAATAAAGATAAAATGTAATAAAGGTAAAATGGGATCCACAACGTTAATAATCAGCAGAAAACTAAATGTGACTTACAAGGTTAAAAATAACAGGTAATTCGTCGGCGCAATGAAGTGCAATGAGCATCTTACCAAACATGGTTTTTCTATTAGGTCTATGAATTTAGTATGCACACTAACCACACCTTCCAGAGTTGGAAATGCAACACACTTAAGAACAAGTGGACCAAATTCCTTCAATCCCCAAGCAACTTCAGTTGTCTTGCTTGTCAGTTTAAACTATCACTGCACCTTCTAGTGACTGTGACTGCAATAACACTTCCGTGTTAAAATCATTCAAACCCAAAGAATTAACAATAAAAGCAAGATTGAATAAGATATCATTTAGTCTAACAATCAAGAGTACTTCCATACAAACTTGAAATATACATGAATTACCATCATTTAAGAAAGGAAATATAAAAGAACAAATGGAGAATACTATTCCTAGGCTACTCGAAATGCCCCCTTACTTCCCTCTTGTGTCGCACTTAGGATGCTCCTCGTCAGGAGTTGATCTACATCGCCTTCACGTTTATTCACCCCAGGGGTCTCAAGCCTCCATAGCCAAAAAGCTCCAAAACTAGGTTGAAGAAGATAATAAAATGGGAGACTAAAGGAAGAAGAGACACCTCCTTCATGTTTTGTGTGTGCTTATATTTAGCCCCAAATGTATAGGTGTCTATTCTCCAAAATTGAGCTGTACAAGTTTGTTATACCAGATTGTACAGCTCACACATTTCTATTCTTATTAGACAGTTGTCAGATGCGCCAACAATTCTGGCCACAATTTTGGGCACGTTCATGCAGCGACAATTCTATACATGTTCATGCAACGACATTCTTGGGTGCAATTGAATACTTATGCAGCGATAGTTCTGGATGCAATTTGAAGAATATTTATGCAATGATAGTTTTGGTGCAACCTGGAAGTTCTCATGTGGTGACAGTTTTTGGGCGCAATCTAGAGGTGCTTATGCGGCGACATGTTTGGGTGCAATTCTGGATTAAAATTACGGTGACAGCCTTGAACACTTTCTTGTTTTGATCTTTTAAGATAGATCCTTGCACTGACATCTCAAGACGTTATGATGACATTAGTAGCAAAAGTAGGACAAAATTAAAGAAAATTAAACCAAGCATCACTGACTTAGAAAATTCAATTACTAAATATAAAATGCATGCTAAACACGATATAATGGGAACAAATTATACAATAAATTGGGAGAGAACATATTTTCTTTTTAGTACCATCACACCCCCAAACTTGAGTTTTTACTTGTCCTCAAGTAAAACAAAACTAGCAAGGCTACAAAAGAATTTTTGTCAAGGAAATAATCATTCTAGCAACTTGAAGCATCTGAAATCCTAATGCATGAATTACATTCAAATGACAGAATATTGCACCGACAATTTATTGGTATGAATAACTAAAATTGCAATTTTATCAATGCTAGCATCATGCTTTAAATCTTAAATTCATTCTACCAAAACAACATTTATTGTAAAATAATATACACATATATATTTTTTCTTCTTTTCCTTTTTTTTTTCTCTATTTTTAAGTGACTGAGTGATGCTGTTGCATTACTATACCCTTGCTCCTGGGAAGTAATGATGGGGTGCAACAAATCCCTAGGGAGTACGTTATTGCACCGACACATACTCTTTCAATGATAGCCTTTGGCTAGATTACTTTTTCTAACACTCGCATTGGAGTGTTCCCCTTTGATAGTTCACAATACACCCACATTGGAGTGTCTTTTATTCATAACTATACTTATATACAAGTAGCTATAAATGTAAAATTTATTCACGATCTAAATAATGATACTATTCAATCATTACTAATGCAATCTAAATCATTCATCCAAAAATTAAAGATACAACATTCAATCAAATTCATCCAACTCATTCATTAACAGCTCACATGATTCAAGAATTAAGCATCAAATGAAAAAAAAAATTCAAGCACATTTTTAATAACCATGCATGCTTCATTAAACTCAGAAAGGATAATTTTTTGAAATGTAGGTGCAATTGCATTTCTAACCCATATACATTCCCCCCAAACTTAAAGTTTGCATTGTCCCCAATTCACTGACATTAATAAATATATATGGAAATGTAATGACAATATAGATGCAGTGACAATAAAAATACAAGGACAATTATACTACAGCTACATGATATGCATGAAAACTAAACTAAGTGCTAAAAATAAAAAATAACTCAGTGTGCTGCAGCCAAAGATGTGGCTGCATTAGTCTTCTTCTTCTTGGGCTTCCGCTCTTCCTTGCGGCGCGTCTTGTCTTTGGCGCGCTTCCTCTTTCGTTCCTTCGGATTGGCCAAATCTATGGATTCCTCCTTAACATTGGGTTGCGCCCCGGCATCATCAATCGTGACATCAGATGGGTGTATTTCAGCAAGTGGTGCAACATAAAGCACCATGGCTAGAGGATTGGAATCCTCATTATTGACCATCATAGCCTCTGCTTGACTCGCTTCAGGTGGCACGAAATCATCAGGTGATGCAAGCACAAGTTGAGGTTCGGTGACAAATTCCTTAGCCGAATTTGTCGCGACATCAAGTCCTTCTCTTCTTTCTTCTTTTTTTTTGTTTGAGCTTTGTATAGTCTGTGGATTACTCCTCAGTTTCCATCTCTGCTCTGGCATCATCAGCTACTTCATTCATTAGTCCAATATAGACCTCTAACACCCAAGGATTATGGTTGATCAGTGTTTTTACGACACAACGATTACGCAATCGTACACACATCGATGCAAGTATAGTTGATAGACAAATCTATCGGATATCGATCCCACTAGGAATGGGTTCTTAATGTCTAAATGTCGGAACAATCAATACTAAAAATAAATATAATGTTAGACTGATGTCAGTGTAATATGTCAGATTTACACGCTAAAAGAATCAATGTCAATGCAATTAGGGTTAAACTTCAGAGATTGAATGTCAGTGTACTGAAAATAAATCCAATTGTGTTGAGTGTTGAATAATGAATATTAAAATGCATGAAATATAAATGTGACCAAGTGTAAAGGGTAGAAATGGTCCACTGAACATTGCTAAGTTACAATGCTAGATGCGTCGACAAGGTAAGATATAGATGAACTGTCGCTTGCAATGAAGTCCTTTTGAGTTCTTACCAACAACAGCTCCCTACATAATCCTGACTCAAATACAATCACTCCACCTCTCGATGTGAGTAACAATGTGTATCCAAGAACTAGTAACTTGTTTTTATCCCAGTCTCGAGCAGCTCTCGCCTAACCCACTTGTTAATCTAACCTGTCACCGCATCTCTCGATGTCGACGTACTGTAATTTCACTTTCGTGTTTAGAGCGGTTAGATCCAAGAATAAATGGATAAGCAGAGTAAAGTAAAAATCAAAATGATCTAACATCAATAGATACTCTCGTATTCATTTAATATCATCAAAATCCATCATCGTTTAAGAAGAATTAAAGAGTATAATGAAGCTTACTATCTCTAGACTACTAGGCCTACTCCTTATTGTTCCTCTTGCTCGGCATCACGCACCTCTCGTCAGAAGCAGTTGCATACTTGCTTTATCAGTTCTCCTATTTCCAGCTCAAATCTCAAATTCACGCGAAATTTTCAGAATTAAATCCCTTAGCTCTTGATGATTTCTTTCCAGCAATACGTAATTCCACTACGTGTTACTTCGTTCAGTTACGTATTGCTATCTTTAAGTACAAAGATCAAATGATGTTCCCGTTTGTTTATATTGAAAACAGACTCATTAAGGATTCAGACATATAAATTTCAGTCTATAATTATTTTTCTACAGTTTTCTATGATTTTTCAAAGTCAGAACAGGGGAACTCGTACCTACTCTGACCTTGTTACACAAAATCAGTTGTATCTCAGAATTTACAGATCCATTTCTGTCACCGTTTCTTCCATATGAAACTAAACTCAATAAGCTTTAATTTCATCTGTGATAGGACCCTTAACTCTTTATATACAATTTTTAGTGAATTTTCGAAGTTAATCCTCTGTTCTGTCCAGACTGTTTTACTAAATCACACATTAATCCCTTCATTTTATCATTATAAACATTCAAATCATGTACCTATCTAACAATTTCTATGCTAATAATTCATATACCATTAGAGAAATTAAACTATAGTTCAAAACTCTTGTAGTACTTACAACAAAAAGGCTGATTTCCTTCTCTTTTACCCCTTGTTCTATTCTTTTCCTTTGTCTTCAATTTGATCCTTGCCTCTCTTCTCTTTCTCTTCAATTTCACACAAACACATGCAAGCTAAATGCTATAATTCAATGATTTCCATGCTAAATAACAGTAAAATACATGTATATCATGAGGATTTAACCATTTCTTACCTTAACCCTTGAATTCAAATTTTCTCGATTTAGTCCTTTATCTCTCTAACACCTCAAAATTAATTCTATAAGAAGTTTAAGGTGTCTACTAACTCTCTTTTATGGCTTTCTTTCAGAAATTCAAAAGAAAATGGAAGGTTTTGGAGTTTGGAAAGCTTAAAAATGATGGAAGGACCTATTTGGAATAAAAGCAAAAGTTGGAAATGGAAGAAAAGGCCATGGACGGCTAACTTAATGAAAAAGATGATATTTTCTTCTTTTTAACCAGCTTTTTCTTCTCTCAAATTCTCTAGAATTTTCACTTAAAATATCTCACTTAAGAAAAATGGTAAAATTACACTCTTAGTCCTTGAGCCTTTCAACTTTACACTTTGGCCCAAAACTTTGCCTCCAAAAAAAATATCTTCCACCAAATTACTCTTTTGCCCCTCCTCAATCAATCTAATTCCCATGATGACTCAAAATTCATTTCGGATAATTCGCTATTTAATCCCCCATATTTTCTCTCCTTTACTATTTAATCCTTAAAATTTTTTTTCTAACCTTCCTTACTTCACTAAACATTTATAATTCTCTATTCTAATTTATTACTATTCCAAATCTGGTTCAAACACACGGATGTTACAATTCTTCCCCCCTTAAAATAAATTTCGTCCTCGAAATTTTTCTGTACTGAACAACTGTGGATACTGTTGTTTCATCGTTTCCTCTCTTTTCCCAAGTAGCTTCTTTTGAGTTATGATGTCTCCATAGCACTTTTACCAGAGGAACTCTTTTATTCCTCAATTCTTTCACTTCTTGAGCTAGTATCTTTATTGGTTCCTCTTCATAAGTCAAATCCGGTTGTATTTCAATACTCTCCGAAGTAATCACATGGGATGAGTCAGATCGGTACCTCCGTAGCATAGACACATGAAAAACATTATGAATCTTATCTAATTCTGGTGGAAGAGCCAATCGATAAGCAACTGGACCAATTCTTTCCAATATCTCATATGGCCCGATAAATCTTGGGCTCAATTTCCCCTTTCTGCCAAATCGGAGAACTTTCTTCCACGGAGACACTTTTAAGAAAACCTTTTCACCAACATTGAACTCTATATCTTTCCTTTTCAAATCCGCATAGGACTTCTGTCTATCTGAAGCAGCCTTTAATCGCTCTCAGATCAACTTTACTTTTTCTTCAGTTTCTCGAATCAGATCATGACCCACAAGCTTCTATTCACTTAACTCTGTCCAACACACAGGAGTCCTACACTTTCTTCCGTACAATGCTTCATACGGTGCCATCTGAATACTTGACTGATAACTATTATTATAAGTAAATTCAATCAACGGTAAATATCTTTCCCAATTTCCTTCAAACTCAATAATACAGCTTCTCAACATGTCTTCCAAAATTTGAATCACCCTTTCTGACTGTCCATCTGTCTGAGGATGATATGTTGTACTAAAGTTCAATCGGTACCCAAAGCTTCATGTAATCTTTCCCAAAACTTTGATGTAAATCTTGGAGACACGATCAGAAATAATAGATACAGGCACACCATGAAGTCTAACTATTTCATCTATATACAATTGTGCATACTTATCCATTGAGAAATCAATTCTTACTGGGAGAAAATGAGCAGACTTAGTTAATCGATCAACGATCACCCATATGGAATCCTTCTTCTTCGGTGAAAGTGGAAATCCCGTGACAAAATCCATTGTAATTCTTTCCCATTTCCATTCTGGAATAGTTATCGTTTGAAGCAACCCCGATGGCACTTGATGCTCTGCCTTTACCTTTTGACATATCAAACACTTGGAAACATACTCAACTATATCCCGTTTCATTGCTTTCCACCAATAAAATAACTTTAAGTCATGATACATCTTGTTACTTCCCGGATGCATAGCAAATGAACTATGATGAGCTTCATCCAAAATTCTCCGTTTCAAATTTTCTTGATTAGGCACACATAATCGATTATGAAATCTTAAACTTCCTTCACTATCAACTTCAAATTCATTACCTTTGCCTTCTTCAAGTTGTTTCTTTATCTTCATCAACTCTTCATCGTCTTCTTGTGCATCTTTCACTTCTTGTAACAAAGTTGGTTTCACTCTTAACTCAACTGATAACTCACCATCTGATTGTATTTCCAAATGTGCATTCATCGCCTTCAAAGCTGCCATTGATTTTCTACTTAGAGCATCAGCTACTGCGTTCGCTTTCCCAGGATGATAGTCAATGATACAGTCATAATCTTTAATCAATTCCATCCACCTCCTTTGTCTCAAATTCAGCTCTTTTTGAGTTAGCAAATATTTCAAACTCTTGTTATCTGTATAAATATAGCACTTCTCTCCATATAAATAATGTCTTCAAATCTTCAGTGCAAACACTTCTGCATCCAACTCAAGATCATGTGTCGGGTAATTCTTCTCATGTGGCTTCAACTGTCTAGACGCATATGCAACTACCTTTCCTTCTTGCATTAGTACACAACCCAAACCATTATAAGATGCATCACTGTAAATCACAAATTCCTTACCAGATTCTGGTTGTATTAACATCGGAGCTTCGGTCAATGCTGCTTTTAATCTTTCAAAACTTTGTTGACACTTCTCATTCCATTCAAACTTCACATCTTTTTGCAATAACCTTGTTAATGGCAATGCAATCATAGAAAATCCTTGTACAAATCTTCTATGATAATCGGCCAATTCCAGAAAACTTCTTACCTCAGTCACATTCTTTGGCGGTTTCCACTAGAGAATATCTTCAACCTTCTTCAGATCTACTTGAATGCCATCAGCTGATACAATATGTCCCAGAAAAATGACTTCTTTCAACCAAAACTCACATTTACTCAGCTTAGCAAACAATTGTTTTTCTCTCAAAATCTGCAATACAATTCGAAGATGCTTCTCATGCTCTTCTTCACCTTTCGAATATACCAGAATGTCATCAATGAATACTACCACAAACTGATCCAAATATGGCTGAAAATTTCTGTTCATCAGGTCCATAAATGCAGCTGGAGCATTAGTCAATCCAAATGGCATGACCAAAAACTCATAATGACCATATCGAGTTCTGAAGGCAGTCTTTGGCACATCCGAGTCTTTTACCTTCAACTGATAGTATCCTGATCTTAGATCAATCTTTGAGAACACACTTGCTCCTTTCAACTGATCGAACAAATCATCAATTCTAGGCAACGGATACTTATTCTTTACCGTCACTTTGTTTAACTGACGATAATCTGTACTGAACCTTAAAGACCCATCTTTCTTTTTTACAAACAAAATCGGAGCTCCCCAGCGGTGATACACCTGGACGTATGAATCCTTTATCCAATAATTCTTGCAACTGAGTCTTCAATTCTTTTAACTCTGCTGGTGCCATTCTATATGGTGCTATCGAAATTGGTGCAGTCCCCGGAACTAATTCAATTCCAAATTCAACTTCTCTTTCAGGAGGTAAACCTGGTAATTCTTTAGGAAACACATCGGAAAATTCTTGTACTATCGTTATCTTTTCAATCTCACTTTCTTTTGCTCGAGTATTTAGAACATAGGCTAAGAAAGCCTCATATCCTTTCTTAATCATTTTACAAGCTTTGATTGCAGAAACCACATTTGACATAACACTGTAATTCTAACCAATTACGATCACCTCATTTTCATCTATAGTTCTTAAAGAAATTCTGCTTCTTTTGCAATCAACCACGACTGCATATTTCGATAACCAATCAATCCCCAATATCACATCAAATTCATTGAATGACAAGACCATAAGATTTGCTGGGAATTCACAATCCTAAATCTTTAAAGGACACCCATTACACACTTTATTGACTCTCTCACTTTGCCCAAAAGGGTTTGTAACTATCACCTCATGTTTCGTAGGTTTTATTACTAATTCTCTATCTTTCACTAATGAAATGCATATGTATGAATGCGTAGAACCTGGATCTATCAATGCAACTACCGAAGAGTCAAATAAAGAGAATTTACCAGTGATCACATCGGGAGCATTTTCTTCTTCCCTAGTTCTGATGGCATATGTTCGTCGCTTTCGAGACTCAGATCTATCAACTTCATTTCTTGTTGATCTCATACCAACATTACCAGAATTTTCGGGTAATCTGCTTCTTTGTGGAGCTGAACTACCTTTTACAGACTGTTCAGTAGTATTCTCCATCATCCTTGGACAATCTCTTATAAAATGATCTTGAGACCCACATCTAAAACAAACTCGAGTATTCAGTCGACACTCTCCCCAATGAAATCTTCCGCAATGTTTACACGGTGATTGCATTTGTGATGACCTTCTTCTAGTACCACCTGTACTAACTATAGAAGTTCCATGTTGAGTTTGTCGTATTTGGCTTCGAGACCTCTGACCAGCAGAAAAAGAAGCACATCTAGGATCTCTAAATCCTCTCATTCTTTTCAAAGAAAGGGGAGGTGCAGA